>ML769331.1:11274-447254 GCA_009732865.1 Stipitochalara longipes BDJ | reverse complement strand
TAATACCCTTATTACTTAATAATAATATAAATAATATATAAAAAATATCTCTATTAAAGGCACTTGCATCATGCGTAGCTATGATCATACTATATAATATAGAACTAGTATTAAAAAGGTATTCTAGCTAGTTATAAGAGCTTAGGAGGAAGATAACTTTATTAACTTAATAATAAAGTTAAAAGAGACTAATTAGGCTTATTATAATTATTTAAATATTATCTTATATAATACTTAGGCACGCTATACTTTCCCTTAATCTTAATTTAATTATAATATATTAAATATTATAGAAATAATTAATAATACTTAAGACGAGATTTGAGATATATTACCCCTTTAAATATTAGATATAATTTATTCTTAAGTAATAGTAAAGTTCTAGTAATTTAAGTATTAGAAGTTTATTAATATAATAATTATAAATATACTATAAAAAGCTTTCTAAGAGTAACTAAAATAGGCTTATACTTATTAAGTTTAATCTTTTAATAATAATATTTTTTAGGTATAGTCTCTTAGAGGTAAATATTATTTTATTAATCTTATTAAAAATATATATACTTATTATTAGTTTTAAGAATATTATTCTCTTTATACTTATATATATAGAGTATATTTCTATTTATTAGAAGATACTTTAAAGGGCTTTTATTTTAAGTATAAGTACTTAGTATATATTATAACTTATAAATATATTATTATATTAATCTTAATATAAGATCTTAAGAAAAATAATAAAATTTAATCTCTTACTCCTATAAAACTTTATAGAAGACTACTAATAAAATATATTTATAAAGGCTATTAGATAAGATAAAAGATAATTACTTATTTAATTTATTAATTAATTAATAGTTATAATAAAAGAATATATAAGAATTAGCTTATATATAATAATTAAGTCTAGTAATATTAAGATAATTAAATCTCTATTAATAATAAAGAAACTAATAATAATAGTGAAATATTAAGTGATTTTCTCAAATATTTTAAAGATAATAATAATCTTAATAAGAATACTAAGATTAATTAGTTCTAGTATACTTATAAAGAATAAGGGTAAATACTTATAATTATTATAATAGTATTAAATTTAGTTACTTAAGAGCTTATTCTAGATAATATTTTAGTTTAAGATCTTATTAAAAATTTCACTAAGCTCTTTCTTCTAAAATAATAAGTTAAGAATAATAATAATAATAAACTTAATAATTAAACTTATTTCTAAATCTCTTTAAGTATTACCCTCTCCCCTCTTAAGAAAATATTAATATACTAGTTCTAAATAATCTTATAACTTCCCTAATAACCTTAAGCCCGAATTAACCTTAATTTTAATATCCTTAAAGATTATATATTACTAAGGATAAAGCTAATTAATAGAGATAAAGGGAAGAGCTTAATTATTTACTAGAATACTAAACTTGGGAGGAGCTAATTAATATAATAAAAGAGCCTTTAAAAGGTAAAGAATAAAGTAAAAGTAATAATAATAAACTCACTAAAGAATTCCTTACTTTTAAAGTATATAATAAAGCCCTTAATAACTCTAATTCTATTAAAAGTTAATACTAGTAATATAAATATAAGTATTAATTATATAGAATTAAATATAGAATAATTATAAATATAGAATATTAATTAGTAATAGGCCGGTTTAAAGTATAATATATTATATTATTTACTAAGTTAAGGAAGTATTACTCTTAATTATATAATAAAATTACTTAAAAGCCTTCCCCTTAGATTATACTAGAAGTAATAATATATTAGGAGGAATATAAAGTAAAGTAAGACTAGTATAAATTACGTGGTTATTAAATTATTATTAATATTAATACCCTAATTAAGTAATAATATAATTAATTAATAGTCTTAGGTTAGGGAAATCGAGGTCTTATTAAGACTAGTAATTAATTTAAGACTTAGGAGGTTTAGATTAAGAGTAATTATATATAAATATATATAAATTATAAAGAGAAGATATAGACTTAATTATACTAGAAACTTATAATTAATAAGATTAAGGAAAATAAGAGAGTATTAAATATAATATTATAATATAAGTATTATAAGGAGGAAGATATTAATAATACTAATAATAAGGATCCTAGTATTAATAAGTTTATAATATTAGCTTAAGTTTAATAAAAGGAAGCTATTAATTAACTTATAACTCTATATATAAAAAAATAAAACTATAATTAGATTATATCCCCTTTAATAATATATTATATAAGTAAATTAGAGCTATTAATACTACTTAATAAGATATTAACTAGTAGAAGATACCCTTAATAAAAGAGATTAAAGTAATAATAAGAAATAAAATAAAGTATAAAAGTAATAAAATTACTTAATTAAGTAATTATATATTCTCTAAGTAATTAATAAATATTATTATAATTTTATATAAATTAAGCTCTATTAGAGTATTTATTATTAAGAACTTTATTATATAAATATATATAATAATATATTAATTTTAACTCCTAATTTAATTATATTTTATTAATAAATATTTCTAATAATTTTATTTCTAGATTTATATATATTTCTACTTTCTAGAACTCTAAAATTTATTAATTTATATATATTTCTTATAATATTATATTATCTAGAAGTTATATTAAGATTATTATTTTTTATAAAAGTGAATTTTTTAAAGTACTTAGCTTAACTAATAAAATACTTAATTTTATATACCTATAAACTCTATATTATAATATATACTAGGTATATAATTTTTCTATATAATCCCTATATAAAAATAAGTCACTTTAATATAGAGTCCAGTTTTAGTTATTAGAATTAAAAAGGGTCCAGTTTTTATTATTTCGTGAGTTTAGGGTCTAGTTTTAGATATTTACTATTATAATAAATTAGAACTATCTTTAAATCAGGGCACTAAGTATTGTCTATGGTTAGCTCGCTTCTGAAACCAGAATGCGGCTGCATCGCAGGGCTGTGGGTGCCTTAGGCTAAACGTATCATAATCGTACTCTCCGATTTTGAATTGCTTACGCATTCGGTCATTTCCTTGCCTTCCGCACAACCTCATAGCCTCTCAAAATATGGCTGAGACACACTCACTCCAGATGGCAAATGAATCTCGATAAAACACCTCCATTCCTTGGTTCCACCGAAGCGTTATGTAATCACTCCAAATGGAAGGCACCGAGGACCAAGCAAGGCTCAATGCCGATTTGTCGGGATACTTCAAGACACGTGCTGACTACCAATGGGTGACGGTGCTAGTGCTCTACTGGCAGGAGTGCTCTATATCTGGTTTCAAAGAAGAAGGTGCTAAGATTGGGGCTTTGTTCAGTGGGGATTTCGGATTCAAAATCGAGTACTTTGAGATACCGAGTAGTGACAGTCAATTCGCTCTAAAACAAAGACTCCACGAGCTACTGGCTACAAATCGGCGTGAGAACAATTTGCTTATCATACATTATGGAGGCCATGGAGATGATGACGAGGATCATAAGAGACAGTCAGTATGGGCATCGTAGGTCAATTCTTATTACCTTAAGAAGTGTGTAAGCTAAGCTACAACTTTTACAGTGAATCCGATGATCAAGCACCAATGTTGAGATGGTCAGAGGTGCAACCAAATCTCAAGGATCATCGCTCGGATGTTTTACTTTTGTTGGATTGTTGTTATGCTTCTCAAGCAGCTCGAGACTCCAAGAGTCCTGTTCCAGAAAACGTAGAACTTTTCGCTGCTTGTGGGCTGAATAACAAGACTGTTCTTCCAGGACCATATTCTTTCACTTCTTTGCTGGTACAAGAGATTAAAGACAGCCTCATATCTGACGGATGTGTCAAGATATCGGACGTACACAGTAACTTGGCTTCAAAAGAATCTAAACTCGCCCAATCTGCTCTCTACTATCCACTTCGTGGAGTAAAAGCTAGTATAACACTGAGACCACTGGTAGCTTCCTCCGATCGATCAGTACCTATGCTACCAGAAATAGGATCCATAACGCTTCGCATTTCGCTGGCCAAACTAGAACAAGACGCCTTAGACGAAATTGTCCGATGGCTGAAGGTGAACCCACCTCAAACTATATCGAACGTCAAAATCGAACAGTTGAGAACTTCTGCCACCGCGGTGAACGATTACATCAACGCCAATTCCAGAGGAAAAACTGTCGCCACTTTTAGTCAGTTTTCAGTTCCTGCTCGCGATGATGTTGCATGGGCATGGACGACATTCAACCAAAGTATCACGAGGATGGCTTCATATCTGCGCGGCAATCCCCCCAACGTTACTCTTATAGATGATTCTTCGGAGAAAACTCTTTCAACTGTGTACGCGAAGGAGCTCGCGGAAAGTTTCGATCCAGTTAAAAAGGCCATTGAACGGAATATCATGGCCATCCCAGAGCTTTCTGAGAAAGAAGAATTACTTGATGCCACCAAAGATCAGCAATTGGCAGCTCTAGGTCTAGGAGAGATGCTTAAACTGAGGGTGTTGGCACATTTTGCCCCAGAATCTGACCAAATGGAGTTGAATATTTCAATATCCCAATCCATTGGTCCGTTTCCTAGTCGTACGATCGATACACTGTCAGATATGCCACAGCTGGGGAGGATGTTGATCGAAGCCAAGAAGTTTGACGAGAGTATGGATCAAAGAGGGTTCGAGGCTGCAAAAACACGCCTGCAAAATCTGTCTTCACTACTACAATCTTCGAAATCCGCAGACTTTCATTCTCTTACCTGTCAAGGATTTTTCTTCGAGCCTCGTCAGGCATATGGACTCATATTTCGCATTCCTCCAGGGGCTCGTAAGCTTCCGATCTCTCTCCGCGAGATCCTTTCGAGAGAAATCAGAGTTCGGAAACCGACTCTCGGGCAGCGTTTCCAAATTGCACACAAGATCGGAACTGCGATTTTGAAGTGGCATCTTGTGAACTGGGTGCATCAGGGCATCGCAAGCTATAATATTGTCTTTTTCTACAATGAAGTTGAGGGCGTGGATTACTCCAACCCGTACCTTTGTGGATTCGAATACTCCCGGAAAAATTCTGCGCCATCTACTTCCCGGATTGTTGAACAGTTCGAGCTGAATGTTTACCGCCATCCAGACCGTCAAGGTGTTCCAAGTGCGTCGCATCAAAAAGAGCATGATATATACTCGTATGGTATACTTCTCTTAGAGCTTGGATTATGGGATCTTGTTGAGAACCTGTTCAATTCGAAAGAGAAGAAGGGAGGAATCTCACCATCTGATATGGGGAAACGCATCCGAGATGCTGCCCGAAGAGAGCTGGGACACTACGCTGGAGCAGCTTATCAAAGGGCTGCGAGTACCTGCCTTAGTGGAAGCTTTGGCGTGGAAGAAGACGATAGGGTCAATTCAAGGATGGCGAAAGCATTTGAGACACAAGTTCTAACGGAGATCAAGAGAGGAATTGTGGTGGACTAATGCCATAGCCTCGCAATAAATATTGCGTCTGGTATGACTCCATTCTGTATTTGCATACATATAATCCCTCGGACCACTCGCAGATGCTTGGTCTCTACCAATTGTAGATCAAGGTGCTGTAGTGAGCCTTGACTCGTCTACCTCCTCGCCATTTTTTATTGGAGTGTAGTCGGTTTCGTGGCAGAGCACGTATCGTTGTGGGGACAGTACTTCAGAGATCAGGTACGGTCCTTCGAGTGGAGAGTTGCCACCTGGATTATAAAAGACCTTATGGCCCTTTTTGTATTTGCTCGTCTGTTAGAAGAAAGTTAGAATTTGAAAGTAGCGCTGCATGTTTGGGATCGTCACTTTTCCCTTCTTGATTTTAGCACGTCCGTCGCCAGCTGTGCCGTCACCAGCCTTTTCTTTGCGCCTGCGGATCCTTTAGCGATCAGATCTTATCAGGAAAGCTGGCAGCCTAGGATAATCAACCCACCAGTCAGACTTTGTCTCGTCGTCTGTCATTTGGATGGCTGTGTTTGATATTACTCGATATTATTTCCTTGCACCGCGCTGCGCCCATTTTATCGGTGTACCCGATCACATGAATGGGCGCAGCCTAATGCGTTGGGGGGACCGGGGCCAATCATGCCATTCCCAAACGGCTGAGTGCATTTTACAGGCACTCGGTGATCTCCTGTTACACAGCCATCCATCCCTGCTGAGATCTGGAAGTCAACCCTGCCTCCTCAAACCTGGCTTTGATTAAAGACAGGACAAGTTGCTGGTGCCTTCAAGGGAGTCTTTAATAATAAAATTGATATTGAAGAGAAGTTGAATCGGCGATCTCATCCTAGACAACTCTAGTTGCTCTTCCTGCTATAATGGCTGCCGACCGAGCGCACGATAATAATATATCTTATCCTTCGCATGACAATCCAGGTACTTTAGCGGCAACTACAGGTCGAAACTTTGAGGCCTCAAGATTCTCGCGAGCAGTGCGAGGCATCCAAAAAATAGTCTCTAGAATGCTATTCCTTGGGAACCGTAATAAGGAAGACGATGAAAGTGAGGTCATTGTTCGAAGAAAGCAAAGTAAACACTTTTAGTTTATATCACTTTTTGATAGATTTATTTAACATGTCATAGTTGAAGACTACAGACCTGGCTATCCACAGTTCTCGTCGCTCATCTCAGCTCATAACCCATACCATCTCTGTCGACGCTTTACGCGAATTCGTGCTCGCCTACTCCTTCTCAAACAAGATCGACTTTCAATTCTTGAAGAACAACTGGATGAAGTCGACCAGTCAGAAACCTTGCCCATTTTCCTTGGAAATGCACGCAGAGATGCAAACCAGACGAGAAAGCAGATATTGGCCGAAATGGAAACAGAGTTAAAAGAATATGGTATGTAACAGTTTAACGTTGTTGAGGTTCAAACGACGCAACTAAGTCGTGCATAGACGAACTTGTGGAGAGAAACAGTAAGATACTTAGCTATCAGGCTCCAAAAAGAGGAGATATAAAAAGCCTGAAGAATTGGGTCGAAAACAGCGCCAACCTTGCAACGGACGAAACAGCATATCTCTCGAAACCAGACCTTCTCTGTGTTGAACCTGTTAGCGACGGCCCATTGGTATTAGTCGAATCGGTTCTGGAGAGTGTGGTAATTTCTTTTTATTGCCTTTTTAGAAAAGTAAGATCATCCCGCCTCAGATGTCATCTTCACAATTTTCTGTAATTGACATAGTTGCTTCAGCGTCCGCAAGTTGACCTCTCTCGCGACCCCAATGTATTCATCTTCTCGAGCCCACTTCTAAAACGCATCACCCGCGGCCTTATTGCCTGGATAGTCGTGGTTATCCTTCTGGTCCCTGTCATAATCATAAAAGCTGTTGATAGAACGGCGGTACGGCTGGGGATCATCGTCCTTGCCGCCGCAGCCGCTATCATGCTGTTGGCGTTCATGACGAAAGTGAAGACCTGGGAGATGTTTCTCGGCGGTGCTACGTGAGTTTGAATTGTCCTTCCACTCAATCCCATGGCCCTCATTTGGCACTTTAAACTTTCAGACCAAGTTTAATTTGTGGTTGCTAACGGATTTAATATTAAGATATGCTACCGTGTTGATTGTTTTTGTGCCTGGCAATACAGGAGGGGCAATCTAATACGCTTATGGTGTAATAGTACGCCTGTTGTGGGCGGGGATATTGAACTTAATCAAAAGTAAGCCTAATGAGCCAGCCTCTTCCCACTGATGGACAACCACAGTGCCTATTACTTTCTGAACTCCTGGGCTAACTAACTCAAGAAATTATTTTTAAGCAACGAAAAGGAGTGAGCTAGAGTCAACGGACTACTCTTAATATCCACCAGATGCCTCGACAATTCTCCTCTGAACAACCTTGCCATTCTCCATTTTAACATCGAGCATCAAGTTTTCCTCCGAGATTGCCTTAATCCAACCGTCTTTTGACTTTTCTTGAAGTCTCTCACACAGCTCAGGCCAATTTACTACCGCCTCAACGTGTGGTCTATACATTCCGTCCTCATACCATGGAGTCAAGCGATTTAGCTGATCCTCCATCCAGCTTGGTTTATATTTAGCCAATTCATAAAGTATTGACCAGTGTTCGCGATTGGGCTGTGTAATCGATGTAAAACCATCTGAGTAGATATCATTCAAGTCAAAGAGAGCCGGCTGCTCAATGTTTTCACAGTCATATTGGGGACCTAGTTCCCATGCACGTTTCGCACCATACTTCCTCAAGATCTCGATCGTGGCAGGAAAAGCCCAGTACGCTTCGCCTGTTAGAAAACTCAGCGTGTTTTCAAATTAGTTCGAGATATATAGAGACTCACGAGCGCGCTCCAGGCCTCCTTGCTTGTCATCGTAGAGTTGATAAGAACCTTCAATTAGGTTGGAACTGGACGCATTTCCATACAGCGATATTTTCCCCATGTGTGCTTGTCGAGATGCTTCTCCATAATCCAAAGCCATATCTAGAGCCGTTTTTGCTCCATCTTGATCCATGATGTCGTTGATATGGGTGCTTAATCCGAATTCCAAGAGAAGGCGTAAGGTTTTGGGCCGAGCGAACGTCGAGGCATTCCAGAGAGCAGAATTACTCGTATGTTCGAAATTTTTGAATGCAAGTTCAGGTAGCTTGTTGACTCGAAGGAGAAGCGACCTGATGTACCCTTCAGAGTCATCATCCATGAAAGCTCTGTTCCCCGAAATTATGCCGAAAACGTTCCTACCACTATTATCAACGGCATAAATGTTTGCTCCATAGTCGAGGAGAATTGAAGCTCTAAACATGTCATCATCACCATTTCCCATCAGGGCTAGTAGCAATGGCGTTTCTCCCCTATAGTTGCGTGCATTTATGTTTGGTGGCGGACTCTTTGAAATTAGAGCAAAGACATTCGATTTGAACTGATCCCGAGAACTATCGATAGCCGCAGTAAAATGAAGAGCAGTTTGAAGCTGATCGTTTGCGTATCCTACATCCTTCGTATTTTTCACAATAGCGTTCATTACTTCAGAGTAACAATCTGGATAGTAGAGCTTTGGCGATGCAAGACAGCTCCACGATATTAGAACCGAATCGTTACACGTACCTTTTACAGTGTCCATATCGGCGCCCGCCTCAATAAAAGCCATTATTGCTCCCTCATCACTTTTGCCGGATTCGGCAGCTGTCAAGAGCGGCGTCATAGGAGGATAATCAGTTGAGCAAGCCTCAATGTTTACACCGGCGTGAAGAAGAAGTTCAACAATCCCTGACATTTGGCATTTATGATTCTCCCAATTGCCATGCCGGATCCAGTAATGCCATTGGCAGGGAGAAGTTCCATGTAGTTCGGGAAGATAACACGACAGTCGATGCAATAATGTTCGGTTTTTCGAATCGATGACTTGGTGATTGGCTCCATGAGATAGTAGAAATTTGGTTACTTCTACGTCACCATAATAGACAGCCAGGCATAGTGGAGTTGAGTGAGGGTGATTGTTGAAACAGACCGCATCTATATCCGAACCTTTCTCCAGTAGGACCCTCATCGCAGCAAAGTTCCGACTTGCGGCGGCCCAGTGCAGCGGACTTCCGTATGGAAGTTCAAAAGGGCTACCTGGTAAGCGCATTTATTATCTGACTAGACGAGGATAAAACCTACTAGTGAAGCACTGGAAAGTGATTATGATGATATATGCTGGAGCTATTTGTCTCCGGCACCATTCGAGAATTGATGTTTTCGTTGTTAGAGCCAGCAAGATACTCACATGCTTCATGCAGATCGTCATCTTTGAACATGAATAACCAATGAAGTGGTGTTATTCCTTCTCTGGTCGTTGCAATAGACGGGCTCTTGACGGTAAAGTCTCGCAAACTTCGAAGAATACTCATCTGCCCGGCTTGGCAAGCCTTGTAAAGCAACGTCTCTCCGTTATCATTCTTCGCTAGAACCATGTCAGGGAAGGAGCTGAGAATTACTCTTAGCGATTGGCAGATTCCTAAAGCTGCTACGGCATGAGCTAATGAGTTTCCTTCAAGATCAACTGCAATAGCTGGCCCTTGGTTGGAAATCAGCTCTGCCACTTTCAGTGGGTCCGAAGCCAGCTCTAAGATGGTGGATATTGACGTAAATCCATCTTTGCAATGCCCTCCTTGTTCTCGGAAAAGATCTCTAGCCTCTGCGGCTTCTTCGGGACTCAAATATCCAAGCCCGGGTGTGAAGAAACAACCAGTTTCCAGAGAAATTCTTTCCCAGTCTCTCAATGTTGATAGTGGTGGGAGGGGTTTCTTGTGGGCTTGCAGAATTTGAGAGCAGATGGCTTGAGCGGGTACATACTCCAGGAAAGCTGCTCTCTCAATGCAGGCAATCGCTTGATCAGCATATGCCGAGCCCCGCTGTTTACTTAACGCTAGAGCTATGCCGAAAAGAGTCTCGGGTTGAATGTGGGGAGGTTTGCCCGTTGGATGAGAAAATACATTTCTTAACAGGTCATTGAGAATCGTTCGGTCCAACCTCGTCCAGAATGCAGGGCCCTGATTGAACTTTGGGTCTGTATCTCCTGGCCTAGGACTATTTGCAGGAATTGCGTTTGAAAGTATCCTTAGTTTAAGTTAGCGACACGACCTGTTTTATTTATTCTACATTTCATTTTACAAACCAATCACGATAGGATATCAAATCATCTGTTCTCAACAAATCAGGCGTCGGTGGAGGTCGTTTGAATGGATTGACATCTAAGAGACCTCGAGCTGCTGAACGTAATTTGGACGTCAAACTCGGAGGCAATCCTCTCCTATCCTCAATAATGGCTGTAGCAGCTTCTGCAAGGCTCTCTGCTCGAGCTGTCAAGTGAGGAGCAGCGCCCTTGTTGCAAAAAATCGATATGAGCACTAGGCCATAGCTATACGTATCAAACTTGAACAAAACAGCAGCTTCAAACATTGACCTCGTTAAACTTTCGAATTTATCCTTGTTTAACAGCTCAGGTGCATTCCAGTCAGGAGTTCCAAGGTAGGTGTCTATGCTTATCTCAGATTTCGAATTGATAAAATCGATGCAGAGGCCAAAGTCGCTCAATTTTGCGATGAATGGAACTTTGGAGTCGTGTTGTTCAAAGACCAGTATATTTCCAGGTTTGAGATCTCCATGGATAATTTGGTGTTTGTGCAAGACCTCCAGTCCTGAAGCAATATCTAGAGCGATCTGATGTTCGATTTCCCAGCGGGTTTCTTCGTGGAGAAATTCATCCAATGAGCACTTCGCGGCTTCCATAAAAAGAGCTGGAACGGGAGTGTCTGGGTCAATATAATCGCGACCCCAGGCCACCAGACTAGCAATGTTGCGGCTGTTTCGTATTCCCGGATGGCAGAGTGCTACTATCTCCAATTCCAGGCTCCTTAAATGTCGGCGATAATTGCGACCTTCAGCCAAGTCTTGGCCATCCTCGCGAAAGCTCGTCACTTTTGCTCTCTTAACAACGAGCCCTTCTAAATCCAAATATCCTCTTCCTGAAAGACCCCCAGCAGATGGGTGGTTTTTGAAGACAGTGAATTGGGACCCGCTTCCAATCACCAACCCGCGTTCATTGAGGTTCAGAACCTTGAGATCTTTAGGCCCTTGTATGCCGGATTTGGCGAGAACGACCAATAGATCAGACATGGAACTCAAATCTCGAGTGCCCATTTTGGCCCGTAGTCGTTGCTCATCAAAATAGCTCTGTGATGAATATGAGGGAATCGGCACTCTAGGAATTATCCCTGCACCTCCCTCGGACAGATCATTGCGGTGGTAGCTTCGCCGAGGCGAGTAGGTTAGGCTTTCCATATCTGTATTAAGATTTAAGAATTGCTTTGGCTGATGTAAGAGTCCTGTCAAAGTCCTAGTAGTTGAAGTGTGCGTAGCCTGCTTAGGCTCACATTGTTGTTTGCGAATTTAAGATGACTCAGCTCAGCGCCAAATACGGCTATCGACCTGGAGCATTAAGTCTCTACCATTGGATTGAAGGATCGGCTAGCCCTAGACATTCATTGGCTGAAGTGTGGTCCCCGCAGCTGCTGCATATCACTACAAGCGAAACCCGGAAAGCGAAGAGCTGAACATAAACGCCAGTAAATCTTGTTTCGTGAAGAATGAGAATTTAAATATTATTATTTTATTAAAATAATATATAATTTCCTTAGTACCTAGCTATAAGCTTAACTATTAATAAGTTTTCTTCTATTTATTAAGTTAATTGCTTGTAAGAACTCTAAGCTAGTAAAGAAGATTTTATTAAATATTAACTATTTAAAGAAAGAAGTAAATAGTAACTGAGATAGAAATGTTCCGGAAGTTTTAGTCCTCCAAACAAGATTTTTATTGAATTGCATAAGAAATAGACCTTCACTAGCTCATGATACCTCGCCGGATGGTTTAGTATAATCGTTCATGTAATACTCTTGGATTTGTTCACTTAATTGCCTCTCGATGTCCTTGAACCCGAGTATTCATTGTTCCAATGCTCTATGGTACAACTTTCTTTCCTAACTCCCTAGCACCTGGTACTTTCTCCTTGAATGTATTAGTCTCTACTATTCGCTTCTCTGTACTATTTTAATATCTCTCTGCTACTTTCTTCGCCTCGCCGTAATCTTTCAGCTGTTCCTTTAGCCTATTAGTTCCTTCCCAAACAATGTCCTCGCAGCTTCTTGAGTCTTCTCTATTTCGTTGATCTACTGGCCTCGTAATTTGCGATTGGTATAGAAGTGGTCGAAATTCAGTTTGTACTCGTGTAGTTCTTCCCCTGCGGCGACCTTTGCATTCTCTAGGTCTTTCGCCTGCTTCACGAGAGTCTCGTTTGTTCCTTGGAGCTTCTCGGAGACTATTGGAGATTGTTAGAAAGCCATTGTTCAGAAGAGCATATTTGATCTGTGATTGCACCTGCGGGACGGGCTGGCTTAAGCGACTCTATGTCGACATCATCTCGTGGGACTAAAGGGTAGACAAAAAGTAGACGATAAGAGATAAACAAAACATCAAACCCACATTCAAAATCATTCTTAAGATAACTGCAAGCTTACATAGGAGTGGCGAGCTTTGGAAATCAGTTATCATATTACGAGAGCAGCGTTGTGAGGAGGTGGCCCGGAAATGCGTGCCGAGCTGGGGGAAAAGAGTATTCACTTGACTTGACTTCGTCGCTGCCGACCATGCTGCTGGAGCAAACCTTAAATCAGGGCTTAGCCCTAGCATAGAGAAGCGTTTGGGTTGTGGATCGTAAGTCAAGTGCTCCCCTTCGCTAAAGAAAATTTCGCAAAGGAGTCTTTCAAATATCCATCCGTGCTCCTCTTTCGATCTCCTCCCATCAACAACAACAACACGCGCCATACAGACTGCAGCAACACCAAAACCAACACCAACATACGCCAGCATGGTCTTCTATAGAAGCATGCTACCTCAGATTCTTGAGTATGCGGCAACGCATGCAAGAAATAACCCCCCTGGCGCGAATTTCCTCGGTCAACTCCTCCCCTCCGAATACATCATATCGAAGGACGAATGTCTTCGTGCGAACGCCATGGAAACCCTTCAAAGCTACGGGATAGTCCTTCCTGATGGTCAGGGAGAGCGATTTCATCGAGCTCTGTACGGACTTTTGGACCTTTTGGCAATTTTGTAAGTTATTCTTTATCGCACAAACCATACCACATGAAAAGCTGACAAAGCCAGGGGACTTGGACACGACAAAGATGTTCTTCACTCACGTCAAGCCTCAAATTGACGCCATCAATAGAGACCAGACTCCTCCTCCCTTCCGACCTCTCCCAACTCAGGTTGCAACGAATCAGAAGGACAAAGTAGGTCGAACTGCATTCTAATCATCATCTTTAATCCATTTATAATTTGCTGCCACTATCAAAGGCTTAAGCTAATGGCAAGCAGGAGATAGAAGAGTTGAGAAGTCAGCTTCGCGATCGCGACAACCAGATAGCTCGCCTCCAAGATCAGATATCGGCTATGAATCCTTCATTCGAAATCGGCGTTGCTATTCGCCATCGCTTTCTCCAGAAGGAGCGGATCTCAATTGCGAAATCCGATGGCCAAGCAGATAACAGCCAGCTACAAGACATCATTGACAAAGGGAATGCAGCTGCGCATGGAGGAAACGGCACGGTCGACGCTGCGCTTTTAAATTCGGACTTGATACCCGAGCAGTACAAGCAGATCTTTGGCCAAATATACATCTATGATGTAGATTCTTATCTCAGCTTACCTGCGAGGATGAGAAAAGTGGCGGATATTCACGCGACTGTATCCGCTGAGATTGGTATTTACGGAGGTCTAGGCTCAGCAACGCAGCGCCAGGCAATCATTCAAGTGCTCATACAGATCGAAAACCTATACAAGAGTCTCGACAATGCCTCCTTCGATCAGAGCCCAGAGGTCGAAAATCTACTCGCAAGAGCCGAGAGTATGAAAGACGAGCTTGTAAAGACTTACAAGCAACGGTTCAACAGGAACAGGTAAGTCTCCCCTGGGAATTCTCCACCCCTCACAGAACTAACATTCGAAACTGCTAACAAAAAGTTTCCCCCCTTGTCCTCTAGGTTTCCGGTGGAGCCCTCCCCCGTCCTCCCATCCTTTTGGCTTCTGGTGGAGCTCTCCCCAATCCTCCCGTCCTTTCGGCTTCTGGTGGAGCCCTCCCCCGTCCTCCCATCATTTCGACTTGCGCTTCCGGTGGAGCCCGGCTTCTGGAGGAGCCACTCTCTCGTCCTCCTGTCTTTTCGGCTTCTAGTGAAGCTCTCCGTCCTCTGTTGATCTCCTAGTAGAGTTTTGTTTGCAGTTTCAGGCTCCTAGTGAGGCAGTTTATTCCGTATTTGTTGCTCTTGGTGGAGCCAATGTCTTGGGGGACACATTTTTCATATGATGTTACTTCTCATGTACTTCGAGATTTGTAATATCAAGCTTCCGGTCGAGCCTTTTTTTATGTCCATTCCTTTTGTCGTATATCCCTCTTTGTGGAGGGAGCCCACCGAATGTCCTGCTCCTTCACGTGGAGGTGGGTGTCAGTAGCTTGTTCCCATTATCAGCTAACAAGCGATATTGAGATGAATGAAGCCAAGACAGGACAGATGCTTCGAGTGTAGCTTTACTCTAAAGAGGCTTCTAAGTATGAATGAAGCGGTAAAGCCTTTTCGAGGTTGAAGTGGTAGATGACGAGCATCGGATCAAAGGGTGGTGATCTTGCAACGTGAAGCTTTTTCAGCCCCTGGATTGAGGAGAAAAAAGAGGGAGGTCAATGAACACTGTATTGGAACAGGAGAGCAAGGACGATGTATTGGAGTAGTATTTGAAGCAAAATAGTTAGCATAGTAGAAATCAAATCAAAGTTTGGACTTATGACAGTCAAATTTTGTCCATTGTCTACCAAAGTGATTCCCGATTTCCTTCTCCCTCGTTCCTAGTGGGGTGCTCGTCCCCCTATCATCCCGCTCTCCACAGCGCGACTTTCCTTGCGCAGCCATTCCAGACGCCGTGACCGTTGTTATTTAGTAATTGTGGTAATTGTTCCCCTTCCGCGGGTTCAATATTGACTCATTTTCACTTTCAAGCCAACGAAATGCGATGGTAAATAGTGTCTTTCGATACTGTAAAACCTAAAGTAAACAGCGGTAGTCATGTGAAGTCCATACCAGCGAACACAATCTAGCTTTCTGCTCTTTTTGCCAGCTTCTTGGAATTCTGGCTTCAACTCATTGGCATTGCTGCTTCCTCCCAGCTGCAGTTCTGACTTCAATTTATAGACCCTGATTTCTCCATCTTCATATTCTTACTCGACTTTTTGTCCAAGCAGTCCTGTAATAATCTTATATCAAAACTCAACTAGTTGTTTTCTCTACAGTATCCCGTATCTATTCAATATCATCTCCCGACTCCTCCGAGTCACTCGATGAATCCCCATCGCTCTCGTCGAGATCACTGCTTTCAGTTTCTGACTCTAGAATAGTGTCGGCTGTACCATTCTTTTGCTTCACGTCAGTTCAGGTGAAGATGGACAAAGTGCATTGACTTACAGCATAGACGCGCCCCTTCCTAAACTCCATCCTTCGATCAATTTTCACTATTTTTGCAGTTATATTTTCCAAATTAGCCAACCATGTTTTATGAGTTGGGTTTTCTTCCCAAGCAATAATACTGGTGCTCCGAGTCAGGGAAGAATAGAGCTTTTCCTGCAAGATCAGAAGATTTTTCCGCAAAGGAGCAGAGCCACTGGTATCTCGAACTCTCCTCACAACCATTATACTCGCTTCACAGTCCAGCATTCTGCTCAGCATTGTCACTTCGTTTGGATCGAGATAATCGGTAGGTCGACATCGATATAACCTTCTGAAGACCTTTGCCAGGACGTGATCATCATCGACAAACTTGGCTTTGAACAAGGCAGCGTCAGCAAGTCCATCGCCTCGATGCGCAGCTTCATTGCCTTTTTTGAGGATTTTGGATTCTTCAGGCGTTGGACGATGGTTGTAGATTGGCTCTCGAGCTTGTTGTAGAAATCGGAGTCGTATTGACACGCCAACGTCGAGAAGGGGCTTCAGTAATTCTTCCCTCCGAACGGATACGCTGATGTCCTTCTGTAATTTTGCGGTCTTCCTAGCTTCCCTCTTCAAATCGGCTTCTGAGCCTTTTATCGTAGACTTCAGATCTTCGTTCTCTTTCTCGAGGCGTTCAGATGTTTCTTCCGCCTCTGCAAGCTTGCTCTTCAAATTCGCGTTGTACTGCGCCTGTTGGGAACAATCGAGTTCAACCTCCTCCAACATGGAATTTGTCTCGGCAAGTTTTCCTTTGGTTGTTGTGAATTTCTCTTTGAGATCTTTCTTGCTGCGCTTGAGTTTGGCAATCTTTGCCTGAGCTGACTCGAGCTCGTGGATCTTCCTGGCAAGGTTCTTTTCCAAAGACTTGCACCGCTGCTATAGCTCCTTTTTCAACTTCGGCCAATTAACTTCATCAGTGGTGTTCAAGTCGTCCGACAAATTCAAGCCTGCAACTCGTGAGCTCGTGTCTCCTGAAATGGAATGCTACATACCTTTGTTTAGCTTATAACCAAGTTCCTCGACATCGTTATCGACATCCTGCTTGGAGTGATATTTTTTAGTGAAATGGCCACCCATATTGACTTCACTGGTGCGTGTCGAAAGGTGTGTTGTGCCGGGTTGAAGAAGGATGAAGCTGTTTGCATGGGCTTTGTTTACTTCCTCGGCCACGTGATAATGTCGCAAGATGGCGTCCTTATCAGATATCAGCAATACTTTCCGCCTGGGTTCGGCAGAGAAGTGCTTAAGATACCGCGAAAGTTGATAAGGTCGATCTGATGTGTTGATAAGGGAACGTCATGTGTAAGGCTGAATCGGCCCCCAGCGCTAGCTCAGACATGGTTTTGAACACATTGACTTGCCAAATCTCCACACGAAGATTTATCGACACCTTTGAACCTCCATATATATTTTACATGATCTCGTCCGCCACCAATACCACGGTCAAAGAATTGAATAAACAAAGCCAACGCGAATTACTTCCCATCAGCTTCGAATCCCGGCTGGATTTTGCCTTCGACTTCGACTATCTATCATCGGCCTGGTCTCCCCAGCTTTCTACCTTTATCCCATTGCTCTGAAGTATCAGAAGCTGTCAATAAAATGCGCAACTCTTGTGGAAAACCTGAATAGAATCCGAACTATAATTTGCTCAACCGAATCGTACAAATTTCTTCTACGCTTACCACCGTCTCCGCAATCCATGACTTGAGGACACCAGATTAACCCATCTTCACTTTGCCCTTGATGCTAGTCCATGGAGCAAACAATGCAAACAGTGCTGCAGCTCCACCAGTAGCAATAGAAATTGCATATGCAACTCTAAGAGCTGCCATATACGAGAGCAGTATCCCCGGAAGCTGCACTTCCGAGAAGGCTTTCCGCAGACCTGTTGCTCCAGCTGCCACGACCAGAGCGGGATTGGTATCAGGAGAGTTTACTTTGATTTGCGAGATCAGCGTATTCACAAACGCTGCCTGTGCGGCTGAAACCAGAAGTGCTCCTCCAATTGTTTGAACGACTGCAAAGATATGATTTGTTAGCCCTTTTCACGAAGGTAACAACAGAGAATGTTTTTGGTCGACGCACACATGAGTATAGCTGTCACTGTTGCCACATCTTCAGCTTCTGCAAGCGCTTGTCCAACCATAATTGGAGTCTGGAAACAAATACCAAGCCCGATGCCAGCAAGAACTTGGTAGCCAATCCAATGGGACGATGGCGATTCGATGTCCAGGGTGTAAAGGAGTCCGCCGCCGATGCAAGTAATGCCTGCTCCCAGTATCAAGAATGGAGCAAAGTGACCAAAAACAGTTAGGAGTCCGCCTGAGATAATGATGAAAAGAGCTATTATGTGTGTTAGAAAGCGGGCAAGGTTGAGTTGAAGAACATACTCATGGAGAGAATAAGAGGTAAGTTTCGAACCCCACTCTCTGAAGCCGAGACTCCTTGGACGGACTGGAAGTATATGGCTGAATATTTTGATTAGCAAACTTTAGATGAAGTCTGAGCAAGGTGACTTACGGAGGTAATATAGTAACACAAAGAAGGAAGCACCGAGCCTAGAATAAAAGGAATCAATGAAAGTACTAACCTTTCAAAATAAGGGGTCTTACAAAGCTGCAAAAGCACAGCAAATCAGCATCGTGCGATCTTTCAGTAGTCGAGGAAGAAGTAGAGCTCGATCTTTTTGAAAATATTCCACGATGCCAAAGGCAATTGCGATCAGCACAAAGCCAACAAGTAGCCCAATAACCACGGATGAATTCCAAGGTCTTGTCACTCCTCCATCTTGAACCGCTAGGATATAGCAAATGACTGCTGCCATAATCAATCCTGCGCCGGGGAGATCCATCTGAAGTACCTTCTCGCGAATGGTGGTGTCATTGGCAGTGATTGCTCTGTATGCCAGTCAGGATAAGCTTAAAATTGAGGATGTATATTTACCCTTTTGGTGTCTTGAAAAAAATCAAGATAATTGCCGCTGAGACGCCACCGATGGGCAAATTGATGTAGAAGCCTTGAAGTCCTGGTCAGCAATTCATACATGCCAAGGGGGGTTGTACTTACACCATCTCCAGGATACTCTAGCTGTGAAAACGCCGCCTAGTAGGGGTCCGACTACACTTGCACATCCACTGCACACAAGTCAACATTCTGAAATGATATGACTTGGAGACAAATAGCCTACTATGTTGCCCCAAGAATACCAGTAAATGCCGGTCTCATCACCGGTGGTACAGAAAATGCAATAATGGTATAGCAGCCTCCAAGTATCCCAGCAGCGCCTAAACCTGTGATAGCTCGTCCCACCTGACCAGTCAATATCTGTCACCCTCGTGGACCAGTTAGAACTCACAATCAACGCAACACTGTTTGGGGACACCCCTGACTTGAAATCAGCGCGAGAAAAGTACCTGAGCTCCCTGAACTTACCACATATCAAGCTCCCAAGTTCGAAGATGCCGATACCAATGAGAAAGACGGGTTTGAGTGGGAAGTATTTGTATGCTTTGCCCCAAGTAGATTGGAAGGAGGCAACGGTCAGGAAGAATGCGGATGCATACCTAGCTCCCACTATTAGGATTTGATTGTGAGATTTGGAAAACACTAACCATCCAATATCATCCAGTGAGTTGAAGTCACTTGTGATTCTTGGAATTGCTGTGGAGAGAATCGTCTATACCCCAAGATTAGAAATGTCAACATCTTACGGATTAAGGAGCCAAGTACCATGTCCAGAGATGCCTTATGGTGTAACACGTCAGTATTGATGATGCATGTAAGATACCAGTGCGATGGTCCACTAACCAGAAACATACTGAGCATCAAAGCCACCACAATCATGATCAGCTTGGACTTCGTGGGATATTCGATGGTGTCAACCGAGGCTTCATTTTGAAATTCGGAAGACTGGTCCTCGGCTTTCTCAGTTCCATTATCTTGAACCTTTAGTTCTTCCATTGCGTGTCGTGCAAGACTTCGGACGCCTGAAATCTATTAAAAGAATATAAGCGAAATGGGTTCGAGATATTGTAAGCTGAGAGCGTCGGATAACTTCGTTATATAAAATACTGGAACTCAAGGGGCTGATACCCCATCTTATACTCGACCGTATTACATCGAACGGAAGTCCCACATAAGCCGGAGGAGTGTTTCAACGCCATTGTGGTTGAAAAGCTTTGAAATTCTTTTCGTCCGTGAAATCGTCCGCAGGCTTGATTTACAAGGGTTCATGACTTGGCTTACATAAATTTGGCTAAGCTATGATCTTAAAAGTAAGACTGAGATGCTCTGGACTGAAGTGAGACTTTTAGAACGAAAAGTGGTTCCTCGTAGAGTATGCTAACTAGTTTTCATTGCTTGGAACCCTCGAGTGTTCTGTTTTGTCACAAGGGCTCGGATATTGCCAAGCTTACACTTCATGAGCGCCGGTCTGTTCATCTGGGACCTCTTTTAAGCATTGGAGACACTCAGCAAACTCCTCGACTGCAGTCGGATTTTTGATTATGATGAAGAATGGTATTTTTTCTGTACTTTGCAAGCAGGGTGATGTTGTTCCTCAATAATTCAGGTCATTTAGCCATGCCCAGTCGTCTTCAAAGTTAGGAGTAATCGCGCTTGTCCAATCAAACTCAATAGAGTGTAGCTCTGGATGCAAATTATCCCCAAATTCTATCCCATTTACTTGATCACCATCAAATCCGGCATTTGATTGCAGTGGAGGAACCTGGCTAGCTTGGCTCGATGCCCCCTGAAAAATATCCCGGGAGAGAGCGAATACCGGAAGATGCTTACCAGGCGGCTTGCATCCGCTTGAAGAACTGGTGTAATACTCTCCAGGCGAAATTGTAATGGTTCCGATTTGAGGGACGACTATTCTCGCTTGACCGCCTAGCTCGCATGAACCATCTGTTCTGGATGCACAACCCCCTTGATCCAGGAACATCAATGACTCCAACCCTTGAACTGCCTGTGACGCCATTGGATTGTTGACTGTACCAGCTGCTTGCCGAAGTGTGGCAATCGTTTGCCCTAATAGGTAGCGGTCCTTTTCCTGAGTCACGAGTTGATCTCCAGAGCCTCCATAGCCGAGCAGTCCAAGCACTAACAAAGCAGAGCATACGAAAGCCTGATAGTCAATCACTTTTACCATGCTAAACGCTGAATGGGAATCAGATCGCATGGTATGGTAGACCTCCAGCAAGTTTCGAGAAGCTGCAAGGCATGAAGTTCGGTGCTTTTCAAGCTGGGCGTCTTCAACGGAATAGATCATGAGTGGCATATGCAGAAGCACCAGCAGTTGGTAGAACCATAATTGAGCTGATAGTTGCTCAAGATATTCTTGGCGTGTGATTTTGCCGCTGGTGAGAGCGGTTGGTGAGTCCCAGAACGATTCATCAAGGTGTTGCGTCGCCACCTCAAGCTCCTTTTGGATCTCTTCGGTGCGGGAAACTGAAAGGCTCAATCCCATCTGATTTCTGTCGATCAACTTGGCCGATAGCTGAATTAGATAGTGTTGGAATGAAGACGTTGCGCTGTGCCCGCTCTCCGTTACAGGAATGGTCCTGCCGTCTGCAGCATAGGGCAAGCCCAGAATCAAGGACGTGTACACATCTGCTGAACATAAAGAGAGCCATGACTTTACCCGGCGTTGCCTTTCAATCTCGGTTTCATTGGCAAAGAGACGCTCTGGGCGATGGAAACTAAGTAGCTGACTATGGGCGATAGATCGATGAAGGAGTACCCAACATTTCTTGTTCAAGCCAAGGTTCACTGCCCGAGTCAGTGTTGAAGCTTTTGATGAAGAAGCACAGGGACATTCGTACTGTAAATCTTAGCTGAAAGTACGGTTGCCTCAATCCCCTCTTTAGTACTTGCATAATCCGAATCGTTCAAAATCAAACGATCGACCTTTTCGAAATATTCTTGAAAGAGTTCTCCTGGTAAACGAGGAAGTTGGCGTACAATATACTGGTGAACTCTTGTGTCTAATTGCTGAAGACACACCGCAATGCAGAGCAAAGCCAGACCAACGATGGAAGGGTTAGGCGAGTCAAATGCCCATATCACAAAGTCTTGCAATGTTGTTGCCTCCTTGTCACCCATCGATCTGCTCAGCCATGCGCCAAGAGGTCTCCTATCAAAAATTAGCTATGACCATGGCCTACTCCGAATAATCCTACCATGTGTGCCACCATGAGCACGTTGCGCTCAGTATCATTCCGAGCAGCTCTGATGGAATTAGACTTGAGACAAGTGCTTCACGAGTGCGATTGTTTTTTGTTGTCGCTGCTGGATTAACAGCCTCATTGACCATGAAAGTGCGCTCTTGGGCCGAGTCAGAGCTACGCCGTCTCCACTGCACGCAATTTTAGAAATTGTGAATTCCAGTGGGTCGTAATGCTTACAATAGCATTGTCAAATAGTGTGACTATTGGATCGATGCTCTGAGGAGAATCTTTGTCGATTGAGATCGAAGTATTGTGTGACAGGATAGATGTTGCTCTTGAATCGCTAACACTCGATGAAGACGAAGACTCCGTTCGAACTCTTGCAAATTGTGCATCTCGTGGAGCTACACTGGGTCCGTCGATATCAATATTCGAAGCCTGGATGACCGCCTCAAGCCTTGCAATCCGAGCTCTGAGGCTCTCTCTGTTGTCAAGAGCAGCTTCCTGCAAGAGTTCCCGCTTTTGTTCGGTGCATTTTTTGCCTCTCGAGGTACAGCCTTCACAAACTGTTGCATCTTTGGCAAAGATACATCGAATCTTTCGTATTCTGCATTCATAGCAGCTGCGGGTTCCTTTCCTCATACCTTTGCGCGGAAGTGAGGGGTTTGGCTTGGGTGTATTGTCTGTTGGCATAGTTCTTGGATTTGGTTGAACATGCTCGTCCGAAAAGGACGAAGAAAGGGATAACCTTTTGTAATGGCTCCCGTGCTTAGGCAGGGATAGAGGATAGCCGAGTAAGATTGGGCCTTCGTCCGCTTTTCGTCCGCCCTCTCGTCCAGATCTTTGTCCGATTGGCTTAGATCATTTCGATTTCGGATTGACATCAATTTCGAAACGCAGAGTAAGCAGGGACTGATGTTGATTGGATGATTGATCGGAGAGTGATAAGAGATGCTTTTGGCTGAAGGGGTGGGAGTGGAGGAAAAGGGGCTAAGCTAGACGCGATTTGTAAGCCGATGATCACCCAGCACACGTGATCTCAATTTGATGCCTTTTATCCTCTGTCCAGCTTCATGTAAGTGTACTCTCAGTTCTACTTCTGTATGCATTTTTCTTGCCTTAGATTAAGAGCAATATAAACCCTCGACTCAATGAACTCCTCCCATTTAGGAATTCCCACTCGACTTGGTTGCTTGTTACTTGTCACAAATAAAAGCAAATCTTTTAGATTCATGCCTCATTATTGCGATTTGAGAGCCAGATACAAGAGAAGCTTTACATTAGATACATCACTCTACAAGTTCCACATATGGCCAGTGTTAGTGACGACCACCTCTTGACCTGTCAACTTGAACAATTTCCGTGGTAAGTAGTTCCAGTCTCTGAATCAATTCATCAACTTCCTCGTTAGTCTCAAACTCCCGCTGACCCAGAGAATTATGTAACTCTATCAACCTGTTGTCAACATCACATCGCTCATCTCGCAGATCCGCAGATGCGTTGCGTCCCCTAAACGCCTTTACAGTATTGACCGTAGCTCGGCAATCCATCAATCTTAACACCTTTGGACACCAGATTCCATATCTTGAGGGCTCAATCTGATACATTTTCTTGAACACCTTTGTGGCTTCTTCCACGAAATTTTCTGGTACAAGGTCTGCCTTGAACATGGCTGCATCTACAGCACCAATAGCGCTATGGGCGGCCAGGTTTCCGTTCATAATGATCGCTTTATTGATCTCGCCTCTTGGAACCTCGAGAAGTGTCTCTCGCGCATGCTCAAGATTTCGAAGTCGAATTTCCACGCCGATCTGAAGTAATGGGGCTTTCAGGTCTCGATCCATCTCCAATTTCGAAACTTCTAACTTCAAATCTTTGATAGTTGCGTCCTGTTGGCTAATGCGTGTTTCTGCGCTAGATAATTCTCTCTCTGCGGTGTTCAATTTTCTCTCAGCTGCTTCCGATGCACTCTCCAGTCGTTTTCTTTTTGCAGCATTTTCCTTGGCTTGTCTTCGTACCTCCCCGATGATAAGATCCTGGGTATGCTTATCCTTCCTCAATGTTTCAAGTTCCTTCTCAACTTGCTCAAACTTGAATCTCGCAGAAGCCCATTTCTTCCTCAGATCTTCATTCGTAGCTTTCAATGCTGTATTGGTGCTCATAAACTTTCGATGGCCATCCGTCGCCTTCATTCTTTCTGCTTCGATCTCTTTGTACGCATTCTTTAGGGCTATTAATTCCTTGTCACTCAAATTATTCTTCTCAGCAAATTGGATTTTGAGCTTCTGCATATCCTCATCATGCTTTTCGACCTGTGCTTCGAGTTCGATTCTCATCATGCTCGACTGGGATTTTGTCATCTCCAATTATCGCTCCAAGGAATTGATTTGCTCTCGAAGTTCTTCTATTAGGGAGCTTTGATTTCGCAACAGAGATGCTGGAACCTCTAGCCGGGAGATGGTAACAGCCTCTACTTTGCTGACTTCAGAGTTTGCGATAATGTGATTTGAGGCAGCTGAGTCTTGCTTGGCCTGGAATTGATCTCCACAACCAGCATTGAGCTGCTGCTTGACGAGTTGGGATTCAATTGGTGTGGACTCGGCAGACGGGGACTCGACGGGTGTAGACTTGACAAGCGTAGACTCCAGTATGACGCGCTGCTGGAGGGCAAGAGTCATGTTCTCCGTACCAGTGGCTTTGGGGAAGCTCTCGATAGCTGCATTCTTTGTAGAGACCAACGCGTCTTGCTTCTTCGAAGTTTGTATTGGCTTGCTCTCCTTTTTGGCCTTTGTACTGCCAGTCCATGCTGAAGGCAAGAAGTCTCCCAGATCTTCATCATCCAGGAAGCTGCCATCATCCGAGTCGATCTCTTCCTCGAGGGCTTCCTTTGGCTCCAACGCCTTCCATTCTGGTCCCTGGGCTGGCCCCTTCACCTTTCCTGCCCTCGCTGCTGTCTTCGATCTCTTCGCCATTGATGCCGTGGTAATACAGAACGATGCGCTCACTCTTCAGCAAAGAGATTGTTCGAGATGTTGCGGTCCAGCTAGAAGAGGCGGAGTTATTGACCACAATGCCAAGCCTAGGGATGGTGGTGGATGGTGTTGATGTTGGGTCGACGTGTTGTTTTGATGTGGAAGTTAGGCGAGGCCGACGGGCATCTATATTCCCGAGGCTATACTCACTTGATATCTTGCTGAAATCCAAACGATGAGAAAAAGTGAGGCGAAGAAAGCTGAACTACCTTGAGTATAGAGATGATCATCTCATCCGCGCTCATGTTCCAGAGGTGAACGGTACATTCACTCTTTATGCTGACATTAGTGCTCAGCTCTCCAATCCTGAAATGTATAGGAGGCCTTTGGCGCATTGAATAATGATTTAGGGATTGTAATATATGGTAAGATTCTCAAAGAATTGCTTACAAAGTATTTACCACAGCCTCCACGATTGACCCAGCAGGCCCTTGGTCCAGCCCATCTAACCACTCCATCTCCTCTATAGTCAGTTCGAAATCATAAACATTTGCATTCTCCAAAATCCTCTCTGGCGTATCACTCTTCGGCAACGGTACCCATCCCTTCTGCAAGCAATATCGAATCAGGACATGGCTGGTCTGCTTCTCATGCCTCTTCGCAATTTCATTGAGCGTTGGATCCTTGGCTTTTATATTGCGGACAAGCGGGCAATATGCTTCGATAACAATTCCGTTCTTCTGGCAGTAGTCCACAATCTCTCGTTGCTGAGAAAAAACATGAAGCTGAATCCCAAGGTTAACATTTATACCTTTTATAGGAGAGGGACAAACCTCGATCTGATTAACATGTGGAGGCCACACTTTCGCAAACACCTTTAGCTCCTCAATATGCCCAATTCCCCAATTGCTCGTCCCAATAGCCCTCGCCTTCCCATCCGCCAACAGCTTCTCGAGCGCCAACCACATCTCCTTCCTCGCCTTCGAGCCTCCACTCGCCGTATGGACCAAGAAAAGATCAACGTATCCATCTTTCCCGTCAATCTTTTGCACGCTTTCCAGCAGTTTCTCGTGCGTTTTCTCAACACTACCAGCAGCCGTTAAGATCTTTGTCGTTATGAAGACTTCGGAACGTTTCAAGCCTGATTCCCGCACTGCTTCACCCACTTCTTTCTCGTTCGCATAGTACCTGCCTCGTTTAGCTGGATTCTACGGACTCGGGGACGAGCTTACTGTGCCGAATCAATGTGCTTGTAGCCAGCTTTCAACGCTGTCAAACAGGAAGCTTTACATTTTTCTGCTGGTGAAAGGTAGACCCCGAATCCGAACTGTGGAATACTGACTGCCGAATTAGGGAGCGCGAGGATGTCTGTGATTGCGAGCTTTGCCGCCATGATTCTTCGCAGACTTGCAGAGTAGTTCCAAAAAAACTCCAACCTGGAGACGTGGGAAGCGCCCCATGTTGACAATCTGGCGTCATGGTTTGGCGGAGATGGATGACTTGAAGTCGTCATAGAGCTCGAGGCATGAAGCGCTGCATGACTAAGCTGCCCCTTTTCACCCACCACCCAACAGCACCCTTATTCTCCTATTTCTAGTAACAATAGTAGCTAACCATAAGAACATATGTCCAATGTTCGATCATAGCGATCAAACAAAATTTCAATGATTAAAATCTTTGCCATTGCGCGAGTCTCCTAATACAACTTTTCCTTCTACACCCTCGAATCATCGCCCACTACTGCGTTCATGGCGGTGGCGTCCAACCTCTGCTTGTGTAATCTTCCCTCCATCCTGCAAAGTGTTCGTCCGCCCAATTTGGATCGTTCAAAGGCTCGAGTTCATCTTCCTGGGATGTGCTATCTGCGCTAGCTTCGTTGCCAACAGGTGTTTCGTACATTGCTAGACTCGACGCCTCATCTTCCTGGGGTGTAGCTCCAGCCCCATTGCCCATAGGTATTTCGTAATTTGCCACGGTGCTCTCAGGTATACAGAGGGTTTCGATATTCCAGACTGTGTCGGGGGATTTCGTCGGTATCGTTGCTCGGAAGTTCTCAGCTAGGGTGGCAGCTTGTAGCAGCATTTCATCTTGATGTTTAACTGTGTGCAGGAAGATCGGATGAGCCGCAGACCGGATTTGGTCGAAAAGACACTGCCAAACCTCAGGATAATCTCTGATATATGATTCATACCAGGGACCTATCCAAGGCCAAAGCTCCTCAGCTTCCTGATCAAAGTATTGCGCGATGAATGCACGAATATCGGGCGTACGTTCGCTTTCCCTTGTAACGATCACGATTTGAGAGATTGTTTTACCCATTTCCGTACAATCCATTCTCTCGATTTCTCTCAAGGCAGTAGACAGCGCGCGTGCTTGGACTAGATCATGCCGTCCATTGCCCTCTCGAGGTCCGTTAAAGCTGCCGGCAAGGTTATGCTTGGATTTATCGCCAAACCAGACACCAAAATTATAATAGCCATTGTCCCCGCCCATCTCGGACGATACGGTAGCAATGTGCACGAGCAATGCGTTCTGATCTTCTTGCAAGTAATTGTCCCAGGTCTGATCGTAGAATCCATGCGGCCTCCGTACATATTGAGGTTGAATCGGAAGAGATGTCGCCGACCTTCGAACAACTTTTTGGAAGCCATCGAGGCCATGGAGGTCGGAGCAAGGTAAGTCCGTGCAAAGGAGTCTTCTGGTACTCTCGAATTTCAAACCGAGTTTGCAGACGATGAGAATTGGTTTGAAGCGCAAGTCGTAAAAAAATGATGGACTGATGTTTTAGTTGGATGAGGAAGAACAGTGGGATATTGAAAACGTTGAGCATTCCAAAGATAGTAGGAGCGATTCGCCAGCGCCCCCTCCCGCCCCCAATCCACTAGCAAATCAGGTTTCCAGGGAAATAGCGAGAGGGACTGTTGTGATGACTAAACGAAGCATTTGGGTCTGTTCGGTTCAATCCCATTTGAAGAAATGCATATTCTGTGGTAGGGTTGCACGAAGAATTAGGAGAGAATTCCGTTGCCTTGATCGATCTTAGTATACTTTTTTCAAAAGTAATTGGTAGAATGAGAGTATTCATTGGCTCCTGATACTTAATAACGTAGGATTCAGTTCTACAATGCTTCCTCAAGACTTAACTGCTTCTTAATATGAGTCAGACTATGACTTAGAAGATGCTGGGATGAAATGACACGTAATGTAAACGCGGATATTAGACAATTTTACCTGAGAATAAGTCGGTTGGCTCCCTTCCAGGCTCTCTTGCGACATCCTATAATATTTATTTTTATGCAACGTAGAGTAAAGAATAATTACTTATTGTCTGTTCATAATAGCCATATCTTTGTTCTGAAAGCTCTACATAATTCGTGTGAGCATATGCCCATTATCCAAAAGAAAATCTCAGAATTCATGATATCGACGGTTTCCGGCCATAGACAACCACACTTTCCTTGTCAGCCCAGTTTCAAATTCAATAAAGGGCAGTGACTTACATATCAACCCAACCATGAATGTTCCTATTCATAAGATCCGCCTTTGCCCTCTCAACAAAAGCATCAGCATCATCAGGACTCCATCCAAGCCCCGCAATGAACACTTTCTTCACGGCTGATAAAATCTCCATCATGTCTTCTCTCACCCACATCCCCAACTCTTTTAGTTTCCTGTCTCTGGGCCAAGTATTAAGTGGCCACTTCAACCTCGTTTCTACAACATCCACAAAGCCTACTGCTTCCATGATCGTTTTATACTTCCTGGGATCAGCCCATCTCCGTCCTACTTTTGCGGAGCCTTCGAGGGTCTTGTGGCACCAGTCAAGGAGAGTGGTGCCATCGAGTGTTCCGTCTGCGCTTCGAAAAGGCATACAGCCGTCTTGCATCTCAAAGTGGCCACCCGGAGCAAGAGCGTGGAAAGCGCTAGCGAAGACGGTCGAGATGTCTTTGAAGCAATTCATAAGGGCGCGGCCGTGGATGTAATCGAATGGTTCGGTGAAGAGCCATTCTTCTTCGGCGTCGTCAATCTCAAAATCGCAATTTGGCGGAATACTGTCAGGTTTTAGCGGCATATTCTTCTTTCTAAAGGGGCAATTCGAGCAAGCAAAGGAGAACGTCCTTACTAATCTGGTTGAATCGGGCTCAGGTCGGTACCCGTAACATGTGCTGAAGGATATTGGTGTGCAAACTCGATAGCCCACGTACCAGTTCCGCAACCCATGTCAAGGACTCTTTGGGGTGGGTTTGAGAAGGGAGTGAAGTGCAGTTTGCCATCTAGAGTCAACTTCCAGATGTGGTTTTGAAGTTCTAGTCTGTCTTTCTCCAACTAGAAACAGCAGGTATTAGTCATTGTTGCAAGCCAGTACGCCCAAGGAAGTTAAAATCTAACCGCATCATTTGGAATCAAATATTCTGTTCTGAGTCAGCGCCTTTTTCGTTCTTGGTATCTGGGAGCACTTACTTCCACTATGGAAGTTATGATATGTCCTTCCATGCTCCTCTACGAAGTCATAGACACTCGCGCGTACCGACTGCGTGCTGCTTCTAGACCCTTCTCAGCAGGGCCATCCTTGCAAGGGCAGAAGGAGGCTACTCACGGCCTGCTGAGCATATCAATCGCAGAGTCATTGTCGTTGCTCTTTACCACTGTCAGCAAGGTTTCCATCAGTCCACTCTGGTTCTGCCTTACGTCCACTTCGGGTCCAGAGTTGGCAACACTTGCGGTCGGAATCACCCCACTCATGTGATCATCGTCGTCAACAGCCTCAGGCGGATGTAAGTCTTGAGCTTCCATGATTTATTCAGGCGTATCTGGATCTTCTGGCAAAATTCCTGTTTTGTCGATGCCGATTAGACCATGTGGACAGATAGTTGTGCGATATGACAACTCAAAAAGCATATTCGTTGTACTGCCCTAGGGTGGGATACATCCCGGTAATCTACAGGGGTAATGTGAGACATTTCCTCGCTTCGCTTGAAATTCCCCCTATCCAATGACCCACACACCTGATATTACTTAAGTCTATTCATTGCCGCTCAATGTTCTTGTACCAGGCCCAGCCGGAACGATGAATATAATTGTGAATCACGAACGCTCACTTCAAGATCAGAATCAGCAAAGGCTACCCAACCAAACCCACCAAAACCTCGATCTTCATCACTGTCATATTCTTCTGACGATCAAACTCTACAATTTCTACTGTCAGCCACTCCAGCCTATCCAATAAGTACCAATTTCTAAGATCTTTCTCAAAAAAAGGACGAATGCGTTCACAATAGTCATTCCATCTACCTGTCAGCTTGTTGCACAACTCTCGGTGCTGTTTTCGAAGTCTATTTGACTGACTTCCACTTCTGACCTTCTTGAACGTATGCAGGGTTCTCTCACAGTCCATAAATCACCTCAAAAGGTCCGGCCACCTAAGAACACCTCTGGCGATTGGGTATACAACTTTTCGAAAACTATTACCCATGATTTGCCAGATGGTTTTGACTCCTCGAGGACCCTAGTGGTGAAAAGAGCAGCGTCTGCGGTTCCGTTCGCGTTGTGGGCTGCTTGATTTCCTTCTCGGATGGCTTGTTGATTGAAAATTCCGCCTTCCTCGCCCATAATACTCTCTCTAGCTTGCTCTAAGAATCGAAGCCGAACAGCGATGCCAATTTCAACCAAAGGCTTTGTTTTCTCTTTATCTTCGTTGGCTTTCTGGAAATCTTTCTCGAGAGCTTCGAACTTTGCCTTCAGCAGATGGAAATCGTGGTTTGGGCAGTCTCTCGTGTCCGTGTTTTTGATATTTTGCTGCTGATCTCGAGCATTGTTCTGCGTCATTGTCTCAGCAATCCTGGCATTCAAACGATTTATTTCTTTCTCTGTTCTAGTCTGTTGGGCCTTGCGTTCTTCTTTCAAGGTGTGCATGCTACCTCGCAGTTCCTTGTTCTTATCCTTAATCTTTTCCAAGGCCTTCTGGGTCTTTTGTAACTCCCCTTTGATTTTTTCCAGAACCTCATTTGTTCCTTTGGTCTTTCTGAGATTCTCGTATCTCTCATTGAAATGCGCTTCGAGAGTCATTTTGGTGTGCTTCAAAGCTTCTGAATACTCGCACGCCTCCTTTTCGAGGTGCGACTTTGCTTCTTTCGTCTCTTTTTGGGCGATATTCCGCTCGTGTTGGACTGCCTTTAGCTCCCGCTCTTTCTTCGCGAATTTTGTTTCGAGAGAATTGCAACGCTCTTTTAGAGACTTAATCTTCTTCTTTTCCGCCTTAGTGAGCTTGGGCTCTGCCGTGTTACTCAATTCTCCTTTCTCGGACGGATGTGGCTGGGCGAGGTGCGACGTGCCAGGCCTGAACGAAGTTGGATTTAAGTCATCGGTGTTAGCTTTAGATATCGTAGTAGAACCATTTGCCAGTACTACATCGCAACCATTATCGGTGGTTGTTAGATCCGTCGGAGATGAGATGAGCGTTGTGGCTGCATTCGCTTTCGTGCCGGCGGATGCTGCTATTGTTTGGATTCCTGTCTGTGATGTTAGCAAACGCTGTTCCATGAAACTAAGTGTAAATATATTTCTCACCTCCAGCTACTCCTTGAGAAATATTAATCTCCTGTTTTAGCTTAGATTGGATGGATTCTACATCTCGTGAGCTTGTATTTCCGATTTAATCACAGACGACAATTTTGCCCACCAGAATCCCTTTCCATCCTCTAACCTGAGCCGAGCCTGAGTCCTGAGCACGGTAATGAGTCAGCTGGATTTTGCTCAAGGGGGCCAGCTGAGTATTCGGGGATCGTATTTGGGTACACTGCAGGTGTTTAGGGATTGGATTTCTTTTGTGGTGCTAAGGGGATTGTGCCGCAAGTTGGGCTTGTGCTTCCTCTTGGCCAGGCTAATGTTGGATTCCGCAAGATGATTGAAGGAAGTACTGCGGGAAAGACTGTGGTCACTATGTAATACCTCCTTATTTCACTGGCTCATAGAGTTTAATACCTTTATGCCTTCTCTAACTTTAACCACAAATATATTAATAATTACTTAAAACTGAAGACCCTCCTTAGTTGATAGCACCATCTCATGAGACTCCCTACCTAATCTGCCTAACTGGCCTATCACATTACTATAGCGTCAGAGAGGGAGGTTATCGCGGACGTTACCTCTTTAGAGGCAGTGGAACTAGTGGCGACTACACCTACACCTCGTCGATTAATAAGAGGGGGCAGACGCCGCGACGAGCATGACTGAGAGCAATACTTGCTTTAGCATTTTGATTGGTGAGAAAAGAGATTTGATCTGTAGAACTTGCGCTTGTTTAAACATCGAAATGAAGCATACTTCAGCCGGGCTAATGTTTCTCCTCGAGAAATTCTGCTCTAATTTGGGAATGTCCACGAGGTACTTAATACATGCACCGGCTGCTCCAGCATGAATTTACTCGGCGGAACCCCAAACGCGCTCCTCGGGGACCGTTATCGACCCCCGAAAACATTGGGGTCCTTAACTGTGTCCCTTGCTATGGATAATTTAAGCTCTTGTGCCACGTGATCGGAATCCCTACTTAGGATCCCGAGATGTGCCAGTCAATTAGGCAAGGGAAGCCGCCGATCAGAGCTGAGTTGGGCCTTCACAACTAGGATCCTTTTTAGCCTCCGTACCAGGATTTGTTGATGATTTTTCATCTAGTATGGCAGGCACCGGGGGGCTCAAATTAGCCCTAAATTCGCAGTCACCATCGCCCTCGCCGACTCTTAGCATTGATTTAGAAAATCGTTCTGATAAAATTATAATCATTCTATCATATGATCTTCCAAGATTGTGGCTAGATGGGTTAGCCTCAAAGATTTTAGATCTCCTAATCGGATCTGCATGCTCGAAATCCAAACGTTCTTCGTCTGAACACGACTAAGGCGGTCGGAGGAAATAGAGAATGGAGAGAGTGGTATCTATAGTACAAGAATTGATAGGTGAAAATCTGAGATGGTAGTTGGAGAAAATATACTGGTAGTTCCATAAAGAACGAATTGCTAAAGAGAAAACGGAAAAGCAAGATATTTTTAGTAATTAGTTCGATCTTTCTTGGACATCGAGGTAGTCTAGTAGAGTGTTAAACTTCGGTGTGCTCTTAGGTTTATTGTATAGAAAATTAATACTTCAAGCCAAAGTAGTCTAAATTGTCCTGCTAGAACTCGGCCTACTTTGGCTTGTAGTATATTAAAGCAATGTGCTCCGGATACAAATACTCGTTGTTGCAGTACTCCGACCCCATTTACTCGCAGTTGTAGTACTCTGAACTTGCCCATCTTTTTTCAAGGAGACAATCGCTAATAAAGATAGGTGCGAGTGAGTGACGAGAATTCTGTAAAAATAAGGATTTGAAAATTCGTGAGGAGAGTCGGGATAGCGGGCGGAGAAGAAGAGTGATAGGAAAGAAAAGAGAAGGGAGGTGCCGAGGGTATATTTTCTTGAGAAAGGCCTAGAGTGACGCTATATTGCGCGACGAATCTGCCTTGAGATTGAAAGGATTTTGTTTGAACCCATTTGGATTCACCAGGAAATACTGCCTTAGGTAGTATTCTCATATGCGCTAGTGGGTGGAGGGTGATATTACGCGTATCTGAACCTGTACAATAGCTTCTCTTTTAGAACCTAATACCGAATCAATTGGCTACAAATCCACTGTAATTACAATGGGAGTGTATCACCAATAGTGCTACCAGCAGATTTATTTTTAGGGTGGCCCTCTGTGGGTCTCTTGGGGACCGACTTGGTCCCCCTGAAGATGGTCGTGTAGAGTTGACTACTTTCGTACGGTAGGACTGAATGGAGAGTAAATTATGATTGGTTATTTTTGGATCTCGTACGCTTACGGTCCAATCATAAGGCGACTAACGTAGTCATCAATTGTAACGCTACTGTAGTACAGGAGAATTGGGATACCCAATTCCCCTTCTCAATGGACAGGCTCAAATCCAGGAACTTGTAAATAGTTACTGGGAACTCAAAATTGGATTTCTTCGTCGTGCTTTTTGACAAACTCTCGCCAATCATGAGCGTAGAACTTCGAAAACGACGGTCACCAGCCCTGAGCCTTCGCGCCGGACATGTGGGCCGTGGTAACTGAACCTCGAAGCTGAGATCTTGGATCTTGGATCGAAGAAATACGATAAACGTAGATACCCTCTTGCAGACATACAATAAACGTATTGAGCTGAGTGGAAGTAAAGTATATCATTCCTTATCCTACTCCAAGAACACCTCACTACTCCTAGAACTTGTGAGAAAACCGTTAGAGCTTCTAGTACTAGCACCTGGCCTACTTCTAATTTCAATTATTCCCCTTAGTTCCCTACCTATAGTGGAGGGTTATATTATTCCTGTCAAATGACCTCTACTCACAGATTCCTTTGATGATACTGCTTAGGAACCGGACTCTGTGAATCTAGTTCTTGCCTCGCGATATTTGTTAAGACTACCGGCGCTTCGTCGATAATACCTTCATGCTGCGTGCGTATATGCCTGGATGCAGCTACTTGACTATTGTTGTATCGCCTGAACTCCCATGCTAGGAATACGAGGGCGCCGATGAGGATTAATCCAAGTGATATTCCAACACCTAGGCCTATGTCCAGGGACTTAGCTGAGGATGGAGATGAAGTAGCGGAAGATGTGCTTGGAGGAGTTGTCGCCATTGATGTTTTCGTCATAGGAGGCGTTGGGGAAGATGTTGTGGGAGAGATCAATGTGGTAGTGGACGTAAGATGTTGGCCTTGTCGAACAATAACGATCCCTACCGGTATCGAGAAAGAATTGCCAGATTCGCAGCAGCTAGTGCCATTTGGACCGCAGCAATATGTTATCCCATCAGTATCTGCAATCTCGCCTCTCGGACATGGGAACAAATTGTTTCCAAAATCTAATGCAGAAGCTTTCTCTAGGAGAGTTAGCTGGGGAAATGCTGTGAGGCGCATTTTGTTAACAAACCTTTACAATAATTCTGGCATGGGGAATTCCAACTAGGATCAGTGCAGCCCTGGACAGATAATAAGTTGTTACCACCGGCATCGAAACAGAGACCGTTAGAAAGACAATAATCGGCCCAGTTGCAACAGGCACTGATTGCTGCGGAAGGGTCGCATGCACTGCTGTTAAATAAGGCATTGGTCTCGGGGTTGCCTGTAGAGTTATAACATGTGTTCGCGGACGTCATAGGCACAAGAAGATTGATTAAAATGGTTTTTTGAAAGCTAATGAGCAGCATTGTGCTGTGGGTGTAAGGTGAGCAGCCATTAAATTGGGAGTAGCAAGGCTGTCGACTGCTCAAAAATCGGTTCGTTATTATAGGAATCAATAGGATCAGATGTAAGTCAAGCTGAACCGGCAAACTCCATGGCGTGATAAACCTCATTTGGACGAGGATTTAAGCCACTCGGTTGCAAATTTATGTTGAGTGGGTTAACAGATTAGTGGCTTGGCGCCATCAGCCATAATTCAATAGTCCTTCCAAAACATGCGATGCGACAGGATACAAGGAGAGGTGAGTTACCTGCTCAAATCTGTCGGATCTCCAATTTCCTCTCCGAATTTGAGCCGATGAAAGACCGGATTCCAACTCAGAAATAAGGTTCATCTACTACTCGTCGATACTCTAGAGTCTTCGAAAGAGGGTAGCACGGCTCTGATAGCATGTCTCAGGGAAGCGTCATATCCTCCACTATGAACAACAGTTTACGTGATGAAAGAACCCCCTACTAGGTCTGTTTACCTCTGTAATTCTTAAAAACTTAGAAATGCATGATCTAAAAGCATAGCTCCCGTGTGGTTCGAGCAGAACCTATGAATTAGCTCTATCAGGGAGTTAACTCTCCCAGAAATAAGTCCAAGCTCTTGTGCGCGATGTAAGCCCTTAGAGGCTGTGAGCATTAAGTCACGTTATTTATTACAGAAAACTCAACTGTCATTGCGCAATAGCGACTTAGAACGGGACAGTCGCATAGGCCTTTGAGTTTGCAAAAGCTTTTGGGTTATTTTCTCAAATGTCACATTCACGACTAGAACTTACGACCAAGCTCTGTTTCTGGTATATGCACAGCCCAGTCCTTATCTCCACGCAAAAGAATTTCAGCCGATAACTATGGATTGAAGACCCGTTGGCTTCACGAAATAGGTTTCAGCCCAATCCCCAAACCCACCACTTCCAGGGAGTTTCGCATCCAGATGAACATATACGCCCCCTATCATATGATACTCTTGAATCGTGCTATTTAAAGCCATCTTCTTTTCTCGAAGAATAGCGGGTATGTTTAATCCTCTGATATAACACACCCAATCGCCAACCTGCACAGTTGACGGAGCCATTCCGATAAGGCCTGTTTGAGTGACCATCAGGCACATCTGGCTTTGCAAAGCCTTTGTAATTGTCTCTATGCAGCGCCCAAATTCTTCATTCGGAAAAGGCGCATCTGAAGGGTGTAGGAGATATTTGAGACGGTTTGTCTTGGAATTTAACTGTGACCATTGCTCCAGCGTCGATGATCCGATTGTGAATGACGAGTTCAATTGAAGCCAGCGATTTATGTAGTCCCACTGCTGTCTGTTGTGTTCTAGGCCCAATCCTATCCAACCAGGAATTTCTTTGCGACCTTTTGCTTGCCAAAGATTGTTGAGGCAAGATTGAGGATCGATGCCAGGTACAGGCCGATAGAGACATAACGTCTTCAAGATGGCAGCTGGTATTCCAGAAGGATACAAGTCGAGGTTGCTAGGCGTGCCGTCAAACTTTTGGCAATCCATGTTGTCAGCGCACAACTTTGGCTTATTTGCCGAGTCTTCGGGTAGGGAGAGTTGGTGGCTAATTTGGCATACTTGGCCTAACAAAATTCCTCGGGTCTGTAGAGACTTCGGGCTCTGAGCTGGCTGCGCTGCGATATACGAAAACTTGGGATTCAAAGAGCAAAATGGAGACCCAAGAGCCGTATTAAGTTCAGACCAGAGCTGTAAAGACTTGGCATCCCACCGAGGCCATCCTTTGAAAAGATCCGGAGAGTTCGTCGAAGCCAGATCCACCATGTTTGAGGATTTCGCCGCAGTGAGCAAGGCTCCGGTTAAGTCGCAGAGTATCTGCTCAAAGGTCCGCTGATAATTTGGTACTGGGACGAGACGAGGTCCATCAAAGGTAAGCCCTAGAAGAGCATAGATCTTATCTAGCTGTTCGGTGGCAAGGGCATAGTGACTCCATTGAATGGCCTCAAAAAGGCCTATTGGACGTGGATTTTTGTAGCGAATTCGAAAGTGGTCAAGCTCAGCGGCATATTCATATGACGCACAAGCTTTTGGAACTTTGTCTGAATGCTCTTTCCAGTGATCAAGAGCGTAGGTGATATATTTCCAATCCATTTCTGTATGGCCGAAGAGTACTTTCACCCGGTGGCTTGAGGCAATCTCCTGGATTACCCATACTCGTCTCCAATAATCCAGTTCAAAAAAGCTTTGAAAGATCCTCCATCGCTGGGTATCCCATTCTCTTTGCTCTTCTGTCATTCCACCTCTGGAACCGAAAGTAAATCCAACAGCAGTGTGCCTTCGACCAGGAAACCATACGTATCTCTCATTCTCAAATAGGTATTTGACAGCGTTGGCAATATTGTCCGGGTCGTCTCCAAGCCATGAGATGACGTACAAAGCTTGAGAATAGATTTGTCTCATGTTTCGAATCTGAAGGCCTCGCTCTTCATTATCACTCTGATTAATACACAATGCATCAATCCAAATACGAAGATGCCCACGCAATCGTAACTGTCTAAGGGCGGCCTCAAGATTGTGGCCGACTTCTACGACAGTATCGTTAATAGTAATCGTCTTCTTAGTCCGTAAATCACCCCAACAGTATGACAAGGCATGATAGCTTCCCGGGTCGGTTAACGTTGTCTTTTCCAGGTTACAATGCACACTTTCATCGTAAGGTCCCTCCAGAATGTTGAGAAGTCGAATCTCGTACGAGAGAAAATCTAATCTCGTGTATAACATTGCAATTATGGGAGATACGCCGATTCTCGCGGTATCTCTAACGTTAAAACCGCAACGGAATGAAGATCAGATGGTTTGGTAGGACGCTGTGTTGGGGTGACGCCATGGTGATAGTTCATTCTCATCTCCTCTGACGAATATTTGCGTTCGTTTCATCTCTCTGGTGCGTTTCAGTCGGTTTGCTGCAACCCTGTCGCCTTCCCCTTAAGGCTTAGCGTACTCGTGGCGGAGCGAGAAACTGGGGAAGGACTCGCTTGAGGCGGCCTTGTAATTACCGAGCTAACGATTTCCATTTATCCTATGCAGATGCGAAACATCGACACCCTCTAGCTGCGTGCCATTTCCGATCGCTTCCTCATGTCGTATTGTACTCTCTGTCGGTCTTTCGGGACATGGCTTACGTCCCAAAAGGCTCTTCTACCTCGAGGTTACCTCCCTGCTGGAATGAGCCATGCGCTAAGAGTTCCAAAAGAGAGGTTCTCCCATCACAAGAGTCCTTCGATCTTCGGAAAGCCGCTGAAGATGGATGTCTGTTGTGTCAAATAATCATCAGTTTGAGGGAAACGGATCAATCTCGAATGCCACCTGATGAGATAAAAAATGATCCATTGGTCTTTCGGCTGGTCCTTGATGATGACAATACCGTGGCAGTTTCTTGCGAAAATCTAAAGTGGAACTTCATTGCAAAATTTGAGATATACGCTTTGGAGGAGCCTTGCCAACCCCAAATATCTAATAGCGGGCAAATGATAAATTCATATGACGATTTTACACTATGGGACAGCCGTCAGCACTTTGGGGACCGCACTTTGTCCGAGCGTACGGTTCAGATAATGAAGTTTTGGACCCAAAACTGTTTGAACTCTCATAATGCATGTATTCTCCCGATATTAGGCGTGTCACCCCGAGGAGACTCATTGACATTGGGCCTAAGGATGGCTCGAGAGAGCCTTTTCTTCTCGAGGTTGGAGAAACTTTACCCAATCAATTTTTAGAATTACCCCTAGAACTTCTCGTCGAAGGAGATAATCGAGAGTATTCAAAGAAAGAAGAAGCATCAATCATCTTGAGATACGCGACTTTGAGCCACTGCTGGGGCGGGACTCAACATTTACAATCTACTATTGGGACTTTAGACCAACGGAAGAAGTCAATCCCACTTTCATCAATGAATCAAACTTTCAGAGATGCAGTCAACATCACGCGCAGTCTTGGTCTCCAATACATTTGGATCGACTCTCTCTGCATTATTCAAGATTCCCATTCAGACTGGCTTCAAGAGTCGGGGAAGATGTGCCCTGTGTATAGTAATGCTGTCGTAAATATTGCAGCAACATCTTCTTCAAATGGCGATGAATCGTTCTTACATTCCCGACCAAGAGCCATTGCTCTTCCTAATATTGTAGGAGAGGTGAAGATAAGCGGCCATCTACAAAGACCATATATATTCGACCAGCAATTGAACATGTCAATTCTTTCAAAGAGGGCACTTTATCGACTAGAGCCTGGTGCTACCAGGAAGAAATACTTTCCCCAAGGACAATCAGTTTTTGCCACGCCCAAGTCGGATTTGAGTGTCGGAAATTGCGTTGTAGGGAGAATGACCCAAGTTCCAGTGACGTTCCAAGTAGTTTCGACAAAAACGAGAGGTTTAGATTCTCTTCCCTTCTTGCACCGAGTTCTTCTACTGAACGTGACGATGTAATTAAGTTGTGGCATTCTATGGTCGGCTCATATTCCAAGAGAAAGTTGAGCTTTACAAAGGACAAATTGCCAGCAATCTCGGGGCTCGCAATGCAGATTGGTTTTTTTCTCAAGGATCATTACTTGGCTGGCTTATGGAGGAGTGATCTTCCATACGAGCTCTGTTGGTCTGCAGAAAATGTTGACTCAAGTTTCAAAGCGACACCATATACGGCACCAACTTGGTCTTGGGCCTCCCAAACCGGCGGTGTGCGGTACGACTGGTTTTATTCATTAAGTAAATATAAGATCGATTGGGATGTTAAGGTTCTAGATTGCTCTACTGAGTGTATATCCAATGATATTTACGGCCAAGTTAAAGGAGGGTACATCAAGTTAGAGGGCAGAATAGTAGAGATCCGGATTGACCGGGGCCAAGGAAGGGATAGTCTTCGACAATTTATCCTACGGAAAGGAGATGTGAGTTTCTGCCACAGGTTTGACGCAGATGAATGGGACTTGACCACCGAGGATAAAGTGTTTTGGTGCACGTTACTTGGGTCCAGGGATAGTGATAGCATCCAAGAGCAACCTTTCTTATTAATATTGAAACAGATTGACGATAGTACAGAATTTGAAAGAGTTGGGTTTGCAGATTATTGCGGTTATTGGTCAAGGAAGACATTGAACTTCTTTGATGGTATTCATAGAAGACAAATTATATTACTTTGAAACTAAAAGCCGGGGCAGGAGTAGCTACTCACCTGTCAATAGGGAAGTACAACAAAATAGTCTATATAAAAATTTCTCGTATTCCTACTTGATATTAATTAAAATTCTTTTTATAACAATCATAAAATTTAATATCACATAGTTTAATACTATGTATTACTATCCGGAGTAGTTTGGGTTTCGATAAAAAATTTCAACCTGCTCGGAGTTCTTCTGGGCTAAATTAGTCCGCATTGCACTATTAGAATGCGGACTGCTTTAGCTTGAATTATAAATACGGCACGTATGCTATCCTATAGTATGTCAAGGCATTATAATTTAGACGCAAACACTTCAAGGTACACTGTTTCAAACAGACATATTCGCAATTGTAGTACTCCGAATCTAAAAATAGTTTTATTCTGAATAAATGGGTTACACTAGCCTATCGTTTGATTGGCTTAAAGTATTCATAGAACTATTTTTAGATTCGGAGTACTACAATTGCAAGTAGATGGGGCCAAAGTACTACACCTGCGAGTAGATGGGGTCGGAGTACTACACCTACGAGTATTCGTATCTGGAGTATATTGCTTTAATATACTACAAGCCAATGTAGGCCGAGTTCTACTAGGATAATACAGACTACTTTGGCTTGAAGTATTAATTTTCCACATAATAAAATTAAGAGCACGCTGAAGAATAATACTAGAAGCCGAACTACCCCGGCGTCCAATGCAATGATAGTCAGGAAATGAAGGGAATTCCTAAATCCCTCCATCCTCTGAATGCAAGGTCAGCTCCATTCCGGGATAGTCCATCTACCTTGTAATATTCATCCCATTGACAGCAATTACGCTGTCAATATATTATGTCCGGATCCGATTCTTCGTACTTAAAATATTGAGGGGATTAGGAAAGCTCCAAGGTGTAATGTAGCGAAGCATTCAACGCCTAATGTCAATTCTGCATTCACTGTATGAAATAGAGAATGATTTCGAGCCTACCTAAAAATAAGATGCATATCCTCTTCTCGCCCAAGCATCAAAATTCTAGGAGCAACAAAAGAAGACCATTTTGGTTCTCACAAAGACTTACTTGAGCCGGAAATTTGGAGACGGATTTGTACACCCTGTTCAGGGGAATTGGGCTTGGTATTAGTACCGCAGTCTCGCGACCCTTAAAATCAGTGACAGTGCCGTCTGGCTCTAAGCGTATTAATGCTCTCGCTATAGTAATAGGTTCCATTCGTATTGGACCTCCATCTCTCGTGCTCTATAACCTCAAGATAGCCTCTCAGCAACTGCCACCTCGAGGAGATTATCCACGCCTATGCAGCCGGCCCTTCGCAAATTTTCGATCCAATTCCAACCCTTACACGTCAAGGCATATCCCTACTCGATATGATCCGACAATTGAATCGCAACGTCGGGATATAATTCAATATAACAGCATTAAATGCAGTATTTCTTTGGTACTTTGAACAGTGAGCTTTCGTTGGTCTTGCGATCAGATTCTGCGCCCATTGCATGGTGCCCTTTAAGGGTTGCGGGGCGACATCGGGGTCCAGCGATGATCTTTTGTAGCGTTACGTCTGTGGTAGAGAATCGCATGCAAACGAAGACTATGACGTGCCATGCCTGAGCAGCTTGAGGTACGTACAAATATTTCGGTCCTCCAGAGCAAGATGAGACGACCGCGATCATGGGGACCGTCAATCGCATCTCGAAACACGCGTTCAAGGAAGTCGCGTTACCTGTAGCTGCAGAACGGCTGTAGGAAGGTCTAAAGCGCCTGAATCTTGGTACGATACGGGCTAGGCCCCGTTCATGCCAAATCCTACCAAAATTGGTTCGAATCTGCCTTGGGATTGAAAAGACTTATTTTTAAGGGGGTCCTGTTTGGGTTCCTTGGGAGCCGACTTGGTCCCCCTGAAGATGGTCGTGGAAGAGTTGACCAATTCGCACGGCAGAGCCGAATAGAAAGATACGATTGGCTGCTAGAAACGAGCGCAGACACGTGACTGATCAAGCCTAAGCCCAGACTGAGGCGAGCCTGAGTACAGTAGAGCGGCGATCCTGACTAACTGCGTTGGATGCGGAATGGAAAATTGTTGGAAATCAATGCCTATCTCCTAAAGCAACAAGCCTAAGGACTTAGCTTGCTTCTGGCACATTTCACCATATGAACTCTGGATCGACCGGAACTTAGATCTTCACTGGCTACAACAGACAATGTACTTGATTTTACCCCTAATTGAGCTCTCTCCCTACGTGTTGCGTCACATCCAACAAAAAGCAAACCCATTACCAAGCACGTGATCCAGTGCTTGGCGAGCTGAAGCACCGCTTAACTATAGTCCAATCTGGTTGGAGGTACCACGCGCGCTAGGTCTAGCTTAGGAATAATTTCAATATCCGGCGTTGGTTCAGCCTTGGAAAAAGTAAACATACTCTCGAACACCAATGTTATCTGGGGCAGGACCGTATGCGCAAATACAACATCAACAACTTCCAGGCGTTCATCCTCCACACCTGTGCGACTTCGGCTTCTCTATCACCGCCATGTTAGCCCCTATACCTGCTGCCTCCTAGCCTCCTGCTAACCACACTGCTGGTGTATAATTTGTCCACGGGCAACCAAAGCCTCTCTACATCAGTCCTGAGTGCACGCTCCGGCGACGTCCCCGCAATCTTCTTCGCTGCCCTACACCGTCGCTCTAGGACGCTCATCCAACAGGTAAACGGCTGTCTATGCTCTATATACTTGGTCGAGCATATCGACCCTGATACGGGCTAGGTGCTCCCCAGCACACGGAAAGAGTATCAGAGTGATCCACTCCGGAGGTAGAAGCGCTTCCGAGACATGGCTAACACCGTCATGCACCCGCGGCCGAGGCTGCCGGAAATCGTGCTTTTCGACGACTGGAACGAGCTTATCCCACCTGGAGAGCTTTGGAACGAAGAGCAAGAAAAGTGCAAGACGTGCGACTGGAATGGCAGGGCAGAACTCGTCCAGCTGAGTTATGGGAACATCAAGGCTGCATCGCTTAGGCGATCGGCTGAGGACGGGTGCGTCTCGTGCCAAATTGTGCAAGCCGTGTTGAGTGCACTCGGTATTACAAGTCGCCTGGTACACATTTCGGGTCACAGAAATAGGCTAAGTATTGAGTACCCATTCAAGATGGGGACGAGGAGTTGTTCTGTGGATGTATTCGTCCAGAAGGAGGAGCCCGCCTCGGAACCTCCGCTTGGATTTCCGCGGCGGCGTTTGCTCGATTCCTCGGTCGAGTCGTCCATCGATTGGGCGAAGCAGCAGCTCGCGGCCTGTATTCTCTCTCACCCGTCTTGTCGTGCCTCCTCCTCCTCTGGCTCGTTTCTGCCCACTCGGCTTATCAACTTGTCGCCGTTAGAGCGGAACGCCGACATATTCCTCCAGGACCGGGACACTGTCCAGCCTGGATCACTGTACGCTGCGCTAAGTTACACATGGGGCACCAGTCAACTACCCGCGTGGGCCACTACGGAGCACACGCTGAAGGCGTACCAGCAGGGCATCCCATGGGGCACCATGCCGGCCGCCTTTCAGGATGCCATTCATGTGGCGAGACAGCTGGGCATCTCGTACCTCTGGATCGATAGTATCTGTATTGTGCAACATAGCAAGGAGGAATGGGAGCGCGAGAGTGGGACTATGTTCCACGTGTACCAGAACGCTCACGTAACGCTCGCCGCTGCGGCTGGCCGAGACGCCTCCGTAGGCCTGTGGAGAGACCCCGGTGGGCAGCGACAGGCGACGCTGGCGGCGAGGCTACGGCTACGGGAAGTCTTGTGGCCGCTATACATACGCCCGCGCCACGACGAGTTCTACGACTGGCAAAAGCTGCGCTATCCGCTCTTTTCCCGAGCCTGGGCCTACCAAGAGAGAATGGTCTCGCCTCGCCTCCTCCTGTTTATGGGCACAGAGGTGGCGTACCAGTGTATCCAGGCGTGCGACTGCGAATGTGGTCTGGACGCCGACTCGAATGCTTCAACGTCGGGGAAGGGCAGCAAAGCAGTGTTCCACGACCATTTTGGCGGTGTTCAGGGCGGATCTACCGCCGAGCCATCCGCTGCCGACGAGGGAGGAGGAGGAGGAGGAGGAGGAGGAGAAGACTCCCGTACGTTCATAACGCGAGCCCAACAAATGGGTAGTTCGTGGAGGGAGATGGTCCACGACTACCGCACCATGCGCCTGTCGAAAGAAGGCGACCGACTGCTGGCCATCGGTGCCATTGCAGAGCACGTCCAGGCCACGCGAGCCGGCGAAGTCTACCTCGCTGGGCTCTGGTCCGGGTCGCTGCACGAAGACTTACTCTGGGGAAATGGGTGGCCGAATCACCGCAACCGGCCGCGACTCGGTGAGCCGCCGCCTTCGCCAGTAGCGCCAAGCTGGTCGTGGGCATCAATGCCTCCGCTACCGTCCGACTCGTTCAGGATGTTTTCTGAGGAGATTGCTAAATCCATGGCGTATGGCCAGAAGCTTGCCCAAGTTCTCGATAAAACTTGTCGCTATACTAAGGACAACCCGTTTGGACAAGCTGCTTGCGGGGAGCTCGTGCTTCGTGGTCGCCTGCTGGCTTGCCGCTTCTTGGCTTGCGAATTCCTCTTCCCCATCGGGGGGATGATTTTGCGATGCGATGGACAAGCCATGTATCTGGACTACTCGTCTGCATCCAGGAACATCCGGCACGACAAGGCCCAATGGCACGTGTCGTTTGGTCAGTTCTACCTTCTAGAGCTAGGGAGCGCCAACAGCACAATACCAGTATACAGCAAGCCGTATAGACTGTACCTGATGCTGAAGCGAGTAGACAAGAAAAAAAAGACGTATAAAAGAATTGGCATCGCGCAGTTACTAGAGGGTAAAGGGTTCCCAAAACCCTTTGTAGAACTGGGAAGCGTGGAGGTCTGCACCCTGACTTAGTGGCATGGATCAAAAAAAAGTACTTTTATAACTTTTACCAAAGTTTCTAGTTTATTCTTCTTTTTTCAAAGAGACAGTCGTTAATAAAGAGAGGTATTAGTAAGTAATAAGAATAAACTATCAGCTGCAATATTAATTTGAGAATTTACGAGAAATTTAGAGCAGTGTAGGAAAGAAGAGAGAGGGGAGGTGTAGAGGGTATCTTTTTCTTAGAAAGACCTAGAGCGACGCCATGCTGCGCGATCAATCTGCCTTGGGATTGCAAGACTAGTTTTTTGGGAGGTCCTGTTTAGGTTCCTTAAGAGCCGACTTAGTCTCTTTGAAGCTGGGTCGTATAAAGTTGACCATTTCGCACGGCAGAGCCGTATAAAAAGTAAATTATGATTAGCTACTAGGAACGTGACTGATCAACCTGAGCAGAGACTGAGGCGAGCCGGAGTAGAGCGGCGACGCTGACTAACCGTGTCGGGAGGAAAACAGCAAAATTATCGTCTGAGATTTCCTGATAAATCATGCTACCGACCTTTCTTGAGCCTATCGTAGATCAGGTCGACTTCTGCAAAGAATCGCTGCTTGAACAAAGCTTCCCTATCCAATGGCGACCCCATAATGCTGGAGAATTGGAGAAACGAGTGTGCTGTACAATGGTGGGTGTAGCTGACGGGGTGTTGTTCGCGTCAATGTTTACGCGACAGGGTTTTGGTTGATGAAATTTTTCCAGCCTTGCAGCTTATGGTACTCCACATCATTCAGTTTAATCTTCCAGATTGAGAAATTTTCTTTTGGACCAAAATTGTTTAGGCAGAGCAGAATCTGCTTTTGTTGTACGCCTGAGTTTCTTGCTGTCACGTAAGATCTGAAGGTGCCTCGCTTCTAACGCTCTACAGACGTTGCGTGTTTCTATGAATTCGAAGAATGATAGCTATTGTTATGACTTTTCAAAGAGTGACTTGGATTTCAGAAGGTTTCTTTATTAACATTAAATAAGCCCTTTGATTGACAAGTCGAAGTGTTCGTGCGAGGAATAAGTAATATTACCATACCGGATTCCGACACTATATATTTCTAGAGAAAGTTCGATATATTCCTCGACGTATGGAAAAATTTCTCAGCAAATAACATCATCTAAGAAGCTACTGTAGAATAATCATAATCATTGGTTGCGCACACTGATAATCGTCCACAAAGCTGGTCATTATTCTACTCAATGATGAGTAATTGGGCCCCTTACAACCGTTCCATTGAACGGCGCTCCTCCCAACTGTACACTTGATCCCGTCGGTGCGACAAAGACCAGTTCTGCAATGTAGCAGTCTACTTGCCCGTTCACCACAGTGGCGACAGGAGTTGTCATAGTGTAGGTGAAAGAGCCAGATTTTGCTGGGCTGAAAAGGACAAGCGCTATCAATAAGATGTTCTCTGTTTCTAGACAAAATTGATAAAAGCTTTACGTACCTGTTACACCATGCAGTGCTGGTCGTATCAGCTGTGATTATGATGTTGGTGAAGGTCAGTGAGCCGAAGTTCCAGACTGCGCCTGAGCCTTGAAGCTCGATAACGAAGAGGGCCTAGAAAACGTAAAACGGCAATTAGGGGTTGATATTCGAGAAGTGATGGACATAATGACGTACTTGAGTTAGCGTCTTTGAGCTCGCTAAATTTCAGTGTCGTCAGCAGAAGTCTTGTCGAAAATGCCCAAGTTTTTGCTTACGGAATGTCGTTCCAGATGCGGGAGGACTTAAGCTCCCGCTGCTAGGCGTCTCTCCAGCTGATGCACCAGCGGTACCGGGCTCGAGAACGTAGGTATCAATCCATTCGGTGGTCGGAGCGTAGAACTCAAAGTCTGTGATGAAGCTATCCCCCGGAGTTGCTGTTTCAGGAGTAAGTCCAAATATATGCAAACATGAACGAATAGCTCTTACTTGGAACCGTTGGATAATCATAGTAGTCCCCTCTTTTGGTGCTCGTCAACTTCGGAGGCATTTGTTCTCGGGGAAGAAAACTCACGCTGTATCGTACGGGCCATACCAAGTAGAGTAAGCCCACTTTCCCACTGGTTGATCATCATCGACTACGTTCTGAAAGACAAAACTGTCGTCTGTCGGCTGAAGACCTGGCCATATGGCGTGGAAACCTGTATTGACGGGAGGGACAGAAGGCACAAGCATAGTACTTGCTAACTAATTGATAATGAGCTTTAGTCAGACTTGTCTAAGAAACAGAGAGAGCTACTCTAGTAATTTGTGCTCCTGGCTGAAACCAGAGAACGTAGTCTTGGCCATGGGCTAAACCCTGCAAAAAGCTAACGGTAAGGAGTGTCTGAAGATAATGCATGAGGAACATATTATGGATTATGGGGAAACCAAAATAGAGATCAGAGAAGGAACAAGAACTATCTTTTGTACGTGGTTTTTGAATGAAATTTTAAGTCTCTGACTGCAAATGCTCGTGACCCAAAAATACACACTGCCTGACTACACCTCAAGGACACAAGCTGTGCCTCTCTCCTGACACATAAGACATGCGAATCGTGTAATCTCCACCCCTTCAAAGTATGCATATGCAACGTTGTAGATGTGTATTCTTTCCTAGACTGTTTCCAGGATAAGTATTGAGAAGACAGGCTCATGCTATCTCAGCCCCTGAGACTCAAGATTTGAAAAGTCAGAGCGCAGGGAAATTTGATCTAACAGCATGGGAACTCAAAATCGTCGCCCCTTTTCTCAGGCATGGACCAAAAAATCCAAAGACCGGAAAGCAAGCAGTGCAAAGGAGCGACTGCTCGTTAGAGCAGGTGGCAATGAAGGAAGATGAGATCGGACGAAGTAGGAAAGACGTTGCGCACCCTCCTGCATAACATCGAGTCTGGTAAACGTACCGATTGGCTGCCAGATACGCGATGGTGACTATCGAAGTCGTGCATGGCAGCCACGATGTGACTTGCCAGGGACCAGGGCCCTGGTATTCGTCTGAAATTCCAGGATCTGAAGGATCTGTGATGGAATTGTCCTCATGACAAGAGGTCACCCTGGCATGTGAACACATCTTAAGCGCGATAAGGCTCGAGTGGTCGGGAAATGTACTAAAATGCAGTGATAGAAATGGGTTTGAAGTAGATTTGAAATTGGAGAAGCAGGCCAAGGTCTCCAGGGGGTTCTAGGCTATACTTGCTCGACCAGCAGGGGTGAGGCATAGAACTTTTTCTGTTCTTGAATAGCTTTCAAGTCAGTGAACTCCCATACGCATAAACATAGAGTCGTAGATGCAGATTTATAATATCGATGCTTAAAGAATAGTTCTAAGAAGCACTTCTAAGCAAAACCCACGTTCTACACTGACTTCTTAAGAACCTGCGAAGTAGTGAGCGTGAAGGACTAGCGAATCTGTTCTCACGCTACCACTGAAGGGCGTAAGAATGACAGCCCCCACTATTGGTACTAATACATATATAAGCTGGTGTGGCTCTTTAGAACATGTAAAACTCTCAGTGGTGTTTTCTTCTTCCTAAATTTGTTATCTTTTCTCGCCTTAATCATAGGCTGATCAAGATCTCGCCATGACTCTACCAGACTCGATAACATATCCGAAGCCTCCAGGCCAAGAGCGGCATTATGCAAAGCCGACTAAGACTGGAAAAGCTCTATTCAAAATACCAAATTATGACATGCAAGGTAAGACAGCCTACGAAATATACGGCGACCTCGAAGCAGGCAAAGTCCCTCTTATTGCGCTGCACGGCGGGCCTGGAATCCCACACGGCTACTTGCTCCCGTTATCGCTCGTGCTCATTGATTATGGCATCCCCGTCGTTCTATATGACCAGATTGGCTGCGGAGAAAGCACTCATTATCCTGATCACATGGGCGATGGGGCTTTCTGGACTCCAGAACTCTTCATGGCCGAGCTCGACAACCTCAAGCAGGCACTGGGAATCAAGGAGTTCTACCTTCTTGGGCAGAGCTGGGGTGGGATGCTAGTGGCACAGGTAAGCTTTATTTTATAGAGACTTGTTGTGAATCGTCTTTTCAGCGAGAATCTTTCGGTCTAGACAGAAAAAGCGACATGAAGTTTCCAAGCCTCAGTTACTCAATCACGAGCCTTCGCCCGTTTCTCTCTAGAGAATAGCTCATCAACCCCCGAGTTCGCTTTCAAAAATTGGGGAAAGCTCCATACTGATGATTCGATGGTAGTACACTGCGAGAATACAGCCAGCAGGACTGCGAAAACTCATTATTTGCAACTGCCTGCCATCTATAAAAGCGTGGCAGAAGTCCGCGAACAAGCTGCGTGCGGCCATGCCGGCTGACATCCAGGAGACGCTAACCCGGTGTGAGAAAGAGGGCAAGACGGAGACCCCTGAGTACGAAGCAGCCATAAATGAGTTTAACAAACGGCACTCTTGTAGGCTCGATCCCATCCCCAAAGAACTTGCCGAGCCATTGCAGGCCTGGATGGAAGATCCCACGGTAGAAATGACTATGTTTGGGCCGAGCGATTTCGATGTCACTGGCTCGCTGAAGAACTGGAGTGTCGAGGAAGATTTAAAGAAATTGACGCCCGAGGTCGTGCCAGGCGGGATTCTTTTGATTAACGGGTATTTCGACGTAGCGCAGGATGAGGGTATGATGTCATTCTTCAAGGAGCCATCAGCCAGGGTAAAATGGGCGCGCTTTGGACTCAGTTCGCATAGTCCACAATTAGAGGAGACGGAGAAATTTATCAAAGCTCTAGGTAGCTTTCTGGAAGACTGATTCGTAAAATCATCCGCCACAATTGCTCCGGGATGTCCACATTTTGGAAGGAACATTGAATATATCTGAACTAGAAAGCAGACTTTTTTCCCCCAAGACACTGATTTATCTTATGGAACTAAGCCACCTTAGTCGTTCCTAATTTTACTCGCTATATAGAATGAGTGTTTCTAGGCAAGTATCAGTCATTGGCACAACAGTTGCATTGTCCTAGCCCATCTCAGGTCAACTAACTAAGTTTGATGTGGAGGACAATACGTCCGTCCACTAATCGTCACCAGAGCTTTCTAGTTATACGATGGTTTTAAGAATCGCCACGGGGCTTCCAAAGGGCGGTGATGAAACCCATGAAGAGACATGCAGACATATGACAAGAAATGACACCAAAGATCCAAAAGTTGTTTGTTGAGAACATCAGCCATTAAGCATCAACGTTTTGGTTGCTGCCGATTCCACTTAACACACTCCTCAAAAGTTACTCCTGATCCGCCAAAGACGTCCAATGCACTGCCAATCGTGAGATCGACGCGGCCGTTGCTCAGATTCTTGACATGGTCTAGGTCCTGGAGATTTCTTCCACCTCCGGCATATGTGACTGGTATGCTACACCACTGTGCAAGTTTCTCTACCAGTTTTTCATCGATGCCTTTCTGGAGACCCTCATTGTCCGCAGCATGGATCAGGAATTCGGAGCAGTATGGCTCGAGGGATCTGATAGATGCTGGCACAGTATCTTAGCAAGAGAGCCAGCGCAAAGACGTAGAAGTACGTACTCTCGTTGACTTCCATATCAGTAATCGTCTGCCACTTATTCATAGCCACGAACCAAGTGTCATCCCTCCTCCGACAACTAAGATCGATGACAAGTTTCTCTTTGTCTCCACCGAGGGCCGCAAGCACAGAGTCGAGACGTTCTTGCGAGAACTTGCCTGATGGGAAAAGAAAAGAGGTTATAATGACCTACTACTTCAATCAGCATGATTCCAGCAGCACGATCAATCCCTGCTCCCAAACTTACCCTTCCTGCACCCCAGTCAATCCATTGCTTTGCATTCTTGTCTGTGATTCCTCCACCCACCTGAAGACCTCCCGGCCAGGATGATAATGCTTCTTTCGCAGCATCTTCATTGCCAGGACCCAGCATTATTACATGTGCCCCTTCCAACGCATCGTCCTTGTAGAGTTTCGCGAAATGGCCAGCGGGCAAGGTCGAGACATAGTTCGTCTTCAGGTCTGCGGTTGCCGTGGTCAAGGTACCTCCTACAATTTGCTTCACCTGGCCGGAGTGCAGGTCTATGCAAGGTCTGAATTTCGTCATGTTTCGAAGGTTGAGGAACACTTCTTGGATATAGAGAGTTTTGGCACTTTCGAAAAGAAGGCGGTGAGCAAAGTTCTGCAGGACTTTCTTCCTCACCGCCTTTGGATTTTGAACATTTTCACTCTTGAACAATTTCCAAACTCTCTCAGGACCATCACACAACATGGCTTCAATGTTAGGGAAGCGAAAGCGGCGAGCGCCCGAATCCAATGCGAAATTACATACGAAAGAGGATGATGAGTCAGATGTGTCTGGACTAGATGCACAGGAAATCTTTCGGCGCCATTTCGAAGCACAATTTAAACCTCTCCCGGTGGCACAGAAAGGCTCGAAGCCTACGCTTGAGAAGCCAGCAGATGAATCAGAGGAAGACTCCGACTGGGGCGGAATCTCGGACATTGAGGAGGCTGAGGTGCAAGTGGTGGAGCACACAGAGGCACAGGCACGAACAGCGGCGATGTCAAAGGAAGAGCTGAAGTCATTTATGGTACCTCTATCCTCTTCTACAATTGAACTCTGCTGACCAGATTCCAGAGCTCAAAACTCCCGAAATCTGCTCCCTTAGTTTCTGTTTTGCGCGATAAAGCAGGAGCATCAATCGAAGATGACGACCCGTCGGAAGCTGCAAACCTTAAGAAAGACCTAGCACTACAACGACTTCTCGCTGAATCACACCTTCTCGACTCCGCAAAAAGTTCTACAATAAGCGGCAGTAATCGTCATAAAGCTACAGATTTACGATTACAGGCATTAGGATCCAAGACATCGATTTTGAACCAGGAGAAAATGCCAATGTCACATCGAAAAGGCATTATTGCGAAGAAAACCGAGAAAGACGATACGAGGAGGAAGGATGCAAGAGAGAATGGAATCATTTTGGAGAAGGCCAAGATGAAGAAGAGTAGTGAAGGGAACAGGGACAGAGGCGTGGGAGCTCCGGGTGTTGGGACGTTTTCTGGAGGGACGCTGAAGTTGAGCAAGAAGGATATATCAGATATTGAGGGGCCACGGAGAAGCTTTGCTGGAAGAGGTGGGAAGGGTGGTGGAAGAGGAAGAGGGAAACGTGGACGATGAACGAACTAGCACCACTTCGATGCAAGCAAATCCCTTCAAGCATAGATCCTACACTTTCCCCCCACGCTTAAAAGACAACCAACCATATATTCTTCTATTGGAGAGCTGGGTTATTCCTGGTCTATGGAAATTTGTGGCGTGAAAAATCTCAGAGTCTGGATCGAAGCCTGTACAGCATCCAAACGCGAACATCACCCCCACCTCACCTAATTCCCAATTACACCATTCAAAAGATCGACCTTTCACCAGGTCTAATCATCAAATACAGTATCAGCCGCGCTCTCTCAATGCACGCAACATCAACCTTCAATGATTTGAGCCCCAGATATACCCAAGAACATCTGCGCACCCTCCTTCCTGGGCGGTTGTGCCATTGACACAAGATACATAACAAAGATATGTGAAGGGCTAGCCTCTGCGATGTGCTGGAGCGGAGCTGGTACAATGGGAGGCTTATCACGTATTTCTATGATTTCGGAGACGACTGGTGGTACTTCTTACATCGCCGAAAGCCGCGCGGAAGCCGCAGAGCATCTTGCCTGTAGCAGGGACAGGTCATCGTGCTGGAGGAAATATTGGTGGGACATACGGCTGTGAAGCCTTGATGGAGATGCGTGATAGGCATGGCTGCTGACGCTGAATAGGAGACCATCAGGAGAAATGAAGAGTTTCGTGGAAATGGGGATCCGTTGGGGCATGTGAATGGGAGAGAAAATCTGGAATAAGGAGGAGATGAATGAGAGCTTGGACGAGCTAGGGATAAGGAAGATGACGCAGAAAGGGGAGCCACTTTTGTGGGGGGGTCTGGAGAGATGCTAGAGCGATCTCAGAGAGATTATTTTGAACGTAAAGCAAGGAGGAGACAGCGAAGGGAAGAGGAAAGGGTGGGGAATTCAGCGAGGCTCACCATTACTGTAAGTAACCGAATCGCGAACTACACCTGCGCTGCGTAAATGCGTTCTATTCACCTCTGCCTTTTCCCTGCAAGTTTGACGTTTCGCACCCGGGTCGCTTTCGCCTCAAACTGCAAGCCACTTAACGCAGTGAGTCGGCTTTCAGATGTTTCGCGTTCTTCCTAGCTTTCGATCCTCCCAACTAGACATCTTTCTCCAAAAACCCCCCAATTCTTCCTTGCCAGAGCCTCTTGGTTCACACACAATGTCTTTCGGAGGTGGTAGAATGGATCTTGGCAGATGTCGAGAGCTTCAAAGAGCATGGCGCCATAGCGATGCTTCCCCTGAGACTATTGAACATATGGAGATAGCCGCACCTTCTGTAGTAAGTCTTTTTCTTCCCGTTCCGATATTATGGACACTAATCTTCCACAGAAGGGCTTCGAGAAAGAATTGGAGCAATTGCAAATTCGAGATGCCGGAACCGACGGTGACGGCCAGCGACGAGACTTGGAAATGGAGAACGCTATGCTGAGAAACCGGATTCGGCACTTAGAAAAACAGCATAACAAAGATCTTGAGGATCTGCAGAAGGAGCATGAATTCAAGGAGGCTATGCAAGCTAGCAGGATCATATATTTGGAGCGTCAGTTGGAGAAACGTCAAGACGCCGAAAAGATCATCCACATGCAGCAAGATGACCTCGACATAGCTAAGACAGAGCTGGAACAGTCTAAAAAAGAATGCGAAGCGACAGCGGCTGCCCTTGAAGAAGTTGAAGGCAGATTGGAAGTATTCAAAAAGGAGTGCGTAACAAAAATGGCTTCTATTGAGCACATGGAACCGCTTTGTCGAATTGGAATATATATCAGGAGACGTTTTCTCGAGAAAGCATACAAGAGGGCCAAGACCTGGACCAGGATTCCTCCCAAGCATCACCTTGATAGTCAAGAGCATTGTCTCCTTGATGGTAATGACGCCGCTCACCAGCCAGATTTTGTGGCGGATCTCGCGCTTTATAGAGTGGACAACAAAGATCGAACAAGAATCGCGGACTTGATTACAGCGGTATACGGATATAAAGTTAACACCGCTGCTTGTGGAGAAATTATGTTTGAAAAGCAAGTAATGGTGGACCACTCGAGGCTCCTGCAAAATTGGCACAATCTGATAGCTAAGCTTCGGACTATTGGGACCGATGTAGAACTAATGTCTTCTTTGGACATACTCGGTGTGCGGGAGCATCACACGATACCACTTAGCAAGGTATACTTGGAGTTTTTGGGCATGCTGAAGAGGGGAATATATGAGAATACGTTTGCACAGGAAAAGCTGGAAACAATGACTGATATGGTGACCCAAATCGCTGAGTTAGTTGGGAGGAGGCCAGGTGCTTGAATCCTGCTTGACAAAGCACATGCTTTCAGAATCAAAGAATGGTTCTAATATGACCAAGTTTTTGTTTGATTCTAGGTAACAAATTGTATGATTCTTGTTGGCCCCGGAACGCCCATCTGGAATAGGTGGAGTATGGCTTCCTCACCCCCTCTTCCTCCAGTGTATTCCGTATCGTAGTGCCTGCTGTGAGAATAAGATTTAATTTATATAGTCCCTTTTTATTGAATGGCTCTTCAAAGAAATGTTTCAGACCCTAAACATGCGTCTTTGTAAGATCGAAGGTTTGAAGTACTGTCCTAAGAATTAGTCAATTTCATGACCGTTCTTTCTAGCTCATGTTAGTGCTCAGAAATCAGTACCAGAAAATAGTATTCTTCCAAATCCAACGTTTGTATGTTCATTCACGTTTGTCCATTATTGTTTTTCCAATTGAGAAATGTAAAAAAAATCTTCAGAAACGTCGAAACCTTTCCCTCTTGGACCTCAATCTCATACTTTAGTCTCTGTCTATCAAATCGTACATACCGCACAACTTTGGCAATTCAGTGCACTTCAATCCTCAATTAATGGCTTGGAGACGCACCTGGAAAGAATATAATAGTGGCCAAGACATGAGCGGAAGCTGGCGCCGAACTGATACTGCGCCTGATGGCGAGACAATGGACTCGGCTTCTCATTCCATGGTAAGGGTCATCGTCTCTATCTGTTTTAAAAAGTCTGAATCACTAATAATAAACTCGACGGTGGCTTTAAAAACCTCGATATTAGAAGTTTTCCAGCACTGCTAATGCACAACGACGAACAGAAGCGGTATAAAGTAGAGGTCTACTTGAAGAATGAAAATACACTATTAGAGAAGGAGTTCCAGCCTTGCTCGTAATAGGAATTAAGATTCGACAAAGATTTTTTAAAAGGCGTTTAAGAAGGCCGGTCGGTGGAAGGAGTGCAAGCACACTTATGGTGAAAACTTCATCAGCACGAGGAATGATGCTAAACATCCACCAAATATGTAGGCAGATATAACACTTAGTAAGCTTGGCCAATGGAAAGACAGGACTCGGGAGATGTTTTGTTGCAAATATAGCAGCCAATCACACAGCTCGATTACAATCCAAGCGGGATTCTCATATCTCTCTCTAACAGTACGGTTGCGATTGATCGCTACACTGAATGAATTGAACACAAAAGAAGATGTCTTTGATGTTCGATGATATATGGAGGAGTTAACAGAATAGCAAAAGGATTTTTGGAGCTTCTTTCGTGGCTAATTTGCTCGTCAATCCCCAAGATAACATTTCGATGTTGAGTACCTGAAATCAGATGATGATTCAGTTGTACAAAAAAGGCTGTGGAAGATTAATTTTGCAATTAGCGAGATCAGGGAGCTGATGAGGCGGGGCGAAGGTGCCTGTTAGGTGAGGAGATAGTGAAACTATGGCTTGGCTACTGAAATTAATAATGAACCTTAATTTTACCTGTCATCTTGGCTTTCATGACCAGTTTAGAGACACATGGATCTTGAGAATAGCTGTCAGGACTTCGTGAAGCCTTCCAGTGCAGATCCCTTGAATAAAGCTGAATATGCAAATGGGGAAAGCCACACGCCGATGTGTGTGTTTACCGTGAATGAAAATTTCTCTCCACGTGGGCCATATTGGCCAAAAGCTTTCTAAATTGTAGCCATAAAAGCTTTTACTGACTCAAGCATTGATGCCAATAAGTGATTTGCCCCAGAAGACAAGAGCCAGTCTCCTGTCATTAACGTTAATTATATTGTAAGACAGGCTACTAAGTTGATTCAGATATCCATCAAATCAAGATAAGGACATTCTAGCAGCTTCTTATGCAAAATCGCTACCAACGAAAAGAATATAAACTCCTCTCTGTTTATGTCTCTTCCCTTAATTCTACTTCTTCCCTCACAATAGAAAATTACTTAAACCGACGAATTTCACCATGACTATCACCAAAGAAGAAGAAGAAGCACTCCGCCTCCATAACGACGGTAAGTAATTCTAATTTTCCAGGTCCCTAGTCATATTATCTGGCCCGCTGACCCCGTTTAGCCCGAGCAGAACTGAAGGAAGATCCTCGTCCATCTCTCAAATGGGACCCTGGACTTGCCGCCGAAGCAGAAGAATGGGCCAAAGTCCTCGCCCAACGCGATAAAGGCAAACCTCACTTAGAACACGCAAAACAAAAAAAGCACGGAGAGAATCTTTATTGGGGAGGAGGCGATGGTATCCACATCTTCGCCTTCACTTTTGCGATGGCGGTTCGAAGCTGGATCGAGGAGAGGAAATTTTATAAGGGACAAAGGGTCGGTGAGAGCTCACCGGAAGGTCAAATAGGTCATTATACACAGGTAACTCTATCTATTCCCGATATCTAATAGCTACTTACCAGTCATCAAGCTTATCTGGCCGGCATGTACGCACGTCGGAATGGGCATGGCCATGAGTGCTTCTAAAGGGTTTTACATCGTTGCCCGCTACAACGCTATACAACATTACGGAGAACTGCTTTATGATAAACAGAAAGGTAATATCTTCATCAACAGAAAATGGCAAGAGATAAAGGGTGGCGCGATGCCCAAAAGTGTCGTCGTCGAGAGGATATTTCTTAGAAAGGGAGACAGAGTTCCACCAGGTTTCGTTAAGGTTGAGAAGAAGAAAGATGATGAGAAGAAAGATGACAAGAAAAGCGGTGAAAATAAAAAGGATAATAAGAAAAAGACATGAAAGGTAGTATTAAGATGATGGTCATGTGACCTACTGATGGAAAGGGGGTGGGTCGAGTAATTGCCTGGCTTATACGAAGTATATCGTCTAAGGTAGCAGCCAACGTTATAGTTCATGAGCTTCTCCTTGCAGCTCGATTGTATGGTACGCCTGAAGTGATCACGCCGGAAAACTTTAATTTCTGTTGTTGTTGAGGGTATTTGTTAATGGATTCCGGTGATGGTGGGCATGGAAGCGGGCGCTTGAATACAGCAAATATCAGCTCGAAACCAATATAATTGAACAGAAGGCACTTGAAACTAAGTTGTAATGGTTAAATTAGTTTCTGAAGGCACCCTCCGAGTGATTCACAAACTCGGGTAAAATTGTTCTTTTGCGACGGTTGACGAGTCATTACGCCCTAACCACCTACCAGGTGATTCTAATATCACCAAATGACACCTGCTGCACCGTTTAGCTCAAACAATAAGATCTCCTATATTTCCTTTCTTAAATACGCCCCCACTATCAATACAGACTGTTCTAACCTCTCTCCAACCAGCTCTGTGGTCTGTAACCCCTCCTGACAGAACTTATACTCCTGGTTGTCTTTCCTTGTCCCAATAAAATGCTTGTAGGAATTTGTGCAGAATAGTCAACATACGGTAGAAAACTCCGTCCATCTTGGATTCACTGATGTAGTAGCTAAAAATATACTAGCATAATCTATCGACCAAGTGTCTCTAGAAGCACCTAAAGATAAAGAGAGTAAGTCTTTGCTTTTTCATCTTGAGAGTCAGTAGGAGGGAGCAAGGGAGATGCAAAAAATATCTCTTAGGGCTACCTTCCAACGAAGCTCCTCCATCTGAAGCTGCTGAGGATCCGATGCTGACAGGCTCTGCTCTATCAACGTCAATTTGTTCTTCTGAATCCAGCTGACATACTAGGACGGAAAAGCAAATGAGTCAGCCGTCAGACATTCTTTCAGATAGGGACTTATACACCCGATAATCTAGGTACTTACGTCTTCAATGGAATCTTGAATAAGATAACGCGTAATAACAACGTCTCTCTGTTGACCAATCCTATGGACTCTGTCAACCGCCTGAGCTTCCGTCATGGGGTTCCACTGAGGTTCCAGGATGTGAACGTGGTTCGCTGCTGTAAGGTCAACTCTGTATCGAGTTAGCTGCAGATTAAGGGCATGCTGTGGAATATGAGCTCTAAGATTGATGCAAACCTACCCTTCTCCTATGCTGCCTATGCTTGCAAGCATGATCCGACAATCGGGGTCATTGTTAAATGTCTCAAGAGCTCGCATTCGCTTAGGAAGAGTCGTCTGGCCGTCGACACGCGCGAAAGACAAGCCTTCAGCCTCGAAAGCTATCTGTACGAGATCAAGCATCCTCGTCCAATAGCTGAAAACAACGCTATGCGATGTTAGCAGAATATTTCTTTCGAATGACATAAGAACTTGGTACCTTTTGAATGGTTTCGTCTTTCCGGCGGGTAGGGGCCGAGATAGCTCTCCGTGAAGATTTTGCATTAATGCTTTCACTTTGGTGGAAGCCTTATACTGGCTTTTGATCGGCGAATCCCCATCATAAGCGGCTTCTGCAAGCCGAGGTACGTTCGCCTTCCGGAGACACTTAGGGCAGCAGTCACGCTTTGGAGGCACCGACACGCGCTCCTCGTTGGCACTGCTGCAAGCAACACATATGATATGGGAGCAAGGAAACGTGGTTGGGCCGAGTCCATTGTCCCCTGTATTTTCTGCGGCCGCACCACAGATACTGCATTTCTCTACCATTGACAAGAACAGGTTCCAGTCAACACGCGAAGCGTCTTTCTTTTCCCATGCTGAGAGAGCTTTTTGTGATAGGAGGTGCTGTCCGTGGTTACAAATGAGTCTTAAGGTTCCGATGAGAGGTAGAATTGCTTGGCGTTTTGCGGTAGGTGCTGTAGAGCTATAATCGTCAAGAGAGAAGTCCGCCAAGGAAGAAGCTCTACGTTGGAAAAACCTGTAGAGCTCTCTTTCTTCTTCACTCAGCTCGAGGGCCACGACTTTCTCGGTCTTACGAGGTAGTGTGAGGCTGCTATGGCTGGACATTTTCGTTCTCCGGAGGCAGGTCGCAAGCACTAGCTTACGCAGCGTGCGAAGTGCGTTTCGCTGCTTTGTTTTGACCGGTCGTGTAATCCATAGCTCGAAACTCTCCTTGGTGGAAAATGGAGGGACCTTAAGGAAGGACAATAATGCGCCGAAATCATCCAGTCGATTTTGAATCGGCGTTCCTGTGAGACACCAACGACATTGAGCACGGACAGCGCATACTGCTTTGAATATTTTCGAGGTTCTGTTTCGTATCGTGTGTGCTACGCCGGAAAGTGTAGGTGTCAGCTAGCAGAAAACCAGCCCTCACAACTGTAACTTACCTTCATCTAAGACGATTCTCGACCATGACTGTCCGAACAGAGGACCATTAGTCTGCCACTCAGACCTGAGAGTATCATAGGTAGTGAGAATCACATCCTGAGACTTCCAACTTTCTAAGGTCTGATGTCTGCTGGAGCCATGATATATAATATGGCGTAAAGATCCAGGTCTTAGATGTCTGCAATACGGTAAGCTTTATTCCAAATCAGCTGCTTTACCGGAAGCTCACGTCTCTATTTGCTTCTGCCATTGGTGTATAGCTATCGGCGATTAGCTCTCTTGCATGCACGGGCTCTAGTGGTTGCGGAAGTGAGCTTACTAGATTTGGGAGTCACAATCAAGGACTGTCGAAGTATGCAGTTCTCAGCAGTGGCTGAGGCATTAGATTCGTCGAGGGCATCAAGGTGCCAACAAACCAGCGCCAGCGTTGTTAAAGTCTTCCCGAGACCCATATCCTTTGCGAAGTCAGTTGAGTATTGATTCCCGAAGGGATGAAAATTTGGCTCACATCTGCAAGAACGCCACCGCAAAATGAATCTGAGTGGCTCTCTTGAGATTTTCCAGATATGACATGATGATACCTGATAGTAAATCATTAGTGACACAGGAGGTTGAAATTTATGCCAGGCCTGTTCCTTAGAGTTATCATACCTCTCTTTCCCGCTGCCATCTTTAACCTTTGTCCACAGAGTCGGGAACTTGGAGTCATCCAGGCGAGCAAACTCTTTCTCAACCATGAATGCAAGTGCGGTAAGTTGGTGACTGTCTTGCTCTTAGTCTCACACATATCAATGGAGTGTGAGTATACTGACTCTTTTAACGCGGTCCGGATACGTGGGCTTTGTTGAAGCCCTGTGATGTCAAATGTCTTGGTTTCGGTCTGGAATATCTGGAATATTCGAGATTTTTCGGATTCGCTCAGAATATCGTTAAGTTTTTGGCTACCCTTGATCTCGGAAAGTGCTAGTCCCGCGATCTCTGGCATAGAAGTGCCTGGTCGAAGAAGATATTGAGGATTTTTGTATGGCACCCGGGCATCGATTTGATCAGAAAATGGATCTTGCAGGTACAGATTGCACTGCGAGAGCGCCTTTGCAATCTCGTCTTGCTCCGAAGAAAAACCATAGACCAAAACCCAAACTGGTTGCTGGGCGTATATAGATTTGTCTGGTTCTTTACCACATTGATGCTCCGTAGGTGCCGACGTAGCCGTCAATGTTACTCGGAACCTCTGCGTTAGCTCGCTCAATTCCGGTGCCACGACTATGCCGACATGTTTCGCTGACTTGGTGGCAGATAGCTTCAATAAGGGTCCACTTGGGTCCACGGATAGTTCTCGCCAATTGCTGTAAAGAGATGTACGAAGCGTAGCAGTGACTTGAATCTAAGGAGAATTAGCAAGTAGTCTAGCAGAGACAAAACAAATTTCATAAAACTCTTACTCTTCCAAAACAAGCATCATACGGGATTGTAGAAAGGTTTTCTGTTGCAGATATTTCGCACGTTTCCTCTGACAGACCGTTTGACGACTCTGGCGTCGAGCCTAAGACCGGAGTACAGCTAGGACTTCTGTGGAGCGATGTAGCTTGACTGTTAAATGGTGATGTGGTTGGAGTATCGACCCTCAATCGCGCTGCTGTGGAAGTACTGGGAGCCACTGAGACAGGCGAGGAGTTGTCGAACTTCGCTCGACGCCTTTTGGTAGGATGTCTGTCTTCACCGCGAGTTTCACAACCCCGGCGCTTCTGATGCCGGCCTTGGCAGAGAGCCATTTCGGAATCGTGGTCGATGTCCATTTCGATTCTTGTGCTGACAGTATTCGCTCATAGGATAATCTATGATAGTAGAGGCCTTGATATTGTCGTGCTCTGGAGTGAAGTTGCATGGCTAGATTAAACCAGGACATGCACGTGTTTCCAGGCACCCTCGGGTACCTTGCACAGCCACCCAAAATGTCGCTAAAGTCGTCTCATGCATTGCTACAATGTAACCTGCCTAACCCCCTCTTGGACAGTGCAACGGCCGGAACAGGCCCCGGATTGGGGCGCAGGGCGTGGCGTAGGCCCGAGCCTTGTCAGTGTGGCAGCGCCGGCAGCGAACTCACCAGACGCACATTTGTTGCTTCCCACGCACTAATCAGTCAGGTCGAGCAAAAATTCTCTCCATTAAACCAAAATCCTACGGCCTCCATTTCGCCCGCAGCAAACATGGCGACAATAGATCCGATCCAGGGCATTTTTGATAAGGCTAAACGAGAATTCAAGAATGGCCTTGGGGACGAGAACTTGTTTCAGGACATCCTCGCAGTAACTAGCATCGACCAAGTCTACGACGCTATAGAAGAGCTCCAGGAGAAACAAAGGAAGCAAGGCAGCTTGCGCTATCTGGCGCGAGCTGAACCCTTCCTCAAGCGCCTTCAAAGTTATGCGTCGGTGATTGAGGTCTTCATTCAGGTTAAGCCGGAGGTTCTATGTCTCATCTGGGGCCCGATCCGACTGCTCCTGTTATGGTCAAGCGAGACTAAGAAGTCTTTTGATGCGATTTTAAACATTACGGCCAAGATTGGCGAGCTATTACCACAGTTCCAGGACGTTGTTGAGATCTTTGGTGACAAGGAGCGAATAACTGCGACCATGGGGCTTTTCTTCCGAGATATACTCGATTTTTACCTAATAGCGTTAAAGTTTTTCAAATTGCGCAGTATATTTCCCTGACTAGTAGTCGCCCTGATAACGAGACTGATTGCATAATAGAATGGCAAATCCTTTTCGAAGCTGTTTGGCCTAGAAAGAAAGCCGAGATCGATGTTGTCGAAGCAAATATTGAGAAGCACTCTCATATCCTAAGCAGCGAAGTCACCATCGAGCATATAAAAAAGGCACATGAAGCAAGGTCACATGCGTTTGACAGCTTTAGACGTATCGAAGACTCACAGGCAAGCCAAAGGCTCCAGTCCTTAGAGACAGCAATTGGCCCGCGCTTCTACGACAACGAGCTAGATCGACTCCGAAGAGAGTCTTGTAAAGGTACTACGAGATGGCTTCTGCAGGAGACCATCTTCAATCAGTGGCTAGACGTGCCGTCGCCGTCGATCAATTTTCTTTGGTTACAAGGAATACCAGGGGCAGGTATGTCACTACACCTTGTCTTCTCCTGCCCTAAATACTGAGTTTCCTTAAGGGAAAACCTTCGCTACAAGTTTTATTGTTGACAAGGCTCTCGAAACGGCGCGAACTGTGTATATCTTTGCCAGCTATACACACACCGCCACAACGGCAATCTCGATGCTGCAGTCGTTTCTGTTTCAAATTAGCTCCAACGAACCGTCTATCCAGCTTCTACTGACGGAATTCAACCAGCGGGACCTTAAGAGCAACACCAAGGCAGTGACAGACTTGCTCAAAACTGCGATCTCTGCTATTGGACCGGTTTTTGTGATTGTCGACGGTGTAGACGAACTCGATGAATGCGAGAGGACTCACCTGCTCTGCATCCTCCTGGATATTTTGAAAGAATCCAGCGAGATGAAATTGTGCATCAGCAGCCGTGCTGAGGACGATATTGACCGCATAATTGGGACATTTGCGGAGGTGATTCGGGTCGACAAGAAAAACTCGGGCAGTATCCAGTCTTATATCAACCACAGGACAAAGCAACTCATTGATAAACACCAATTCTCACCAGCCGCCAAAAGCGAGATCTTGTCTCTGATCTCACCAGTGGCAGCTAACTCAAAGGGCATGTTTCTTTATGCCAGAATTATCATGGATAATGTCTTTATGTTAAACAATGTAGAAGAGGTCAGACGCGAGTTGAGAGCTCTCCCAAAAGATCTAGATGCAGCGTAAGTGGTCCAACGCCTATTTGATACCCATTCATGATAGGACCGTGTCCTAACTATCCACCACAAAGTTACCGAAGAATCTTGAACAGGGTGGACCGTCTATCCCCTAGCACGTTACGACAGAAAGCCATTAAGATACTTGGTTGGATTGCAACAAGCCCCGCGCCTTTGTCATTAGGCGAACTACAACAGGCTCTTCTAGTGGGATCGAGCACCAGTGATGCACCAGTAGTCTCTAGCATTCTCAACATTGTGGAGTTATGTGGCCCTATTGTGGAGCTTAAGGACGATCAACCCCAGTTCGTCCATTTCACAGTCCAAGAGTAAGTGGAAGACACAACATAGATTGTCCTAATAGTTTTGCTGAACACAACAGATATCTTTCGAGTTCGGAAGTTGCAAAGTTCGTGGATGAAAAGCAGTCGACCATGGATTTGTTAACTGTCTGTATATCATATCTTTGCTATGATAGTCTTGGCGGCGAACTCGACGATGCTGCAATTATAGAGTCTATTTCCGTTGGGAAATTTCGACTCTTGGACTTTGCAGCATCTTACTTGATGGAAATTCTCACCAAGTGCTACAATCTAGCATCAGGGAAAGAGCGTATGGACTCCATCTCTGGCTTGGTTGAGGAATTAATTTCTAAGCGTACAAATTATTGGTTCGATGAGCCTGTTGAGCCTCCCGATGCTGTAGAGAAAGACACAGCCGCGGTTGAAGATTATTGGAAGATGCTGATTCAGATGGCGAAATTCACTAACAATTCGCGACGAGACGAATGGACACTTGGTAACGGTACTATATTTTTCGGTCTTTTCCCTGATAATAGCATATACAGCTGCAAGTGTCTGACCGCTGACTGTTCGGTTTTATACAGAGGATACATGGGTAAACCTAGACCCATTGACAACTTCAAGCCTCTGTGTTCGTGTTCACAACTTGTTCGAGAACATGCTTTGCAAAGAGAACAGCCATCGGGTCGGCTGTAATTGTAGCACAATGCTGGACCTGTAGCATCATTGGGGCAGCCGCCTTTTTAGATGCCATTTCTTCTCGTGTTTATTTTTCCGACAAGGTTTCCAAACCCGGAAGGCCCGCGATGATCATGTTAAACATCATACTCGGCCGTGGAAGTGTTCTGCAAGCAACTGTGACTGGGCGCAAATCGGATTCACATCGAAATACCAGAGAGATAATCACTGGCTTGAAGTTCATCAAACTGACACTGGGGCCACACCGATTCCTCTAGATTCAGTCTCGGATCCAGATGTATTCCAGTCCTTATTGTTTGAACTCATTAGTACAGGTAATGTTGATGAGCTACAGAGGCTTGTGCCACACGGAGCAAGCATAATATCGGAAGTTCGATGGGAACTCGCTAAATCCGCTGCTAAACGGGGCTCTCTTCCAATGGTGCGAGTTTTATTTCCGTGGTGCGATAGCGCTACGGATAAAACACATTACTCTGACGATCCTATAATGGAAATTATCCTTGCTGCGATAGAAAGCGAAGACGTGGAGTTGATCAAATGGACATTACCGAAGTATAAGCATGGAAGGTTCACCAGCCTGGACTATGGGCGCATCATTGTTTCCGTAATCCAAACAAATTCCTTTGAAGTCTTCGACGTGTGGGAGGACTCACTCCAACAACTTAATGAGGATGGTTCAGGGCACGCGTTATTTACCAGAAATGTGCTACTTGCAGCTAAAAAACGCCCAGCAATGGAAAAACGTCTCATGGAGACATGGAAGATGCTCGTGACGAGGAAGCAGTTGAGCAAATGGTCTGTGTGCTGTGGGTTGGGCTCCATTTCCGAATCTAGTCTCTCAATCCCGCAGGCAAAAGTACTACTTGAGCTGGGAGCGAATATCAACCACCCTCGGAGGCCGTGGCGGAGACACGGACTTACGCATCTCCACACGGCTCTCAAGAAGAGTACAGCAGAGGGGGCTGAATTTGTCAAGTTTCTCTTAATGAACGGTGCAAATCCGGAGTACGGATATGGGAAGCGCGAGGTCGACTGGGAAATTGGAGCGATAAATATATCCCAGTGGTTGGGTATATCGTGGGATGAGCTTATCGAATCTACTCAAGAATTCAGGAAAGGAGATTCAGATGATGAGGAGACACCGTAGTGAGGTGCGGCGGCCGGCTAAGCAAGACGCTCTTCACGCAAACGACTAAGATTTAGGCTTTATAATATACTAAAAGATGTGGTACAACTGTTTTATTCTAAGGCTGACTACGAAAGATTTGATTGTTTGAAATCTCATGGGACAGTGGAAAATGTAGTCGCCGACCGCCGAAGTTCAACCGCGAGGGGCCGGAAGAGGCATCTTGCCTTGGAGAATTTCCTCCATTAACCTTCTTCCAGAAGGAAGATGCCAAATCCATCAAGATACTCTCCACTCCAACCTCTCAGTCACCAATCCAAAATGGTGTCTAACGAGATAGAGGGAAGTCTGCCTCATCGGCCCAGGCTTCTTGAACCATCAGCAACAACCGCAGACGCTCTGAATGCAGAGAGCGAGCCGGTACCGTCATGCGCTATTGTTGAGGGCTCCTCCGTTGTCAGTATTTGCTTGTTTGTCCCTTTGAACTACCTCTAATGAAAAACAGCAAGTCAAAGAAGATCCACTCCTCTCAAAAGAGCCGATTGTACCAACAACACCACATACTGAAGCCGATTCACCACAAGCAGACACAATCAAACCACGATCTCTTGAAGAACTTCTGGCCGAGAACAAACAACTCAAGGAGGAACTCAGGCTTTCCAGACCACTTGCTGAGGTTGGTGCGGCTGTTCGACATCACTATCTTATGCAGGCGAGAAAGGATATTGGAACTTGGTACCCTCGAGCTTTGTAAGGATCAAGTCCCTACTCCATAAATTTACATGAATGCATCGGGACATTACTCTGACGCAGTTTTCTTCTCTCAGGAGCACTGCTGGAGAGGCAAATGCCAAGTTGGCGTTCTTCTCTGCAACCTGCCAGCCAAACGCAAAAGCCGACCTGGCCCTTTATCAATGCGGATTTCTGGACGCCAACAGCCTGACAGACACCAACAAGTTCGTTGAACCCTACAAAACGAATGTTGAAGATGCATTGGGACTGTACCGGAGTTCGTCTCAAGTCCAACTTTGGAACTTGAGAGGGGCATTGTTTACAACCAAGAAGTCGAAGCTGGGTGGCGGCGTTCCAATGTTCAATGCGACACCGTATATTGACGCTTTCCTGAATCTCGATCGGGATATCACCTCGCTCTGTCCCAAGGCACTTCTCAAAAGAAAGGCGGTCTATCAAGACGATGCAGACCCGGCTGAGGATCCACAAGTCTGGGATATGTTGGAGGAGGCAAAGGTCATGCTGGGAATTCTCGAAGTCAAGTACCCGGAGTGAACCCCTGAAAGAAGTCTTGGTGGATGATAGCAGCTTTTTCATTCGGTCTAGCATTAGTAGCAAGTTAGAGTAGACTTCATTCTAGATGTCCTCTTGACTACTGGCGTTATTGAAACCACAGAGATACCTCGAATCCGCAGCTCTCGCTATACAGCGGCACTCCATTGTTTTGTACTTCCAATATTGTGAAACTTTAATTTTTCAAACACCCCTTTCTATCGTCATAAATTAAACATGATTGCTGCAAAAGTCGGAGTTGAGAGTCCTGCCCAACTTTGCCTTGATGTGCGCAGGCTCGGCGGACCTCGCTTAGGAAGGGAAGGCTTGACCCAACGTCAACAGCTTCCTCTTCAATTTTATCTCCTCTTGCAAACACTACCGAGACATCTCCAGTATCACAGCAGTATTGTACTTCCACCTTCCAGCCACGCACTTAACATAAAAGAAAGCGGCAAGTATGCCTATTCATCCTTCGTATCACGGAGGGCAGGCTCAAGCGTATGCAAGCCTGGTGGCCTACAGTCGATCTCTTGCCAATGATTCGAAAACCGAGTACAGACCATCTTTGAACAGCACGGCGGTAAATATCACCATTGCCTTCAACATGGTCTCGTGCTAAAATGAAGCAGGCCGATTCCCGAAACACTATCGCGAAGGCAGACCAGCCATATTCAGTCACTTGCATCGAAGCACACATAACCAAAGAAGAGAGGACATACAATAGGGCTATGGATGTGGATGTGAACTTGAACTCAGCAGTTCTCGTACATCTGATACGCCAACTTGAACATATCACGAAAGAGTTGGCGACGGAAAGACAGGCTCGGTATTTGGCCGAGACCAGGATTAGCAATCTGCAGAAAGAGCTAGCAGAGAGCAAAGACCAGATCAAAGGGCTTGAAGAAAAGTACATACCACTTAAAGCGGACTATCAAGCGCTTCAAGAAGATAAGATTGCATTGATCAAAGAATTGGATGAGATGACAGAACTCTGCGCGTCAAAGAAAAAACTTCTTTATCTTCAGAAGCCCTTGGTCGAGATTGGTGTTGCAGTTCGCAAGAGATTTCTGCAAAAAGGGGCACAAAACGCGCATACATGGGTTTCCTCAGCTGCAAATGGAGGATATCCAGCAAGTTCTCTGATATTGGATGACGGGAACAAGGCAGCACACAATGGGAACATTGAGACAGATATGGCGCTGTTCAAGTGCGGATACCTGACAGCGAAACAAGGCGCAAGCAGATTCGAAACGATATACCACCATCGCCATGATCTCCAGAGGTTCCCATGGGGTTATCCTACAACAATTGAGAAATGGAATTTGATGGCAACCTTAAGGAGTAGCTGTGAGCTACGCCGCGTTTACAGTCCGGAGGATAAGTTCCGGGTCGTCTCTTCCTTGGATGAGATCATGGACTTGTTCGAGGAGATTCAAATAGTGGGCCGGAAGGACTTTGACTTAGCACGCTATACACAATCTTGTGAAGAGCTCTATGACCGTGGGGCTACCAAGTTTGCGGAGAATGCGGAAGTCAAGCAGAGAGTAGATAAGCTGCGAGAACTGGTGGAAAATGTAGTGAAGAAGGTTTGGCGAAAAGCGAGTGTTCCTCTGCAGGTCTGAATAAGACATATCTGTGACACATGAAGATATCATCGTGTTCTGGCGATTCAAAATTGGCAATCTGTAAAGCGACGAAGCAGACCAAGAATTATGGGAGGCAGGCAATGTTGAGGCCAGAGAATCCGAAAGTTTGTAATGTCTCGTGCTTCAAATGCTCGCAGCGACTAGTATTTGTAGCTTTGCAGAAGACATAGCAGAAAGAAAAAGAAAGATTTACGTTTTGCCCTTGATATCTTGTTTTGATTTCGTTTGGTGAAGCTCTTTTCAGCTTTCTTTTAAAATGGGTTCCTTGATAGGTCTTGCCAAACATTAATCGTGTACATAAGGTGAACGGCATTACTTTGATACGATTTCAGTGCCCAAGTCAATTCACCACAACGCATTTAAGGTTTAGCGGCCAATAGATAGCCCCACAGCTAGAGCTCACGTTCTTAATATCCCTCCCTTTGAAAACAACCTCTTCAACAATCATCAATTCTTCAACCACCGTAATACACTCCACACCTACTGTTCCAGTCCTCAATAAGTGCACAATGGCTTCTACAGCAGAGCAAATTCTTGCAACCTTTGCGAATCAAGAGAGATTTCAATCGCAGTTGGACGTTTTGAAAGAAGAAGTCGTTACTCGCACATCAGAGTTCCAGAACTTCAACTTGGATGAGGTTCACCAAGAAATCCGCGCTTTCTTCGATACAGCCCAGGAAAAACACCGTGCAGTGATTGAGAAACAACAGAAGGTCGGTCACACTATTTCACCTTTAATATCGACTACTAACGGCAGTCTTGTCAGGCACAAGAAGAACAAAATTCAATTGAGCTGGAGACTCTAGGAAGTGATGCGGGATCAGTCGAGGACACCGAGAAATTGGAAGGTGGTCGCAGAGCTGAGGAGGAACAATGGGCCATTAAGCTCAATAATCGTGTCGAGAAGATGAGTGATGCCAAGTTCTTGGAATTCTGCAAGAAGCAGCGAGCCGCCGTCAAGGGCATTTTGGTATGAACTCTGGAATTCAAGAAAAATTGGAAGCGACAACTAACATTCACCAGACAAAATCTTCTGAATATTTGAAGAGTCTGGATATTATCATCGATGGTGAAGTTGACGAGGAGCATTGTCTTGGAGGTGGCGACGAATCATCCATTGGCGCATCTACGAAACAATCCGAAGTCGAAATTAATCAGGAACATCCAAAACAAATTCAACAAAAACTCGAGCAAGCTGAAGCCGAGATAGCTCGACTTAGCGCAAGTCTCACAGAGGCAAATTCTCGAAACTTTGAGCAAGCCGAGCGAATTTCAAACCTCGAGAGCGAAGCTATGTTACTGATGGAGCACCTTCACCTCGAGAAGGAGTCACATGATAAAACATTAGAGAGAGCATCAGCAGCAGAAGAGAAGTTGGACACACAAGCTCCTCTCGTAGAGAACGCAGTAGCCAGCAGAATCCGAGCTATCGAGTTGTCCAAAATTGTCTTCGTGGGCAAGACCCGATACTACCCTTCGAGAGGTGCCCGCCCAGATTGGAGCGCAGTGCGAGAGGGAAACTCTGCTGTACACCATGGAGATTTTAATGCTGACCGAGCGTTATATCTTCTTGGACATCTGACACCTGAGCAAACACTTCAAGCCCAGAATGCCTACGGCAAGTCTCTCACCTCCAACATTATTGCGAGACGTGTCAAGTCCATGGCAAATTATAGAGCAACTATGATGTGGTGCGGCTCTTTTAGCCCCGGTTCACTAGACTCGTCTCTTGATGCACGATTTCTTGTCGCCTTCCAACGTATTGATAGCATTTATAACACTGTCAGCACCGACCATCCAAACGATGAGCAGTTGATCATTGACCTGATGGGATCGAATTTGGAGGTGAAGGACCTGCTCAACCAAGGGCGAGAGATTGCGAATAATATCGTTGAGATGTATCGAGACCGAAAGAGACAACCTCAAACAGCGCCATGAAGGCGGATTGCAACCCTCTTAACAGCTGGAAGAGGACTTGTCTATCATTTCTCTTTTGCTGGATTGGTATATGGCCGCTTCTAGACCCCTGGTCACGAAGAAACCATGACTGTCTGAAGAGGTGAAGTTGGTTGAGGAGAATTAACCATTTGGAAACTCATAAGAAAGCTCACTTAGATAAAATAAAACAGAAAACTGTCGCAAGGCTTGGTACCAGAAGCGGGGCTCTTGGGCTTAGGCTGCTTGTAGTCGTCAAGACTTGGCAACCGAGCTCTCAGATAGAACCCTGAAATACAAAATCTTGACAGCATCTCTCTTCTAATTGACATAACAGTGTTTCGTAATATATTCATTACATTTCCTGCCAGGAACTCAGCTTTGTTTGAAGCCGAGTTGTTCTTATGCCATCATGAACGATGCAATTCGAGCGTTCCGCCATGTTTAAATTACCGGTAAATCTCATTGCATTTGCCGCAGCACTAGCGAGCTGGAGATCGTGGATGCATATTTAGCAAGGTTGATTACCTACCTAGTTTCAGTCATGTTTACATAGCCCCTGAATTAAGCGAGATGTGAGGTGTGAAGAATATACTCCTCAAGCAACTTCAACACCTGACTTCTATGTGCCAAAGACGAAACACACAAACAGAATATTAATTTCCCGTATATGCTTGGCTTTATGCTAGTTGCTCTAGCTCATAATCCGCTAACTTTATTCAACAACCATCGTGACACTAAAGCCACCCACCCAAAGGCGGAGAATGTTTCTATCTACATCTTGAGATCAATAAGCACCCATACCCATGACTAATGGACAGTAAGTGAATGGGTAATATTGAAAGTGTGCGCGTGCTTTTCACTGCAGTTCTGATTATTCAATCAATCACACAAATCAATAACATTTCAACTTCGTGAATATTCCCCACGCGAACGAGTATTTAAAGGGGTATCTAGTGTCACCGCCGGTGGCCTCCGCCATCTTCCACATTCATTTCCCAAAAAACTATCTTCACTTACTTTGAAATTATCATTTCGAGTAAATTTTCTTCGGCATCTCCAAGATGAATCTCACCCCCGAGAAAACCCAAACCTTCACGGAGAAGTTAGCAGCAAATCACCTCACCAAAGGCCAAGCCAAGGCACTGGGCAAAGAAGCAGGTTTCATCCACCGCCAAGTTGAGGGCAATAGTGCCAAGTACTTAGCACTTGCGAAAGAGTCAGTTAAGCAGCGAATGTCAAAGTTGAAGAAACCACAGGCCGGCCTCGCTGCCAAGACTGGCTCTGAGAAATCCACGAAGTCGAACAAGCCTCAGTCGGAGCCTAAATCTCCTGGTACTCCTCGTAATCTACCAGAGGATCATCAATCAACAGCGAAGATGTCAAACTCCCCTACGGATCATACTCCCTCCGACTCGAGGGTCGATGGGTCTCGAGCAGTGGATAGAGGAGAGAAATCTAGTAGGGATAGTGTTGAGAGAGAGAAAGGGGATAAGTCGAAGAGGAGTCAAGTTGACATGGTGTCAAGTAAGAAGTCATAGATTTGGAGGTTTGAACTGTGTATTCTTTTGTTGGGTGACAAGGTATCTGGAGTCTTTCGTTTGAGAATGGTGATGAAGTGATGGCGATGATTTCAACAAATTTGAGAACTCGGTGTTTATGCGTTGGTATGGGGTTTGCGAGCGTCTGTAAGGTTATATGTAAGTTCTGGAAGAAACTTTGAAGGTTGGGGTGTAAAGTTGCAAAAAGAAATAGGGAGCAGCTGAGTTGAGTTACCCAATAACTTTTTAACGAGCGTATACCTTCCGCTTTGATCTTCATCTCGCTCATTTTCTTTCCCGAGTAATGGACCTCTACTTCACAGATATATCTTAGGCATATTTTTCGTTGTATTGCCTTGATTAGGGCTACAACAAAGGTGGCCATCTCTGGTACCACGCCTGCGACACAATCCCCCCAGCGCACGAGCACACATTTAGAACCAGGATATTTTTCGCTCTCTTCTAAATCGAACCTTTTGACTTCGAACACCTGAGCTGCATCTACTCCAATGATTGCCGAGTTCTCGGAGAAAGAGCACGGTGCACGTGACATAAATTTAGGAGACACTAGCACATTCTGGAGAGGTTAAAAGAATCCTTCCTTGCTAGCAATTGAACAAACTTTCTAGCCCTCGCGTAACTACGAAACCTCTGAACACGTTCCTATTTCTCTCAGCAAAACTACAGCTCGCGGCAACACAAACATGGTAACCCAAAAGCCTCGGCAGCAAGTCGAGGACGGCAACGAAGCTGATTGGACAGACATAGACTCAGAAAGCGAGGATGGCCAATACGAGGGGAACAATGGAGTAGAAGGAGAAGCTGAAGAGAAGTCACCACAAACGTACCCGGAATCTTAGAGCGCATCTAAGAGCACAACGCGAGCAGCTTCCAGAAGCTCCTCCGCAATGCCTTCTTTCAAGTCAGCCCAAAGAAAAGCCGCAACTTACTCAGCAATAATTGCTGCAAGAAACATGCCCATTCGACAACGAATTCTTCAACTCGAAGCAATTGTCAAGATGTTAGAGGTGCGAAATTCAGCGCAGGAGGAGCGGGTCTCCAGGGTATCGAAGCATAATACAAAGCTGATAAAGGCAGTTGGAAAGCTGCAGAAGGTCAAGGGCAGTCTTTCCAATGAAGTTTCCACTCTCAAAACCAAGGCGGCAAAATATGAAAGCGAAGCAGATGCGTTGTCAAGGGAGCTTATATTTTCGCACCCACTTCGTGTCGTTGGTGCAGCAGTACGAATAAGATATCTTGAGAGAGCCAGGCAGGATTGCATCAAGGGAACGTTTGTTGACGCAAGGGGCACAGCCAATCAAGAAATGATTGCGATTGGCAACACCGCGGCTCACCGAGCGTACTTTTGCGCAGATCTTGCTCTCTTCGAACTTGGCTATCTGAGTGTCCAGGAGGTGTCAGCTTTTGAATCTCTGTATGAGACAAGCCTTGATGAGCACAAATTTATAGGACATTTTGCCGATAAAAGGTTCAAAATTTGGGATCTGCATGGAACACTACATTGCATCGAAGCACATAGTCCAGAGTGGTTTGTGAGGAAATCAAGATAGAATTTCGGCACTTGAAGAATCCTGCCTCGACCACTTCGCGAAGTTCGCCGACGATAATACCAGCGAGGAAATTGTCAAAATGGTAGACGAAGGTTGCCAGAGCTCAGAGGAAAGAAAGCAATACTTAGCTTCAGAGCTAATTATTTCTTCGATAAGCACGAGGATACCGAGTTTGATGATATGTTGATGAGAATGGGAAGCATTGTCAATGCTGCGGAAACGATGACAAAGGCGCAACGGCTTGCTCGACGAAATCTCAGGGGAGAGAGGAAACAAGATGCTCACAATGGAGACGAGGGACGTGGATAAGATTACTAAGCAAGATCGGAAATCCATGAGATAATATTGATGTTTGGCCTCCGTATAATCCACCAGAACCAGGAAACATCTGCTGATCTGTCTTAGGGTTTTGGACCTGCTTATCCATTGGAGGAGATACTGCAGGATATCCAGCCAATCAAGGGGTGTTCTCGGGGTACTATTTAGAGTTTCGAGGGTGAGGATATTGGCCATGTTGTTACTTTGAAGCGGGTAGATCCGTGTGGGGGAAGGGGGCGGCGGATTTCGTGCATCACCCCCTGACGGCGATCCGGGGCGGCGCGCTGCATCTACCCGCAACCACGATTCTGCACTCGCCCTTTTGCGATTTGCAACAAGATCTTGAAGAATTTGTTCACTACCATTCACGTGACAGCAGGTCTCCTTTGTTTCATTGTGCAATTGCAGAAATAGTCTCGAGTTACCAGGACAACTGCATGGCAAAATCGGCGTTCAAGGACACGCCTCGAAAGCACATGGATTGACAAGAACGTGTGCCAAGTCAGGTGACAAGAGTCAGCAGTGATGAGGGCCCTCGTCGATTGCATTTCCAGACTCGGAGAGTACTCAAATCTCTTTTCGAATTGCTGCTTACCCAGTCTTACACACTCCACGTACAACTCTCTTTCTTGAAGTCTCTGCCATTGTCTCACTTTTTGTTGCACATCGTATTCCACAATCATTCTTCATGTCCCCAAGAGAAGAAATTTTCGTGTAGCGAACAAATGGGAAGGCCTCCCACCAAGCCGGCCAAGTTGGTCGAGTCCAATGAAGAAATCTAGCCAGACTTTTGATGCATATCGCAGCAAACTTTCCCGACCGCATCCCCGGGTCAGCTTCGTGTAGCGAGCAAATAGGATGCATAGCACATGCCCCGCCTGCAGTTGGCTACAGCACAGCATCCAGCCGAATCTGGGCGCCTGCATTTCGTTGCACATCTGAGTGGAATTTTCTGTCCACATGCCCGCCCTCTCTGCCAACGGGCAAATGAGATGCTTTTGCCTCAACCCCCAAGCTGCAGGTGTTGCCTTGGTGCCCAATCAGTGAGAGGGTGTGACAATGTTCGTAGGTAAGGCTGTCTAGCGAGCAAATGAGACTCCGCGACCCGTCCACTGGGTGGACCAGGCATGTGTGATCTCAGTTTTCGAAAATGTGATCATGTTTTGAATTTCACGTGATCACACATCGTGGGCTTAAGGCTGCACTACGTTGTTTAATTCCACTTTACAAGGCAGGAGTAAGAGATTGCTTTGTAGAGAGCCTAACTCAATGCTCTCGCTGAACGATCAGGTTACCACCAAAATGGCTAACGATAATTTTGTATAACCCGAAGACAGCACGGGCAAAAGAGGGGCTCTCGCTAACCTCTGAAGATGACCCCCTGCGCAACTAGGTTCTTTAATAACGGTTAATATAAGAACGATTGAAATTGTTTTATGGAGGACAAAACACTTCAATTATGTATTTCTATGGACGAGAAAAACCACCTTAACTCAAACGAAATAACTAGTCCATTCTTGAAAAACTTAGCCCGCTGTCCCAAAGTTTCAAGAGGCACGCCGATATTCTGTAAACTCAACTTCTAACTTGTGCGATTGGATTCTTTTAGGATATGAGCTACACCGCAAGAGCCAGATTTCATTAACTTATCATAGCCCCCAAGCCTCTCCCCTCACGTGACACCTCCAGCATCGACACTCGTTCCTCCACTTTGCCATCTTGGAGCTCCTCCATATTGCAACAGAACCAACTCTACTCATAGTATATTCTCCTCTTGGCCTTTCTCTTTACCTGGGATTTGCGTACTATTACTGGTACCAGCTGTATGGCATGAAGTATCAAGATCCTCCTACACCTGCTGAGTTGGATGAATACTAGAGAGTATACTGGAACAAGACCTCCTCCCGAGTATTTATAACGATCTGGCCTCCTGTACCTTTAGTGGAGTGTGGCTTGTAAAGCGTATATAAAGAGGAGATGATGGCAATCTGGAGAGGATACCGGCTTGTGATAAGAGACTCTGATCGGTTGGGCTCGACGCTGGAGTTCGAATGGTTTGTAACTACTTATGGCATTTACACGCAAATAATGGCAGACAGGAAAGGACTGAGGAAGAAGAAGAAAGTTTTGAGTGTGGTGCCGGATAGGGACGGATGAACGTATTAAGATAGTCTCGCAGTGGACATGAAAAGCGACACTAATTATACCAAGTCTATTCGGGTATTTCAACTATGGCGCCTCTCATTATTGCCTCATAGTTTTTTATATTTAAGAATAAGTAGAAATCTTGGAAATCTTATGGGTCTTCTATCTGTTTTCTCAGAGCACAGCTCTATTTTCTCGATCTCGCTAAGGATAGTGATAATAAATGTCGCTTTTTATGTCCACCACGAGGATGGTCTATGAATGTGCCCAAGTCTTTTTATTCTAGAGAAGAATTAATCAGTAAAATTATTTTTCATTTACGCGGAGCATCAAGTAATTCCATCGAGAATTGTGCGACTTATGTGTTCAGAACGCATTTAAAGCCATGTGGAAACTAAAGTAGGGCCGTAATGCACAGCAACGCTACTTAAACTACAAATCATTAAAATCTCCGGCCACGTCCTAATGCAAAATTCCATCAATTTCCAACTCTGTAGTCAAATCAGTTCTTTAGTGATTTGTGAAACTTAAAGAGGAACGACCCTATTCCACCCATTCCAATTTCTCCGAAGTGCCTCATCATCCTCAAGCCGTGGCCAATCAAGATCAAAGTCGTCCAGATATGGATTGACGTTCTGTCTCAGCTGCCTCAATAAACGCGTTTGAGTTTGTGGCCTCAAGGGAGTCAGCTGGATTGAAGAAAGCCGAAGATTACCAGTGAGATTGAGGTGGATTGGAGACGATGGAATATAAGGGTGATTTTCAATGTAGTAGGGTGGATAAGCCTTCCAAAATTCGACTTTTTTGGCGTACAACCTCTGGAAAACTTGAAGTAAGATTTCGTGATACAGTGTGGCAGATGTGAATATGTTTCCTTGTACAGCCAGCTCGCCAAGTGCTTCACAAAGAGCTGAATTGAAGGACTCTGGACCCCCTCCTGACCATGTGACGTCTGGATATGTACTTGCAGCTATGACTTCCATTCGTCCTTCTCGTTTCTTCTCATTTCGAATAGAAAGTGCCATGCTTGCGGCTTCACATGATTCGACAATAACAAGAACGTCAGCAGAGATTGACATCAGTTGGGATTGCAAAGTGCTCCATTTCAGAGTTTTCTCAGGTAAATTCCTGAAGTGCGTTTAATTAGCATCTTGCAGATGATTAACCTTACTTACTTACCTATCAGTGTAAAGATGGTACTGCATATCTAAATTGAGTTTTCCATGACCTACGTAGTAAATTATGACAAGGCAGTCCGGGCTGGAGATCAACGATTGATAATTTAGAAGTTCTTGTTGGACACCGTCAATTGAATCTTTCAGAAGAATTGGAAACTGTGCTACCGTGAAGCCATATTGGCTGTCGAAGATTTCTTCAGCCTTACGAAGAGGAATAGCTGCGTTTCCTCTATCATTCTCCCAATACATCAGTAACACAAGGACTTCTCTGTACTGATTTCGGGGTTGCAAAGGACGTCGATTTTGACGGAGAAGGCCGTCCAACCGATTATTCATAGAACGTGGAGCATTTCTGTATTGAGTGAAATGAGCCTGCTGTATGGTGGAAGGTTACTTGTATGTATTCTTGAAGTCGTGTGCCTCTTTGTCTTAAAAAGTCGAAGATGTTCGGCAACAATTAATGACTTCAAATTGGGCAATAAATACGGTATGAAGAGGTGTCGATAATCTCAAGTGATGACTGTATTGACAGTTGATGACTCAATTCAAACGCAATATGAAGTTAACTTCAAACCACAATGATCGTAAAACACGTCCGAATGTATATTGAGTGTTAATCTAGGCAGAAACTGTAGATGCATTGCTCAAAAATAACCAGCTAATCTTTATACACGACGCATTTGATGTAAGAATCGATGTGATTGCCATTTGAAATTGCTTTCATACTTCAAACTGGTTCTGTTTCTCTTGTTTGTCTGCAATAACTTTCAGGAAATGAATCAAATTGAGTTTGCATTGACTGACAATGTGAGTCAAGCCCTCTTTTTTTTTGTTAATCATTATCTTACACAATTCCATCTAAGTCCAGATCCCCAGAGTTGCCAGGCCTCGCACTGCAGTCTCATGTTACCAATTTTCCACTTAGTAATGGTAAGATAACATGAATCGCGTTAACTATCTACTAAATAATGGGAGGGTACCTGTGAGAACAAAATATGTTGGCATTAAGTTGTTTGATCAAGTGCCACAAAACAATAGCAACTCATTTTAAAACTACACAAAATGTGTACGTGGCGGGCTTGGAAGGTAATGCGACTCGATTTCCATGTGATTACAAGAAAACTATGCAGCCAATGCTAAGCATTCCAAAATTCAGAACGAACAGTAATGAAGCTAGCATTTGATCCCAACTATGCAACTCAAGCATGCCCCGTGTTGATAACAGCTCATTTTATCCTTCAAAAGGGTTCTCAGCATGAATAAACAGCTACTGCCTCGGAATATGAATGCTGTTTGAAAGATGCCCTTTCATGTTCTCTAACTAGCATACAATATTACCATCTTGATTTCCAAGACAGTTATCTGTAAATATTAGATACTTGATATTGCATCAATTGGAATAGGAGCAGGTGCTGAGCTTACTGAGATCAATTTCGGTGTACACATCAGCGCCTTCATCATTGTTGCAATAACACGAGTATGGAACGATATTCCCCGTGTTTGGATTTGTAGAACTACCGGTGCAATTGAAACAACTATCTCCATAATAACTCTCAAAGTTGCTGAGCAGCAAAATCAGCTAATGTGTTCTCAGGCGTATTCACGATCTCAATACATACGTCTCATTACACTAATTATATCAAGTCAGACATATTTCAAAGGTGTTGCGCAATATTTGGCACTTACAGTCAATTGCCCGAAGTCGTTCGAAAGGCAACCGCCCAATTCTATTACGGCATTCTCATTCACTGTTCCGTCATCCTTATAGCAGTAGGCAGACAACCACCAGTTGGGATTGTCGGTTATCCCTGTATAAGAGGTACCGGATTGTTCATAGAGAGGAGAATAACAAGAGCCCCAGATACCACTATCTGACTGGGCTTTTGAAGCGCTCAGGAGAGCAAGGGCAAATGATAGTAGAAATTGCATTGTGTCGGAAAGCGTGAAGTTGGATTTATGAAGAGCTTGGTAAACTGCAAAAAAACAGAAAGGAAGCGCTCTTTAAACTTATACTTTTGACCTGCCTTCGATGGAGCGGGGAAACGATCGGTCCATTCAAGAATTCTTCTCTTGCAGCTGCAGCCTTCTGTGCATGAATACGATTCTAATGCATCGATCTTGCAGAGGGTTTCTTCGGCTTCCTGATTCGGATCTTATGAGTCTGTGCCTTCGCCTACCACTGAGAAGTATCCTGGGTCCTCGAGGTAACAAGGTTTATCGGATAATCCTTCAAAATTGGCGAGCTCTTGTTACGACATTTACCGGATCATCCATCGACCGCTGATTGTATGCTTATATTTTACGCGCTTCTTCCTGTAAATCGCGAGGTTTAGACGCAAGTAAATGGCCACTTCAGTCATGAATATCACTCTAGATACAATATTTGCCAATTTACACATATTCTTAGAGGTGGCGATAAGGAGTGGCGAGGAGGGAATATTCTGCAAGAAGAAGGCAAACGAGATGCGTACCGAGCTAGGGTGAAATAGCCGGTGGAGGCAAATCACGGATTTGAGCAAGTTATAACCGGCTCGGCATTTCGATTGGTTCAACCTTAATTATCCAAATTGCCAATCTATTTTCCCTCCCTTATTGGCTGCTGCAAAATCCGACTAGAAGATGACAGCCGGCAAGCCAGCATCTGCACCCCAGATCACCCGCAGGCCAGGCTAACGCTACCTGGTTCTTATGCAAAAGCATACTGTGGTGCCGAGAAATTCAGAAGGTGCTCCAAAGGGTGTGGAAGAATGTATTCCGAGTCTCCGGGGCATGTCATGAAGGGAAAGTCAAAGGTCAATAATTAGCACCCAAAATAGCATCCGAGCTAGGGGGTGTGTGACCCAGGAGACAGGCCATCATTCCACAAGCCTAGAGGCCCCACATCCAGAATAGTATCTAATTGGTGAAATTTTTTCTGTAGAAATGCAAGACTAGGGGATTTTTCTGGATATGAGGGATTTGTCTCCAGGAAGATCTAGTAGCTAGAGCACATAAAACGTCTACCATGAGTGGAATGCTAACGAAAAATGCCATGTACAAAGTTTTACATTACACAGCCTTGTAGGTTATTGAGGCCCAAGTGTTATAACTGCTATTTTATTGCGAGTCAGGGGATGGATGTTTGTCCTTGTGATTCTAGATGTCTGACTGCTGCGGGATTTCTGATCGGTCTCAAAATGCAGATGGTGGTCTCACCTTCCTAAAAACGAACCTTGGTCTGATCTACATCCACAAAAATTCTGTTCAATGTTCGTCTTAACGGACCGTTGTTCCCAGCAAGTGGCATGACTTCGAGCTGGCGTAGGACGATAGCAGCAATCCACAATTGGTGGACTAGCTGCCTGATCGGCGAAGAAAATGAGGACCTGCAGAAGCTTGATTCACAACCAGACTGAATTTCGCGGATCCAAGGGATTTCCAGTACAGCAGGTAGACCTTCACGTAGTAGCACCGCAAATCTCTGCGGAATCAGCCATTCCGCTTGTGCACATGGGGCAATGCGACCTAGATCATGCATGAGATGACCATGGCTTGCAGGCTCCGCACGATTTAAGCTTACCAAACTCTAATTTCACATTTCATTGTCGTTTGTATGTGAGGTGTTTGCATGCGCAGTAGTCGTTTTTTGCAGGTGGAGAGAACGGGGTCCCGTGGGCGTCTTCTGTTTACCCTCGAATTATTGTTTCAAGAGAACTAACCAACTTGCTAAATAGTCTTAAATTATGATACTAGAGTGTCTTGAGCCAGAACCTATACACCTAGACTATATCTGATAGAAGCAAATCGAAGGTTAATGAAAAGTACACGTGACCAAATGCTTGACATCTCGAGATCGGAAGACCAATTTCGGGTTTCCAGATGTGCTTCTCCGTATACCTACCGACCAAATCTTGATACTTTGCTAAGAGGAGTCAGTTAATCAAACAGTATCCCTTGACAACTATACTAGCAATAACCAGACATCCCATTGACCGGGCCCGGTTCTACAAGAAAAGAAGTTAGTTAAATACAGGAGGGAATGATGAGAGATCGCAAAGAAAATACAGAGCTGCAGACAAAGTGGAAAGGGAGCAGGATGTACAGAGAATCGAAAAGATGGTGGCTCAACCAAAAATTATCGCCATGGTGGTCTGAGATCAGTGTGAAGGAGAATATTTTAGAGGTCTTGGTCCAAGAGAGAAATGGGTGCTTCTGGAAGGAAGGCAGAGAATTTTGAGTATAAAGGGAGATGCTGAGTATGTGAAGGATCCCAGAAGACGATTCTAGAGTGAGCAGTGATTATTTCATTCTCGGTGATTGTAAGATTTGAATCCTGTAACTCGTATATTAATTTTACAATTATCTTCCAGGCTTCCAACTAGGGAAGGTTCTCAACCACTTCTCGACTGTTCGAATCTCCCACAGATGTGCTTGTTGTATGAAAAGTGGTTCCGAGGAGACATCCAGTATTCCGTAGCTATCCCAATGGTGACCGGCACCTGCTATGAGATATTCAGGATGTACGTCTGAAGAAGTTCGAAGTGGTGCTTTGTCTGAATGGTAACATAGGTCGAGCCAGGGATCGACACCTACATTTAATGTCAGAATGGGCTTTGCAATCAGATCATAAATTCGAACTTACTACCGTCAATAAATGCCAATCTGTCCGCCGAAATATTAAAACCTCCATATTTGTTAAAAGCCGAGAGATCGGGAGTTGGAGGGATCCTGTTGTATCTGCCAGGAGGAAAAGCCCAGTTGCACCATTGTTGACTGCGCACATATTTAAGACTCGTCAAGATGGATTTAGAGAACAACTCACGTGTAATCAGCCTTCAGTACCTTCATTACCAACGATGGGTAGGATGATGGAGCGACTTGATATGCGCCTAGCTCAGTGCAAGCTAGTGAGGTCAGCAAAGCATTGGATATAGATTATTCAAACCTACTTGTGTACAAGTACGACCGCATTGGATTATTTGAAGTATAGGCCCAAAAAGAACCGTTCTGGGTCCCAAAACACTCGGGACTATTATAATCACGATTAGGGCAAAGCGGCAAGAGCGCCTCCTTGATATAGTTGGCGTAGTTTCCAAGGTTGGTCCAGGGTGTGTTATTACTGTATCTTGCCAGTGCATAATCGACCAACGTAATGTTGTCTGATGCATTAATATTGGTGACATTAGAACAGAAGTTAAAGAAATCAGGAGCACTGTATCCAGGATACCAATTAAGTTCTTGCCAACTATTAGTAGGATAATTGAAAGGACCCCCAACTGAACTTGGTCAGCGATTTTCATAGAACGTGGAGTGATGCCTACGCGGGAACGCAATCGTTTGGGCAAAGTCCCTGATGTCAATCACAGCTTCTAGACCAAATAGCGCTTTCAATCTCAAGACGGCGAATTCATCGCCAGTAGCCACGAGATGGTCAATATTTGCGATTATTGCGTTGATACTAGACACGCAGTCTTGAGGGCCATACTTCTGGATCGGATTATACCTGAAAACAATTTTAATTTCGGACTTGGCCTCTCAAATCGGACTCACCATTCGGGATATTCCAAGGCCGCTTGTACTGGTGCACTGCTTGCAATACCTCCAAAGAAGATATTGCCATATGTTTTCATCGAGAATGCGACCTCTCCCCCTGCCAAACTTCCTCCATAAAGAATCCATGGCGTGTTTGGCGCTGTGAGATTCCCGCCGACAGTCGCGAACGTCGCATGTTGAGCAAAGTAAGCATTGTCCGCAATGGCTATAGAAGGTTAGAACTATATCACAAATTTTGTGCATCGGTCAACAACCGACTTTGTTCTGTCGTCAGATATCGTAAGTTATCTGTGGTGCTGGTATTGAATGGGTAGCTTGTGCCGTAATATCTGTTCTCGAGAATGACCCCTAATCCATTCGTCGCTTGCATAAGAATGAGAATAACTGCAGAGCTTAATTCAGTGAAATATCTTTTAGGTAAGGGATTATCTTACTGCCAGATACCAGGTTCGAAAATCGATCGGTGGCGGCAGTTTCACCGGAGAGGTAAAGGAACACCGGTCCACCAGGCTTGTAGTACGTCGAATCAAAGAAGTATCTTTGTTTGAAGGTCCCTGTTTCGTGAGGTGCATATCGTGTACTATTTGGGAAATGGTCTATCTGTAGGTCCGAGTTAGACGAAGTATAGAGAGGGGTACATCTGACAGACTGGCATGTCGATTGTCTGTGCGGGGTACGGAGCAGTGTCGCCTCCGTTCAGCGATCCTAGCGGCTCGTCTTGATCATTGGTTAGATGAATTTTTGGCATCAGCGCGCTGGCCAGGCTAATTGATATGGCCACCAAACTTGTAAGCCACATCTTGTACCGCATCGTTGTCCAGAATGAGAGGGAGACAGAGGAAAAGAAAGAATGCGAGAGTCAAAATATTTAAAAATAGGACAAACGAGTGTACATAGTGCCATGGATTCTAACTGAATGAAGAAGTCAAACCTGTGTCGGCAGCCGGCTCACCCCGCATCTCGATTTTGCAGAAATATACCCGCAAAATTGGTTGGTGACGATCCGCGAATCCATCCAAACGCAGATCAAAGTACCAAGTTAGTGCTATGGTTGATGTTGCGCTTAAAACGGAAATATATCTCTGGTCTCAGTTAGATATGCTGAGGGGCCGAACCGAATTAAGCGAGTGGCTTGGCGAGTGCTCAGGGGGGTACGTCACATGGTCGCACACCAGAATTGTCTCGAAGAATATTATATGTTGCGAGTCTCTCAAAAGTTGGTGTCATTTGTAAAAACGTAATTTAGAATACTTCCTTTAATTTTCCTAAACTTTCAGACCTAGCTTAGTCTCTTAAAAATTCAACTAACCTCAAAGGCAATTCAGCTTCCTGTGCTCTCCCAAATGCTCGCACCCTCTCTATTATTCCCAGCAGTACCTCGAACACAATCTACATCAGCTGCTCTGGATTACATTATCCCACAATTGGCCTGAACAAGCGATCTCGGCAGGATGAACGTTCTGCTGCCCACACATCCGTCATCGTTCTCCGATTGGAGATAGTTCCAAGTCGCTCTGCCAAACTACATTTTTGCTCGCACTTTCAAAGCCATCGATAATCATACTTAGACGTAGAAGCCTTTCAGAGTTCCGATAAATGTTATTATTTTCTGGGTCAAGCCTCTTCATTTGTGGCATAATTTGATTCTGAAGTAATTACAACAAGCTCCCTTTCTCATAATGACTCCTCTTTAACAAATACGACACGCAAGCTTCGTTATCTATCCAATCTTGAACAAACTTCAGGTGATATTCATACCCAACTTGTTTTATTTATGTTGCGGGCGGACCTTGCTGCTCTCCTTTCTACACCACCTGATTTCCTTGATAAATGCACTAATCATATCTCCTTCCAGCCACCTCCACTTTATCAATCCACACTCCTAGACACTCTTTGTATACATTGGCGGCTCCTTGCGCTTTAAAGTTCCCCCACCGGGAACAAAATTATTAGATTTCTCGACATACTCCTCCCAACCTCTATCAGTATGAGCCATCGGTCCGCTCACAAGAACATCAGGAGCAATTGTCGGGGATATCTTGCGTGCTCTAGTCTGATGACGACGAATCAACACAAAAGTCAGGATGACAATCGAGGCAGCGAACACTCCCACAGAAATGCCAACGCCTGCAGCCTCGGCAAGTGAGTGTGAATTGGGACAGTAGTTGTTGGTACCGACTTGGACAAATGGGCGCGTGGGTGCAACGCTGGCTGTTGAGGCAGCAGTCGTGAGAAGGGTTATTTGGGCTGTCGGGGCGGTCGATGTTGCAACAACAGGAGGACCTAACGAGGCGACGTCAGGGGTGGCTGATGAGGTGAAAATTAGAGTCGTCATAATTATATTTGCTGGTTATTATGTTGAAGTGGTCAGATTTCCACCACTCTTAACACATGTGCTCTCTGGATTTTCGTAAGTTGAGGTTGTAAATGTTAGAATAGAGACTTTGCCTGGAGATTTGAAAAACACAGATAATGGATATCGGCACTTTGAGAGAGTACATATCCAAACTTGGAAGTGGTGGTTTGACCTCGTATCTTTCTTGCTTGGCAGTGCATACACGATTCATCCAATCCCGAAGGCCAGAAACAAGCGAATAGGAGGCACAGCGCACGAATACGAGAAGGCCGCGTAACACTTCTTGAATCTGTCTGTTTCAGAACTTATCTCAATCCTTCTAAAGCTCTTTAATTCGTCCAGAGCGAGAAGGATTGCAGATACTGTCTTGGCGACTGATAGAGATCACGACATCTGGAGAAAAGGGTACTAGAACGATGATCGAAAATCTATTCATAAGGTGGTCAGTCTTCGTCCCTTGTTTCTAGATCTAGTCACAGCGAGTCACACGCTCGTCAAAGTGATTTTGGTCCTGTCGAGTTGATGCTTCAATTTGCCGTGCGTTTCTCCGGCTCTCGTTGAAACTACGGTATTGTATCGCATGGCCCGTCAAAAATGACCAGTCAAGCCTTCGAAAACTTCTCAAGTGTAGAATAATATCATAGATTCTCACTCGCTTTTAAAGTTCAGTTCCCAAAACAACCCCCTCTTTTCCAGCAAATCCCTGGGTACTCCAGTTTCTACAACTCGTCCCTTCTCCAATACAACAATAATATCGCAATCCAAAATGGTACTCACCCGATGCGCAATCGTAATAACAGTATGCGCTCTAAACTCCTCCCGGATAATCTCCTGCATCTTATCATCGGTCGCTGTGTCCATGTTACTCGTTGCCTCATCTAGCACCAACACTGAGTTGGAGCTCGCTCTCAAAATTGCTCTAGCAAGACAAAAAAGTTGTTGTTGCCCGTGAGAAAGGGGAATATCATTCATATTGACGTTCAAGCCCCCTTGAGAGGAAATTATCGTCCAGAGCCCGACTTTCTCGAGGCAGGTGATCATCTGGCTAGGAGTGACGCTGCCCGAGGTATCGAGGTTGTAGCTTATGGTACTGGGGAGGAAGAAGGGGTCTTGAGGGACGGCGATAAGTTGTGAGCGGACGTTGAAGCGTGGGATAGTGGAAATGTTCAGGCCGTTGATGAATATCTGGCCGGAATCTAGGTCAAGAAGTCGGAATAATACCGATAGTAAGGAAGACTTTCCGCTTTAGATGTATAAGCGACCAGCCTAAAATATAACTAAAGGTTCTTTACCTTCCTGTTCTTCCACATATGCCGATCTTCTCCCCAGCCTTGATAGATAAATTTATGCTTGTCAGGGCTTTCTCAGAATTTGGTCTAGTATCACTTAATACTGCTCTGTAGAGTGATTCTCAGACTTACGAGTACGAAGCTGAGACATCCCGAAAGGTGATAGCGTTGTTAGATGGCCACTCGAGTGGTGGCTCATTGTCTTCCTGAGGAATATCCTCAGACTTGATATCTTCCACATACTCTTTAATCCTTGCTATGGCCCCCAAAGATGTCTCCAAGTCTGTGTAAAACACAATAAATTGCATCAAACTCTGACTAAAACCAAGAATGTTAATTAATGCTACCCCTAGCGCCGGCCCTGCAGTGGCTGTTCGGAATTGCGTGACGAATGTCATCAGTATAGTTGCAAGTGCAGCAACAACGAGACCTAAAACAAATTGCAACCATCTCTGAATGCAGTAGAGGAGATACATTGGCTTCTGGGACGCGTCAAGGTAAATGGATAATTGTGCTTCGAATTGTTGCTGCCAACCGAAAGCTCTGATTGTGACCAGACCTTCAATTGTTTCGGCCAGATGTTTGTACAATAGGGCCTTGTATTCCAAATCAAGGAGTCGCAATTGACGTGAGGTCCGGAGATAGAACTTTTGGATGCCGTAAACGACGAAGAGCAGAGCTGGAATGATAGTTGCGAAATAGGTAGAGCTGATGGCTATGAGGACTATCTGCGCTATAGATGTAAGTGCAGCTTAGGAACGTCAGCTTGATGTAAGTAGCTTCAGCAATGACAGGGAGATATGAAGCTACGTAACCTGTTGATGATTGCATGACACATATTGGCAAGACTCCGCTGGCGAGACCGATGTCTTGACTGAATCTTTGACGTAGGAATCAATACGCGGCGTTCTCGTAGTCCTCATAGAGCAGCTCACCTATTCAATATTGTACCAGAATCGGTAGTAGCAAAGAATGACAGCGGTGCGCTGCAAAAGTGTTAGTTACACTTGAAGCAGATTAGAATTTGCAGTTCCGAGCGCTCTTACTGTAGAATTGTAGATAATAGCTGTCGATGGAGCTTTGCTCCCGAGGCAGGAAGTATTATTATCATCATCCACCTATAAATGAGTTATATAACTACGCGGCAATTCTGGATACATTCAAGGATAATCATACCAGAATGAAGTTGCATATGTTAGACTTGCTGCAACAGCAAGCAAGGAATACACACCGAGAAACATTCCAGTACGAGCACCACCGGCTTCGGTCCAATATTGAAGCCAAATTTCTAGCGGAATTTTCAACAGGGATATTTCTCGAAACTTGGAAGACGATACTTACGGGAGAATCGCTGGCAGAATACCAAGAGCAACGCTGTAAGAAGGAATACCAAGCTTCTGGAGATACCTATTGATTTGAAGTAAAAAGCATATACCGAAAGGCCTTCACTCTTTTTTAATTTGTCTTTTGGTATATTATCAATTGATGTCAGATTTCGTTGCATTAAGTGTTGGGGTCGTGAGAGCTCTCCATTGTCTGAGCTGCTCTTCTCTTGTGATTTGAGCATCAGCTCGTGAACATAGCCTTGCACATTATCGAGGCAGGTAAAAGGTCCTTGCTGGGTTATTACTCCATTCTCAAAGACAATGATGTTGTCTGCTGAAGCAAGGTAGCGGACTAGCAAAATCAGCTTATTAAAGAATCAAGTGGGCAAAATAACAAATTACCAGCATGGGTTACCAAAATCACAGTGCTCTGCAACTTTCTCAATAGTCCTTCTTCGCCCAGTAAACGATCGAAAACCAGATTAGCTGTTTTGAAATCAAGTGCGCTGAGAATATCGTCAAGTAGTATGATCTTTTTTCTTGCGTATAGAGCTCTAGCAAGAGCAAGACGTTGCTTTTGTCCCCCGCTGAGTGTGATCCCTCGGCTTCCGATGAGATTTCTATCCCGATCAGGAAGCAACTCAATATCTTCTTCTAGAACACAAGCCTGGATAACTGTGGCGTACCATGCTTCGTCGTAGGATGCCTGACCGACAATCTCTTGAAAGGTATTATTGGGTAACCATGGCGCTTGCTGGCAGTAGCTAATATCCGAGTCTTGTATGTGCAGTTTGCCGGATTTCATCATCAATTCACCGAGAACCGCTTTTAGGAAACTTGTCTTTCCACTTCCAACTTGGCCAACCACAATTGTGAAGCTGCCAGTCTTGATCTTGACGTCTAGGTGCTGTAAGGTGAGCTCCGATTCCGAGGAGTATGCGAAAGATGCTTGTTCAAGTACCAAAGAAAATTTGCCAAATCCTTGCCAGAATCTGGGAGATTGCTTTCTTGTTTCTCTTCTTTTCCAAATTGACCGACATTTGATGATGTATTAATTGCATCTGAGGATAAATTTCCACTACTGCTCGGAGTTGTAGTTGATATAATCAGTCGGTCGTCATGCCAGCCTTCAATGAGAAGGTAAGACTGGATCCGCTCAAAGCATCCTAGCGCGGCAGTGAAGGAAGGCACCGAGGTGAGAACAGTGCTCAAGGGCGTCGTCAATAGCTCAATAATTGCCAAGGCTGTGAATGCTTCACCTGCCGAGAGACCGTGATCGGTGTTGTATCTCGATGACAGGACGAAGATCATGAATGCAAATGATGATGATAAATTCTTTGGGATCGTCGCTTTACCATATTAGCAGTAAATGAAGAGACGAGCCCGGTAAGACTCACAAATGGTGTTCATGATCGCAATGAATGTTCTGAAAGTAGCCGATGATTTCAATTCTGTTATTCGAGCAGCTTGCACCGTATCGAGGATGATGCCGCTGAAGTTTAACATTTTTACGCTTTTCATATCTCCCAGAATGGCTGATGTCATTGAGACTCTTTTCTGTATAGATTGGTTCCACACTTTCAACCGAGACGGGATAACTTTTGCAACCCATGAGTTTCCCATTGTGCACACTATACACGGAAATTGGTTATTAAAATCCCTGAAATGCTTGGTAGTCACTTACGTAAGGCAAGAACAAGGGGTGCAATGCAAGCCCAGCCAAATTGCCTTTCCAAGAGGTAGATTGCAACAACTGTTTCGATAGTGCTGGCCCAGATTTCGTGGATCTTCTCAAGCGTAAGAGCGATCCTGTCCACATCGGTACTCATCAGGGTCAAAGCGGCAGTATTATTGGTGGAAGATGAGTCCAGTTGAAGCGTTTTGTGGTAGATAATGCCGACAAGAGATCCTCGCACCATAGAGTTTGTGCGGTAGAGTTGGTGTTTGTACTGCCCTGTAGATACCTATACTTTGTTAGCATGCACTCATTCACACCTCTGTCTAGACATGCAACTTACTGCTATGCCAAGATAGATAAGACTTGTAGCCCCAATCAACCCGAACCCAATGTTCCTCGTCTCTAGAGATTCAGCTTGGGAAACGAAGTCCACTGCCCTTGTGATCAAGAAGGGCTGGGAATAGTTGAAGCCTATTAGAAATAGCCGAGCTGGAACAGGTGCAAGAAATTTCCATTTCAATATTGACCACATAGTCAACATCAGAGCAGCTCGGCCCTTTTTGCTCGCTAAAATATTAGCAACTCAAACCTAATGTGGATTGAACTTACCTTCATCCCATGCTTGAATACACCTTTGACTCAATCTCTCTGAATTTAGCTCAGTATCAAGATCGAACAGATCGCTCAATGTCAAGGTTTCCCTGAGACCGGTCCAGAAGAGGGGATTGAGCCACCAAAATGTACTTCGATTGAGAATACTGCTCGTGGTTTCAGGTGCTTTCCACATGTCTGGGCGCTTAAGAATGGAGGATTTGCTATGAGACTCGATAACGAGAATGCCCATTTTAAGCACGGTGCATGCGATGAAAATCGATGCTATTGGGTGCTCGCTCTTTCTCAGCCACAGAGTTCTTGCCTGTACTCCATTAAGCAATGAAGAGATCAAGAAATATACGATCAAGATTGACGACGGCCGGACTGATCTAGTATGTTCATAATGGGATAAAGCAAAGATGACTGAAACATCAATCAGAGCAAATGTAGCTGATGCAACAGTTATTCTCGTTCTGGTTGTTAGATCAAGACTCCAGAGCACCAGAAGCGTAAGTTGCAAACACCCCAGCATAATTAAAGAAACCTAAGTCAAATTCAGTAAACATATCTGCGGTGTGTATCTGCATGTCGTGACTAACCATTTTGACGATGTAAAAACGACTAGGTACTATTTTCACGTCCATTCCAGCTAGCTTGATCAATCGTAAAGGGACAACCAAAAGGAGTAAAATGGACGGTGCTAAGGAAAAGATGGACTGCTCAAACAAGAGTGTAAAATCAAAGCCTCCTCGACATTGTTGGACGATAAGTGGACCAAAAACATCATCAGCTCGAGTACATACTGCTGCTGATCCAGAGAATAAGGATCCGTTCCTGGTGAAGGCCATGGCATAGACCTAGTTCCTTTGCTTGGTAGATCGTGAACTTTAGGCACGATAAACTTTCAGCTACCACATGTAAGTCGTCAATACAAGCTGTAAGGACCAAAATTAAGATTGTTCTTGTGGGTTTGGAAGTTGTCGGGCTGGGAAGAAACTGAAGTCTCTGCGTCGCTGGGTTTGTGCCAGGGTCATGATAGCGAGAGTTTAGCCGTTGCATATACGTTTCGTATTGGCCTCGGACTCCTTTGTACAACTCAAGAAAATTTGCGATTGGTCTAAGAACGATCGTGTGCCGCAAGCTTGCACCAACAGTTGCTGCACCTTCTACACAATCGCCTGGTAGCGTCTAAACTCAGCAAGAAAAGCTGATAACAGTCGGGGCACATGCTACGCCACCAACAGCTAGGGAAACTGATCGATCTCTAGATTGAAATGTTATCTTAAACTTCGCCTAATAACAGCAGGGTAAACGCTGAATTTAGAGTGAGAAAAGAAGGGTGTAGGTACGTTCACTTTTAGCACAGTGTGATGTCTCTTTCCTGGTACTCTCCTCGCGCCTGTGCCTCCATGAGCTCTCCATCCATAACTCCATCAACGTAGCCCTCTCCAATGAAAAGATATCTATCTCCACATGGACGTAGAACAACAGGAAAATTGCAACCATACAACACAGCAATGACATCGTCCTTCATCGCCTCCTCAGGCACCATCCCCAAATATCCCGCAGCAGTGGTAGCCAGCCTCCGTCCAGTAAGCGCCAATACAATGAGATGCATATCGCTCGCCATCTGACCCGCAAGCTCTGCATGTTCTGTATCCTTACTTTCGTCCTTCATCCAGAAGCTCGACCAGTGGTCCATTCCCGGGAAGAAGTCCTTGAATTTGATACCGCAGACATCAAAATCTGCATTTGTTTGTCGAAATGACTCAAAGGTTTCCCAAGACACGTTTGAGGTGATGGTTTCGCACCTTAGATAGTCATATCTTCTGGGGTCGCTCTCAAGCACGTCCCAATCGATCCAAGCGATATCAAGACAAGTTTTCCTAATGTCGCGGCGGAAGGGGTGGTCTTGGCGAAGTGTCCGCCAGAGGGTAGCATGTAGACTCTTTTCGTCATCATACAGCTTTTGCAAATTGTTATTGGTCAATTGGTGGATTTGATTGGATCTTTTCGGAGTTTCAGTGCAGTAGGGTAAGTTTTCCGAAAGAGATCCGCTGACGCTGTAAATAGAATCGAAGAGAAATCCTCTGCAATTTAGGTACCGGGTATCTTCAGAAATAGAACATTGAGCAGTGGAAAACCCTGCAGCACTGCGTCTTCTTAACCATTGGATGTGGTTTCGAGAGAAAGGTGTTGTCCAGTCTGGTATCCATGAGGACATGACGCTATTTTCACCAAAACGACACCAGGAGAGTATTGTTTCGAGTCTACTTTCCTCTTGCAATAAAGTTCTAGCAAATTGGTAGAAAACTTGTTCGTGGGATAAGGTGTAATCTGGAGAGATTGATGTAGCGATGTTATGAGGTAGCAGCCCAAGTATACCATATATCTTGTCTCTGGGGTCTGTCACTGTAGCCTTTCGACACAAGTCGAGGACTACGCCAAGCGAAGGTCGTTCGCTTTGTGAGAGCTTGTGAATATGGTGAGGATACCCACTTAATTGAATTGGCTGTCGTGCGGGCTCATTTCCCTTACCTTTGGTCGTGATTAAGCAATGGACTTGATAAACAATAGGCCATATGCTACCATAAGTACCCGAAACCTAGGCAATGAGAAGCTTAGCAGTTATTCTCGCTTGACTCGGAAGAGTTGGGATTCCGTCTCAAATTCATACCACAGCATCTCTCGGGAAAATATGTGGGTCTCTTCTGCTCACTTACCAGTGTGCTTTGCGAATCCCTTGATACAATTCCATCAATCAAAACAGAATGTCTCTGATAGAATTCTGAGGTTCTTAAAATCATACTGCGAGATAGTTGCAGCTCACCACACAAAAATAGACTCATATTATGGTTGAGTGCGAGTTCTTGTATGATCCACAGTCTCTTCCAATAGTTTCGAGATAAGAAGGAAACCAGGGCATCCCATGGCAGTTCTGCAATATCGTCCAGCAAATGTTGAATATCTTTCAATTCGTGCCCTTCTTCTCCCTCTTCGCTGATTATGAAGTGGTTGAGGCTCGAAATGCAGTCGATTGCCTGGTTACTTTCCTTGGTGCCTTCTCCGAGCCAGACAATGACTGCAAAGGCTTTCGTGTAAATGCTTTGCATGAGCTGGACTTGGTGGTTCTTTTCTTTTAAATCACTCTGGTTGATACACAGAGCATCAACCCAAAATTTCATCCCAGATTTTGCATCAGGCAATCGCTGCAGCCTTTGCAGCAGCGCTTCCAGGTTCTTTGGTACTTCAAAGACTGTTGAATTGATAATAATCTGCTTTTCTCGGACATCGGACTCCCAGCAATAGGAAATTGCTTCGAAATCGCCCCATTGGAATCGAGGAGTAAGATATACGTCTTGCTGAACAGTCGCTTCTTCTAAATCTCGCGAATCTGCCATGAGGTACGTCGGACCTGGGATTTTGGGAATTCTGGAAGGATCAGCACCGATGGCCTCCATGGTTTCATTCCATTCACCGAGAATTGTGGTGCGATCACCGTTATCGATTTTCCACCTCCAAGCTGGCAGCTGTATGTCCACTGCCTTTGGCTTGGAATTGTTGGTATTTTGAAGGTTCGCTTCAAACCAGCTACGAGTATCTGTCTCGTTGAAAAGCTGGTTACTTTTTGAGAGGGACTGAGCAAATGCGTCCGTCAAATCATCTAGTGAAACATTCTCCAGCGTGCAATGAACGAGACCAGAAGTATCTCCACGTGGGAGGTCCACTATCGTCAGCATCCGAACCTCATTTCTCGTATGATCGAGAGGGTAATAGAATGACATGGATGGCTTTTGATCTAAACGTTTCTCGTGATCCCTGGAGGTTGGCTGCGCTATGGCAAGTTGAGGCAAGGTCTTTTGCTGAGAGATTTGATACCTCGAGAGCTTCCAAAGTTCGTCGAGGTGGGAACGGTATTCAATAACTTAACATTAATAGAATCAATCTCGAGAAATCTCTGTTTCGCTTCATGTGCGTTTTCCAAAAACGGAAAGAAAAGAAGGAAAGACGGTCAGCTTTAGCTTTGACATGCAGGTGCGTCGGCGCTAAAGGACTGGCACGTGATTTCAGACTGCCCCTCGAACATTTGAGTCTTGCGGTCAGGAGAAAGCAGTCAAAATATCCCTGAAAAGTGGAGTTTTGGACGAAATCAACTTCGAGGAACTCGATTCGGTGAGTGTATTTTGTAAGATACCATTTGGACTGGAGACCCGGAGACTACAATGAAACCCAAACATTGTAACTCCATGACAGTCAGAGGACTTATTGGCAATTCATCCTGCGAACAAGTAATACTTTTCGAAAAGAAGTCTTCTGTTACCTTTCAGATCTCCACAAAGTTGCTTTCACCTTTCCACTTCTAGTGACTGGGTGATGTAACCTCAAGCGAGGAAACGCTCAGCAATCTTCTTCTGAGATCCTTTTCCGGCATCCAAACCATCCTTCTCGTTGACGAATGGCTCACTCGCAATCAAGAAATCAACACACGACTCATACGTCTGCTTCACCACCCGTCCGAACCAAGTCCACTGCAGAACCTATTTTTGAAAATCAGCAAGGCCCTTTTCTACTCATCCTTTAACTCAAAATAACACTTACACATTCTCCAGCAACGGAGCATCTGGGATAAATCTTCGGAATCGTAACCTCAAACTTCAAATCTATACTTATCTCTTCTCTAACCCCATTCTCTTCCTCATGCTTATGCTCCTCCATCTCATCAGCATACCCACTCACACTCCCCGTCTCCCAACTGCCCAGCTGTCCACCAACTAACATGCCGCTCTTCTCCTCCACAATCGCCACGCTCATCCATCCAACATGCGGGATCCTCGTCCATACCGTCATCTCAACTACCTGCCTACCCGGAAACTCTCATCAGCACTGTCTTCATCAAGAACCCTCACTCTGCACCTAAATATCTCATCTCTCTTTCTCTCAAAAACATACCCACCCGAAAGAAAACAGATCACTTACCCAGGACTCCACTGCTGCACCCCATCCTCATTATCCTCAAGTCTCAACCCCTTACAAAAATTCAAGTTACACTTCTTTGCATCAAACGTCGATGATGTCGCGGACGCGATCTGTAAGGCGTTAAGTGAAGTCTGGTTATCGGATCTTAGGAGAGAGGTTATTTCTTCGCCGCAAGAAGAGAGGGATTTCTCTCCTGGAGCACGTGGAGGAGGGGTGAGGAGGATGCCGTGGGAGGAGACGATGGAGGCTAGGGTAGAGATCAGGAGAAGGGTAAGGCGATGCATCTTCAGGTTGTGCGAGAGGGAATGGAGAGGTGGAGGAAAAAGTTGGTGGGGACAGGAAGATAATGGGGTTATCGGTACTAATTTATCTCTGAGGTGGGGTTGAGAGAGGAAGGTGTAAGCACTTAGGACCTTGCGGTGTTGTGCTGGCCAATGAGATGCTTGGCATCGCATCATCGCCCTTGAGAGTGCAGTACGATGTACGAGATACGCGTATTACAGGGGGCTTGGCCCACTGGAGATCTCTGGAGCTTTGATTGATGTAATTAGAAGCTTAGATCTGGTTCCATATTCTAGCGTCCACAGGTCTAGATTCATGAATAGAGCCAGTCCTCACAATCAAGATACCTCCTGTGTCTCCGTTGTCTCCTTCCTTCTCTCAGCTGCAGCCTCCTTCCTCCTCTTCGCCCGAGCCTTAACAAGCTCAACATCCCTATCATGCTGGGTCGCTGGCATATAAACCCAGCCATTCGTCTCCGAATTCCACCCACGATTCGGTAGATACGCCTCAAGCATATAATAACTATCTCTGTGCCACGGGAAATCCATCGAAGGCGGCCCGCTCCTACTCAAAAATGCATCATTCTCCAATGCAACGTCCTCGATCGTCATCCTGAACCGTTTTCTCTTATTTCCTGCATTATTTCCATGTCGACGTATAGAGCTTACTGTGCTCTTGAGATGCTGTTCCAGGATTCGGGCGTACCATAGTGGGTTATAGAGAGCGTTTTGGACCACTGCTGCGTTGGCTGCGATGAGCTTTTGGTTCCATTTTGGACTCTTCCCGCGCAGAATCATGGGGATGGGCTCTCCTTGTTCGAGATTATTCTGCCAGCGAGCAAAATCGATTAGGAGGCAGAGGTTGTTCCAGGCCAGTATGCATGTCAAGCATGTGCAGATGGTATGCGGGTCTGGGGTTTGGAGGTGCTGGTATGGCTTCTTATGGATATGTAGATCGTTTGCTTGTCTTTCTTCATCGAGAAGGGCGGAATGTGCTTCTTTGTCGACGTTTTCGAGGAGGATAGGGAGTGGGAAACATTTCGTGAGAATTGGATAGCGTTGTGTAATGACGGAATCCGCTATTCGAGATGCATCTTTTAGGATAAAGTCTCGTAAACCACTGTTGACTCGGGAGAGGTTGAAGATATCGCTGGGTCGCAAGAGGTTTAGGATGTCAAGAATCAGCTCGGAGGGGAGGTCCCAGAGCGTTGCATTCTGTTTCGAGGCGACTTCTTTTTGGTGGCGTTTCTTTTGGAGTCGTTCGAGGCGCTTGGAGCGGAGAGGGAGAGCGGCTGTGGTGTCAATCAATGGCTCGTCAGTCTCGTTTACCGGAGGTTCTTTGCGCATCGCGGCTTTGGATAGAGGAACCTTGGTGATGGTCATGGTTGAAGAGGAATGGAGAGGTAAGAATGATGATGTTCAGCGAGAGTCAAAAAGCTGTCGGGTTTAGCGGCGTTTTGAGTGGCGCTAGCTGGTGGGCTACCCCGCGTTGCCCCACTTCAACACCACCACACGACATCGCGAGCCAGACACAAGCAATTTAAGCAAAAATGATATTTTCATTGTCTATAATTCCTTTTTGGTGTATTTAATCAGATATTCTAACTAACGTTGATTTCACGAATTCCTCGTTCTAGAGTTCACTTCTCTCGCTCGTGGTTCTTCACAGAGCCACAGTCAACGAATGCAAGCGTATGGAAATTCTCATCATACCAAAAGAATATCAATAAGTCTAAATTCAATCCTATCTTACTAGACCATCCATCTAGCATCACACCTCTACCCTCCCTTCAACTCTTTCTCCCCACAGTTTAAGTCATCTTGATACTCAAAATCTTCTGGAAGCCATTGCTATAATTAACATTAACGCTCTGACAATCTCCATGCTTGCCAATATCCTCCGATAAGCCCCCGCAGTTGGAGTTAGCGTAGACATGCATGTTTGACAAGGGGCCGATGGCCCAGAAAAAGGACACGGTCGTGCTGTCGATGTTGTAGCAGCGCTGCGCTACAGGTGCGGCGTGGTAGGTTGGCGAGTTGCCACCGGTGTTGTCGAGGCTGGAGGTTGAGTTAGTTTGTGTTGGTGGAGTTAATATTGAAGGAGTTAATGGGGATGGGCAGGAGAGAAGTAGGGAGAATGTACCAGTTGGGATTTGAGTATTGATTTAGCTTGGAATTGGCGCGGACTTCGAGTTCTGGTGCTGGTGCTGGGGCAGCGAGGGCGACAGTGCTGAATGCCATGATGGCTGAGATGATGGAGGTAGTGAACTGCATTTTGATTGAGTTGGTTCGAAAAGAAGTGGGGTAATGCTTTTGCTTGAAAAAGATATTGGAGAGTCGAGAGGCTTTGAAGTGGATGCTGGATGAGGACTGCTGAATGGGAAGAGGAGCTTCTTTATACTTTTTTGAGAGAATGAAGGATCTTGAAGCTTGCAGATTGATCAATACTAACTGAGAGTTGCTGGACCAGTGCTGTCATCCATTTTTAGACATTTGAAAGCCAAGTGAGCCATAGAAAGCATTCGAGCAGGCATGTATCAGAGATTTTCCTGCCTATCGCAGCTTCGCGATACTTCCAAAGTACGTTCCGTGCTATAGATGTCAGCACTGCCATCTATATATTAAAGAGGATCATCTGGAGCCAGGTAAGTTCGGGAAGTATAAAAAAGTGATGGGTTGAAGCTTTGACAACGAGATGAAGTTGTCAACTCAGCCCCTCTCGGAAGTTTCTCATGGCAATGTATAGATTAAAGTGGATCATCGGAAGGTAGACAGGTTCAGAAAATAACCTAAGGCCACCTAGGAAGTATGAAGAGTGAACGAATCAGCCGTTCTTACCCTCACATTGTTGACGTGTATAGATTGGAGTGGTTCGAACGCAGTCAGGAAAGATTAGATACGCGTACGGAGCTTATTTCCTATAATTGTAACTAGAAGGGGGACTAGAAAGCTCAGCCGCTCTCAGACTGTTCTCGTCGCCATGCATAGATTGAAGTGGACCAACTGAAGTCAGCAAAGCTTGGAGCATTCAATAGGCGTATTCGCAAAGAATATGAATATTAAACAAATCAGCTGCCCACAGGCTCTCATCGTAGCCATGCATAGATTAAAGAGGATCATCTGAAATCAAGCAAGCGTGGAAAAGTGCGCTAAAATCATTCTCTAAACCTGTAAGGAGATGGAGGAAAAAACTCAGCCACTCTTGAACGGTTCTGCCCGCCATGCATAGATTGGAGTGGATCAATTGAAGCCGAGCAAGCTCAGAAATACAGCAAGATTATCTGCATTAGGTTTTAGGAGTAAATTGAGCAGAAACTCAGCCACTTTCGAGAGTTCTTCAGGACTTTCATCCCCAAAGTACCTAAGTAGCGTAAAGCTCATGACAAGCGTTGTACGAGAAAACTGATATGTATGGTTGGCCCAAGATCTGGGTACTTATCCAAGTCTTTACCCATATTGCTCCACCAGTCGGGGATAAACACGGCCTGAAAGATCTCGACCCAAAGGTTTAGCGATGAGCATGGGGTTCAAGACGCTCCAATCATGAGGCTGGTCGTACATGCCTCTGTAGGAATCCATCAACTGCACTGCCTCTAAGCTTTGGTAGCCGGTAATCCAGATCTACTAATGAGCGGGAGTTATATTGCTGCCGGTACTGAGATGCCGCGGATACGATTGATATTCTTCGCTTGAGAATTCTGGACAAAGAAACCTTTTTGCCGCTTCGATACGGATACGCAGGCGAGTATAAGAATAGGATTGAGATTATTCAGAACGTTAATGAAGAGAGCGGAGGGTACTATTGTGACCATGGATTTGCTTGATTTTTAGAATCTTCCATGCCAATCACTATCGATCCGATGTGCATACGGAGGCGAGAATGAATAGCACCGAATGAGGTGGCAGTGAAGTTGCAACTTGAGTACTAGCCTGAAATGAAAACTGGAAGGTTCGAGAGGCAGAATGGTTGTCGGTTCCTTCTAGAAGCGGGAGAAGCGTCCCATAATGGAGCTAACCCAGGCTCAGACTTGATTTGCTCCGTCGTAGATTGATTGACCGGATGACTGAGACGAGCTTTGGACAGTAATCCATATTTTCTGAATCATTTGCTTCCAGCTGATAATGCTTCCAGCTGCAAGTGCATTCTTTGCTCATACCTTCATCGACCGCAGAGCTTTACCACGCGTTTTCAAACTGCAGTAGAATACCTAGAGTGAGCTCTGAGCAAGATGGCATCTACTACTATCGGTATATGAATAATACTCCGTCCATTCCATATATATGAACAACGTTTGATATATATCACGTGTTGTAGAATTAGATCACGTGATAAAGCTCTCAGTACAAGTTAAGTTTGGCTAGAAGCCATCTCTTGGCGGACTAGAGCGCGAGAGCGGTTCCTTTTATGATACAAGCTATCGAATGGGAGAGACAAGTTTAGGAATGTTCTGGCGCTGCACCGATGCAAGCATTTATCGACTTCTGGTAGTACTTCGAGGCACTGCAACGATATAAAGTCCCTTGGACGACGCTGTACGGCTCCAGACCCATTTCAAAATACCGAGGTGGAAGTAAACACGACTTAAGTATCATCAATTCGATATGAAAGAGTTGATAGCTCACTCAGGCTCACTCAGGCTCACGACATGCCACAACGAACACTCGTCACTATGGATGCCCCAATCACCAGAACCTTCAAAACAGGCATACCCCTAATAAAGAGGCTCTGCAAAAACATCCGCAAGTACATCATCGCGCATACAAAAACAAATCGACCCTCTCGCAATTCGTTCTCTAAACAATTGGTTCCTGTCGCTGGCGAGGCTGCTCAACGAAAACCTGATCGAGACCCTGGCGAAAACCGTCGCGATCCACTTCCCAGCCACCAGCAAGAACGCGCACCACCAGCCTCCATCATTCGACCATTAATAATAGTACAGCATTTCAGGTACACTTTCCTGCTTTGAATTTCTGCTCTGCACATGAAATCAATTTGTGTTCCCTCAATTCGATAATTTAAATCCATCGTTTGACAGCGAAGTTGAATTCGGACTATTGATTTTCAAGACATCAGTCACCGATAAGCCGATAAGCCCCGCCCCGCCACCATCCAAAGGCCTCGCAGGTCTCACAGGTCTCACAGCTCGTGTTCAGCTTCACCGCTGGCAGCTCTCGAGCTCTCTCATCTATCTCTGGACCTACCTCAAGCTCCTCGTCACCAATTTATCAAATATCATCCCAAATCCAGACCTCGTCGTCGCACCCTGATCACCCGATCGTCAGCTTCCGCGTACCTGCGACACCGCACCCGTTGCACCCCTGCCGACGCATGAACTTTGTGTCAAGCGAGGCGCATTCTATCGTCCCTTCCTCCAATACCTCCGTCAAAATATAGGACTATTATAGGACCATTTTACCAGAAGTGCTCGTCTCTCGACTGGCTGGAAACGGAAGGGGCCACCGAGCAAGATTCATGCGTAGCACTGCCTCGTTGAACAATGCCAGCTCTGTCCAGTCAAGAACAGTCCTATCCTGCACATCCACATCCACCTCTAGCACGCAACTTCTCGAAACATCTCGACCTGAGCATTCCGAAGCAACGACAGATTTCGGAGGCGAGGACTGAGGATAGTAGACGGGATTCGAGTTTGCAGAAAATATGGGCCGAGGATTATTACAACCGGGATTTGGATCTGGATTACGAGTTTGAGGCAGAGCTGCCTTCTCCTCCGAGTGCGGTATACACTTCACCTCAGGCTTTCTGCGAAGAGGAAAGTCCAGCGAGACGACCGCGGCCGGTGCAGCAGAGGAGTCTGACTTCTCTGTTCCCTTCTATCCTCTCCTCGAAATCGAAATCACCCGAGCGAAAACGAAGCAAGAGCAGGAGCAAGAGTCCTTCGAAGACAAGACGGAAAGATATCTCGGTAGACATTGGGGAAGAGGGCTTCATGCCTACACTCACCGGGGATAAAGACCGTGTTATTCGAGTTGAAGATAAGACGAAAGGATTGGCATCTTGGTTCACGGGCTCGAGTGCTCCGTTGCAAGTGGGCATTATCCCAGCCATGTCTGAAGACGCCCCTTCTCCCGTGATCGCACGAGATCTAGATTCCACGCCCTCACCTCCATCAGGCAAGTTACGGAAACGACCAACAGTAGGAACGAGTACCGAATCAACCGCCACCACAGCAACGACATCAACCTGGCGTGCACCATGGGCCAAGACGCCCACAAAACCAGAGCCCCTGCCAGCAAACCTAGGAGAAGATGAATTCTTCACCCTCGACATCTCGTCCGCGCTCTTTCCCCCAGCATCACCGGGAAATGCATTCTCCCCCTCAGACTACAAAAACCTGCAACAATCCTCCCTCGCACTCCTCTCCAAATTCCAATCCGCATACCAAGCACGAACTCGCGCCTACCTCTCCCTGCAATCCGAGACCGAAGTAGAAAAAGAAGAAGCCGAGGAAGCAGAGACGCGAGTTCGCAGCTTACGAGCACAACTCGAAGACATGGCGCAGAAATTCGAGGTCCAGGAGCAGGTTATCGGACAACTCATCACCGAACTAGCAGAAGAGAAACGTTTAAGAGCTGAAGAAAAGGACGCGCGTGAGAAGTCGATCCAGCTAGTGAAGGAGCGGGCAGAGCGAGCGCAGAAACACACCTCCGCCTCTTCGACATCAAGTCTAGGGCTAGGCATCGAAGGCGGAATGGAGGACCTCGGGATCCGCAGTGCGCACGCGGGACGGAAGTGGCATCACAACTCTGTCGACCTCAGCTCAGCAGGAGATTCCGATGCCGAATCACTAAACGCAGACTCCGTCTTCTCGCGCTCCCGAAGCCCAACACTAACCACCTCCTCCACGGGCCCCAGCGTCTCGGGAACGGTGGAGAGCACGCCAGAGATCGGCCAAGCGCACTTCACGCGTCTCACCACCTTCGCAAACCCTAACCTGGCTACGACATCCACGCCCCGCCCGCAGAAACCGCCGCAGCAGAAAAGCACCTTCCAGAAGATCCTGACTGGTCTCACGGGCGATGCGCCGAAGGAAGTCGATAAGTATGGCGGTTTGGGCTTAGGCGAGACGGGATGTGAGAATTGTCGCGGCAAGAGCAGTTCCGTGGCTTGGGATACGGTGGGCCTTATGAGGGCTGAGAATAAGGGACTTAAAGAGCGAGTCGGGGTGCTAGAGGAGGCGGTTGAGGGGGCGTTGGATCTGGTTAGTGGGTTGGGGGTCTGTAGATGATGGAACGAGGAGGAAAAGTATGATACCCTTGCAGTTTTGATTGAGAATTGGATAAAATGAGATGAAATGATGGATAGGATAGACGGCCGTTGGATGGCTGCTTAGCATGAGTGTTGCATAGAGCATAGCATTACATACCACAGCATTGGATAGCGGAGCATTGGATGACTCAACGAATGAAGCATCTTTACATATCACTCGTATCACTTTTACTTTTCTTACGTGAATTCACACCATTGGAAAGTAAAGTGCGGGATATGTAATCATGACCATGACAGATCACGACCCACAAATCATAAATATCATTCCCTCGCAGCATCCAGTAGAACGCGCAAGAATCGTACCTTACTATCTCATATCATATCGCTCCAAAGATCGTGGTTTCGGGTCCGATGAGCTCCCCTTCCCCCTTCCCTCCTATTCAATGCTGGTTCTGCGACTAAGCAGCAGAGAGCGCAGCGGAGATCGCAGCAGCGGTGGCCTTCGCCTCCCTCTCGAGAAGCGCCTCGACACCACCCTTCCGCATCCCCTTCGCCGCCTCGCTAACACCCAGCTGCTTGTCCGTCCAAAGCGGCTCCACCGCCTGACTTTCAGCTTCGCCGACGCCGATGAAGCCCCCTTCTGCAGCCCACGCGCTGGTGCGTTTGATGCCCAGCTCGTTCCAGACCGAGTCCAGGGATTCGACGAGGTGCTCGCGGAACTCGCGCACGTGGCCTGGAGTGGGCGTGATGCGGAGCCGTTCTTGGCCCACGGGCACGGTCGGGTAGTTGATGGATTGCACGTAGATGCCGTGTTTGTCGAGGAGGAGGTCGGACGCTTTCTTTGCGAGCTCCGCGTTGCCGACCAGCACGGGGATGATGTGGGACGGGTTCGGGATCACGGGGATGTCGCGCGCGGTGAGCGAGTCTTTGACGGCGCGCGTGTGGAGTTGTTGGAGGCGGCGGTCGCCTTGGTATTCCATCTGGTATTCGATGGCCGTTTTGGCGCCGGCCATGGTTGCGGGTGGCAGAGAGGTCGTGAAGATGAAGCCGGGGGCTAGGGAGCGGATTGTGTCGACCATCTTTGAGGAGCCGGCGATGTAGCCGCCGACGCAGCCGTAGGCTTTTCCAAGAGTGCCCGTGATGATGTCGATGCGGTCCATGATTGTTCCGCGGGGACGCCCAGTGAGATGAGCATTGTAGTCGAGATGTTCGGCGACGCCTGCGCCGTGTGGTCCGTACATGCCTACAGCATGTACTTCATCGAGAAAGGTCAGGGCGCCGTACTTCTCGGCCAGGTCACAGATTCCTTCAATGGGGCCAATGCTACCGCACATGCTGTACACGGATTCAAAGGCTATGATTTTGGGGACTTCCGGAGGGAGGGAAGCGAGCTTTGCTTCCAAGTCGGCAAGGTCGTTGTGCTTGAAGACTAGCTTTTTGGCGCCAGAGTGGCGGATGCCTTGGATCATGGAGGCATGATTCAAGCTATCAGAGAGGATGACGCAGTCTGGGAGTTTGCTGCCCAGTGTTGCGAGAGTAGCATCGTTGGCTACATAGCATGAGGTGAAGACCAATGCTGCGTCTTTGGCATGCAATTTTGCAATTGTGGCCTCCAAACTAACGGCATGCTGATTGTGTCCGGAGATATTCCTGGTTCCACCTGCACCGGCTCCGTATTCATCGAGAGTTTCGTGCATAGTCTTCAAGACTTCCGGGTTTCTGCCCATGCCGAGGTAATCATTGGAGCACCACACGGTAACTCGCTCATTCTTGTTGGACATGTGAGCGCGGGGAAATTCTTTGGCGAGACGATTGATGTTGTTGAAATAGCGGTAGGACTTGTCCTTATGCTTCTTGTCGAGCTCGGCATTGTAGAATTCCTCGTAGTTGAACTTGGCAGCTTTGTGCTGGGCTGGACGGACAGGCTTGACATGCTGAGGGTACGGGACTGTAATTGTTAGCGGGGTAATTTATGAATTCGTAAAAGTTCGAGTAGAACATACCCTTCTCGCGGCCAAAAAGAGTGTCCTCGACAGCTCTGGCTTCGCGGTGGTGACTAGTATGGAGTCTTGCTTTTCCAGTGCCAGCCTTTCCGGAGTAAGCCCTGATGGCACCGAGAGCAGCGACGCCACCGAGGCCCACCTTGCCGGACTTGGCAGTCTGCACGGCGAGGGCCTTTCCCATGATGGGGCAGCGACGAGCAATGGTCTGCAGGTTGGACATGCTGCCACCACCGGGCGAGGCCTGGCGGGTCGAGGTGGAGAGGGAGCGAAGCGTGGCCGGGGAGGTCTTCTTCAAGAATGGACACATAGACTTCGATTGGCGAAGTACGGCGTCCATGATGGGCGGATTGGATCGTTCAGCAGTTTTGGGATGGTGTTTTCATATATTTTCGAAGAGATGGTAGGTGTTGTCGGAGAGAGGAAGTGGGCGGTGACAGTTTTCTTATGTCGTCGACACTTTCCTCGGAAGTCTGGGGTGGGGACGCCCTGCGGTGGATCGTCGGCATCTTGCTGGGGGCCAGCCAAGCCGACGAATAATTTTCAATGGGAGCCCGCTGATTGGCCAATGCTCGGAATAAATAAGCCCACCTTTCCGTATACAGTGAAGCGTTGCATATATTAGGCTTAGTGAGTCATGACTATTGGCTCTGTTCCTCGCACTCCTGGATCTGCCGGATGGTGCTGCTTCCTTTGCCTGTTTCACTCGTAGCCTTTACCCCACATTCTGCCCATCGCGACCGATATCCGCCACTGACGACGGCAAGACATAAGACAACCGATAGTCGGGGTGGATAGTGGCCACGTATCGGGTAGGGGAGATGCGAGAGATGTCACTGCGGATGGAGTCAGCATTGGATACGACCGGTGCGGTCTGACTGCTAAGCGTTCCTGCAGGTCATCACGATAGTCACGCCACATTCACAGGGGCTATCCCTTGTGCAGACATTGTTTATTTTGCGGACTTAGATCTATTGTACAGAACCACTAGTGGTTGTCGGAATTCGTGGCACAATGCTCGTTTTCAATGTACCATAATTCGAGGGAGATTCAAAGTCGGATAACCATTGTTATTCAGTGAATGTCCCTTGATTCAAGGAACATTCAGAAAAAAGAAGCAAATTGTGGGTTAGAATGTTCCTTGAATTATGGTACATTGAAGACCAGCGTTGCGCCACGAATTCTGACAGCCCCTGGTGAACAGCTAGTGTTCAGGGACAAAGGAGGACGTCCAAGTGCTCCTTCCTCCGATCCTTTATACTCAATTCCCTATTTACAATTGGCATACTCCCTCAAAGCTTCTTTCATCATAGCCCACCAAGTCGTCATCCAGCTCCCAGCTCTTAGTTACCAAACTACTTTGCTTCGCGTTTCTTCGCTTTCTGAAATAATTTCACAATATCTCTCATCTCCTCAATTATTGGTTGAACAGTGTCAACATTTGCCTCGAAAGCTTCCTGGATCTTTTCTTCACCGGCACCTGTTCGTGCCAGCATTGAGCGAAATTCCCACAATTCGTGCTCCAACTCGTGGAACCTAACGAGGGGTTCCTCAAGCTCTCTCTTAAGGTCTTTCTGAATCATCAATTCAGTCTCAATGCAAGCGTGGATGTTGCATACTTCGGTCTGACGCGGAGAGCCGACATACTGCTGAGTATCGACCCCGTACCTCTCGTCACAAAATGCTATCTCCTCGGGGCTTAGATATCCTAGGCGAATCAGTGCTTGATCAAGCTTCAGATCCCCGTCGTGTGCTGCTCTATTACGAGCCTTGATGAATTCGTGGTTGGCTGCTCCACCACGCCCGGTCCGCAAAAAGCCTCGTCTTATGATTGCTGCATACTCGGTACCAGCTTCGAGATCGGGGAGTTTGTGTTCGAAGTCATTGAGCCTGCTCAGTGTTTCCTGTCGTTTTTGAGTGCTAACTTCCTGCTGTTCAAGAAGCTGTTCACAATCCAAAAGAGCTTCCAAGTAACTGAATCGCAGACTGGCGAGATCTGACCTTGAAGCCGCTCTCGACTTTTTGAGAGAGGCCATGCTCGTCGAGTGGAACATCGTAACGAGCAGAGCAAAAACCACCATCTGGGCGACCAGCTTACTCACATGGCTCTCGTTCCGCGCATGCACCTTCTGCATCTCCTCTCCATGCTCAACTCTCAACACCACCATTGACGTTTCCACTTCATCCCTCGCACTCTCAACAGCAGCCAACTCATTTCTCAATTCCTTGCTCTCCTTCCTAGCCTTAGAAAGTTCTTGTTTCGCGGCTTCACGATCGCGCATATGCTTAGCCTTGAGCGCCACCTCCCTGGCCATACTCTCCCTCTCTCTTCTCTGCGCTGCATCCTCTAACTCCCAAATGCGTTGCTCGCGCCCACGACACCTTGTCTGCTCAGTCGTGAACGCCATCTCCAATCTCTGGAGTTTTGCGTGCAAGGCAAGGGTTGTTGAGTGCTCATTTCGGAATTGCGTGCTTAGTGCGGTCATTTGTTGGGTTAAGTTTTGATTGCGCTGTGTGAGGTCGGCGTTTTGGAGGAGTAGGGTTTGGTTTCTCGCGTTAGGAGGCAGATTTTTGATGATTGCTGGTGCAGGATATCTTGATTGGTGGTGAAGAGATCAGGTGTGTCAAATTGTTGTTGGGTATGTTGAAAATGTCCATCGTATGTCGGTGTAGGAGCAGATGAGAACTGCTGCTGTGTGCTGGGAACGCCTCCGTCGTATGGGTTGATTTGACCAGGTTGAAAGGCCTGCGCTTCAACATTGAAGGCATGGGATGGGTACTGGTATTGATTTTGATTCATCTTGAATTGATCTTCGCAGATTTTGTAATCGTTTTTTTCCTTACACAGAACTAGGAACGAGGGCACAAGATAGTGGTTGCGATATTACTCCGGAACCCACGCCAACGTCAAAGACCTGCTCGTCTTGAGATCTTGCTTTTCTCCTATTCAGCTAGCAACGTTGCTGTCAAGTGGTTAGCTGCTGTCGCTTTCGTCTTCTTCCTGAAAAACTCTTACTTGTGAAAGCTTCAGGGCGTGATGTCCAAACTCTCAAATAGCCAGCTTAATCGCTATGCTTAAATTAGGACCCCAAGATCGAAGTGTGAGTGTACGAGTGTACGAGTGTACAACGCCGCCCAAGCCTGAAGATATATCGGTTTCCCGACAGACAGCGTTGCTGCTCAAAACAAGACACTTGCTCCAGTGGAAGATGTCTCTGTCAGTCAAGTCGTTAGCTCTTTTTAGTCTCTCCTTCTCAAATATGTAATCACTTACTCGCAATTCTCTCCGAGGCTAAACTAGCTCGAAAAGTGTCGCTTTGTTGTCGAGCTCGTGCCGTAAAGTCAAGCCGCCTGAGACGCCGTGTGCCAGGTGAAGGTACCACGTCACTGAAGACTTGAAGATCTGCTAGACAGGGTATCTCTTTATGCGATAACTGGGATGTTGTTGAGTCCAAGATGGTCGTTGTCGTCGTCCTGGCGGCTGCGTTGATATTGAAATCAATAAAGGCAGTCGAAGTCGATCGAGGTTACAATGAAGCAGTTTGATTGATTGTGGGAAGTGCCAACTAGATTAAGGTGGTGAACAGGAATCGTTTTGTTTACTCCAAAACGCGTTCCCTTTGTTTGAATATGACCGCGTAGTTAAATTTATTTACTTTGGCGAGGTTGATGGGATGGAAAAGAGGGGAGATGAAAAGGGGGTTGTAGGATTAGGCGAGCTAGAATATAAAGGGGAAGATGGGAATTGCGTTGAAGCGTTTGAGGCCGAGTATATATATAACTCACGAATGAACAGAACTCTTCGTTCAGAAGATTCCATACCTGCACGGCTGCGAGAGCATTCGGCCCAGCTTCTGTCCGTGGAACAGGGTTGGGAAAGTTGAGAAGGGCTTGCCATACGCCGTGGCAGCTTCATTACTGGTGGCGCCCGCCTTCAAAATCAATTTCTGGAGCCACTAAAAAGACTTTTCCGGTAGGTTTTGGGGCTTTTGTTGTCAAGTTGCTACATATTGTCAGTTCTACCCAATGGCAGTCAGTCCCACTGAGAGGGCTTGGGTTGTTGGGCTTCGAATCAAGCGTGTATATAGAATAGATCATTCGCAACTTGAAGTGGAGGGATTTGCATTTTATTCAATAATTGTACAGTGGTGGTTTAGTACAATACAGTTTCTCAACTTCCGTTTTCTCACATAATATTGTTGTCAAGTCTTTTCTTGTCGCCATCTTTCGCTCGATTTATGACTACCTTACACATTCCCGAAATGCAACATCCTCCAAGAGAGTAGGTCACTCCAAAATATTAACCTCCCTTCGCCGGTTCCTACATCATTGGCTTCATTTGCTCTACCTAGCTTACTACTCCTGCTTGCTGTTCTCTAGTTGCGCCTTTTTGCAACGAGATTTCCGAAAGGCCCGAACGATCCTACTCATCTCCTCAACCTTAGCTTTCGCACCTGAGTCATTCTCGAATTCCATCCGAGCTTCTTCTTGGCTATCATACTGCCAGTCCAATGAGATCAGGTAGTCTTGAAGTTCCCCCTCAAGCTTTTGGAATGTAGAAAGAGCCCTTTGCAGATCGTTTGTGATAATTCGGCCTTTTTTGGTCTCCGTGTCGATATATGCATGCAAGTTCCACATCTTTGTCCGCAGCCGCCATTCTATTAACGGCTTCAACGTCTCAGATGATCCGATGAATCTTTCAAGGTTTTGCCCGTATTTTTGGTTGCAGTACTGCAACTCCGCATCATCGAAAGCACCGACGGTGAAAAGTGTGCAGTCGAGGCGACAGTCACCGTCATGAGCAGCTCTGTTTCCCTTTTCAATAGGGATCCAGTGGTCTACTCCCTTGATTCCGTCGTGTAAAGTACGACCTCGGATTGCTGCCGTGGAGGGCAATGACTTTATAAAGCTGGATCAATTGCTCGAACTCATCGACCTTCTGCTGAAGATCCCCGTTCTCTTCTGTCTTGGTTGTCAACTCCTCCTGTAGCTCTTGGTTTTTTGAGATATTTGTTTCGTTACTGGCCGCCAGTTCCGCAACCTCTAATCTCAGGCTCTCTCGCTGCATACGTAGAGAAGTGCTATAATTGTATAGCAATCTAAGAACGAAGGTCAGGACCAGTTTTTCAATAACGACCTGTTGTTCGCGAATCTCGCTCGCCTCCTTGAGCTCCTCGACCTCCTTCTTCAGCCCCTGGACGCTCCTTCGTGAAGGTCTCCGGTCTTTCGCCGCCTTCTCCTTCTTGAGCTCTTCTTTCAAAGCTGCAATCTCGGCTATGTACGCCTTTTCCTTAGCGCCAAAGTCCTCTTCGACCTGCTCTATTTGCAGCAGTCGACTTTCTTGTCTCTTGAGTTGGGCATGCAAGGCGTTGTTTTCTTTAACCTTCTCGTGACCCAAGTGTTGCTGCTCTGCAACTTCAAATCCTCGCTGTCGCAGCTGCAACGCTTTGTTGTTGAGGTCATCGGAAAGGAGTTGCAGTCGCTGTCGCTGGCACGCATTCTCCCGGGTCAAGGCCTGGATGATGGATTGCTGTTGATGCAAGATATCAGCATAAACTCAGAGGTTGCTGTTCGGTATCTTGGGAATTGACAGTATTATGAATGCTTGCGGTTGGCTTAAAGGGTTGTGCTTCAGCGTTGAATGTCTGCTTCGAGTATGGATCCATCTTAGCAAGCTCCAGAAGGTCGAAAGAACAAACTGTAGCTTTTGGGTCTCTAGATATCATTCAAGAGATGATAAATTTACCAAAGGCTGGGTGTGGTCGGATCAGGTCGCAGGAATGGTCGAGATGCCAGCCAATCGACCAAAGAAATCTTGCTGCTTTCAAGTCGTAAGCTATTTCTAAACATCGGTTTCAGACCACAATACTCACAGGTAACCGTCTTCAATGAATATCACAAAGAAGTTGATGTGGAAGTCGACTTGGAACGTCCAACTTGACTGCTCCAAGGCTTCGAGTGGCGCGCAAATGACTTAATTCGCTGAGCATCCCCTCTGCAGAGTATCACTCGTCTCGATGGATTCGACAGTGAGTTGGAATTTAGTTCAAGACAATTGTTTATGTTTCTGGCCTCGCAATGAAGTTTGATGGTGTAAACAAGAAGAATTCGGGTCGTTGATAGATGTTGCATGATTAAATAGCTAGTGGATATTTAGGAAATTTCAAAGCCACCAATAGGGTCGGTAGCTGTGCTATAAGTTTTTGGATGACGAGCGTCGTGTCAAGAAAAATATACGCGCCTTTGAACTTGGATTCGGTGGCCTTGTTGTGGGAGGAAGCGCTGGGATGAAAATAGGGGGTAAGTGGGGTTAAGAGAAAAATAAGCGAGAGCTGGGATGGAAAAGGGTTGCCATGCCCTTGGGTTTAGCAGAGGGCCGAAGCCCTTACGATGACTTGGAATCATCAACGATCAAATTATATCCATATATCATAATATCAACGCCAATACTGCGTCAAGATACGTCTGTTTCGTGAAAAGAAAGATGCAGGAACAGCGTGGAAGATGGCTTTAACGACCAGCATCCAGACTTCCTGTCTTCAGCTTCCACGGCTGGAAATTTAATCTAAGTCAAGTTCTTTTTGAAGGATTGCAAAGTCAATAAATTATCTGCAAAGTCCGCTTGTTGCCAAGTCACTGTTTATTGTACCTGCTCCTTCCCATGTGTTCAGGGTGTGGAGCAGCGCTGTAGCATTTGCGTTTCCAAAATAACTTTCGTTTACACAAGTCTCAGACCTGTGTAAACAAAAGAAGACTCTAATTAAGTACCTTAAGAATCCCAGTCCCGATTCCGGCTTATCATTTGGAAGGATGTGGTTGTTGAAGTAACAGAGTTGGTATCTTAAAATTTATTACTGCAATTTTGTCAAAAGTTTTAACTATTATGAAATGATGGGCCAGCGCTAACAGGAACTTGCCATAATATAGCTTATCATATACTCATAAAATGCTCTAGGATTGTGGTTATGAATTACCTTATCATCACTAGCTTCTTGAGATTTGTGATATACTAATCAAATTGACATGGAAGTTACCACCTAGTATTCTGATGCTTGGTCATCTGGAATCTGCCCCATACAAGTTCCATTACATGACCCTCCTTCACAATTCATACAAAATTCCGCTGCATGATTCGCTGCCTTTCACGGGTGATTTCTCTCATCTCGTGAAACATCACATTTACATCTTCATGATCCTCATATGCCCGAATTACTTCCGTTTCTGTCCCATATATCCTTCTCAAGTCATTGCGTATTCTCTGGCACTGTTCCTCAAGTGCGAAAAATCTTCTTGCTGCCACAGCCAAGCGACCATTGCCCTCCAACCTCGGAACTTGAGACAGAGGTCCAAAGATTGACCCTCTCAAATTGATTAATTCCAAATCTCTCCTGGAATTCAGTGACAGGCGCATAAGGTTTTCATAGGAACCAAGGTATGGATCAGCAGGAAAGCCATACGTTGATTCATACCACGCTTTCTCTTCTGGGTCGAGAACACCGAGGGAGAGGAGCGCAGTATCGACCCTAACATCCCCGTCATGTGCGGCTTCGTTCCCGGCTCTGGTGGCATCCTTTGCCTTTTGGCCTTTGCGACACCGGTGGATGAAGCGACGGCGAATTTTTAGTGAATGCTTGACGGGTCCGTCTTGAAGCCGAATCTTATCTTCTGCGTAAAGGAGATTCTTGGTCGTTTCGAAGTGCTTGGCCCTCTCCGCCTCAAGAATTTGCTCGGTGCTTGACAACTTCTGCTGAAGCTCTTCGACGGTGATACCGGCAGCTCCGAGATGTGGTACAGTTTTGTGGGCGTTGATGTGATCCCCTGAATGCACACAACAGGGATTGAAATCGCTATCCAGAGATTGTACTATGTTCTGCTGCATTTGCACTGTGTCCAGTTTTTCTCGACAGTAGTCGCACAGAAGCTTGTGGAAACTAGTGCAGGATGCTAACCAAACGAAATTTCCGGAGAATATGTCGAAAGCGGATTGCCTCTCCAGTTTGATTGCACTCTTCAGTTGATTAGGCTCTGCAAAGGCGATAGCTGGCTCCTCGATATGCCCTGCAAGGGATTGGCCACGCTCTTCCACTGTACTAAGTCTGCCCTTCAACTCCACAAGCTGCTGTGACTTTTCTCTCCCCTCCTCCAAAAAGTCCACTCTCGCCAGTTCAGCGTTTTCCCTGCGAATAATATATGCTTCGGCAGACTCAAGAGTTTGTTCCAGCGTCACAATTCGGTCATCTCGTCTCTGTAACCTTCTTTGCAACTCCTGCACTTCTGGCCTCAGCTGGTTGAGTTTAGTCGTGGCTTCGTAATCGTTTCTCGTCAATCTTTTCGTGATATCCGAAACTCTGGACTGCAATGATTTATTCTCTTCAGTCAGATGTCGAAGTTCTATCTCACGTCGAGCCACGACTGCATCTAAGTTTCTTGCGTACTCTAGGAGAAAATTCACATCGTTTCTCTCTTGGACATTGCAAAAGTGTCTCGCTTGGTACTCCAATCGTGCGTACGTCTGTCGGACTACTTCCTGCAGCTCCTGCTGTCTGAGCGGCTGGGTTTGAGCTCCATTTAAAACAGGAGCTTGTTGTGGACGCATATGAAGATTATGACCAAGTGTAAGGAAGGGAGATTGAGGAGGAAGATTTTGGTGGCGCCTATCCATCTTGCCGTTGCCTTTCGCTCTGATAGATCCTTGATCTGTTTCCTCCTGCCTTGTGTGGCAGGGCGAAAGCTCTATTCTCGGGAAGATGGAGATTCTGGCAGAGTTTCGCTTTACTCCGTTACTGTGTATTCCTGTTGCTGTCAACTTGACATTTTCTGTCAATATCTTGGACGATGAAATCTTACTCGTTCTCGAGCTACGAGACCTGCTAGAACACGATTCATAAGCTTGCGGTTAGCATCTCAGTCGCAAAAAAGTGCTTAAACAGGATGTAAAATGCTGTCGAAAGATGCAAGTTGACACTTTCTGAGTTGCTTGAAAGTATCGCGTTTGTTGATGGTCGAAATAAATGTACGAGCTTCCTTGGCGAGGCGTGTTAATGTGCATGACAGGGATTGACAAGCCCCAATTCGGAAATTTCTAAGTTCTTTGTTTACACTGGTGCTTCGCCTTGGAGTTTGTAGTTGTAAAATTGAATCTACGCTTTACAGCGTCGATGACGTTGGGCGGAAGTGAAGATATATACATCTCGCCACTTCGCCTATTCAGCCCTGAAAGGGTAATGTAGATTGGTGAGTACCGGGAAGCACTACCAAGGGAGTTGCTATGGGGGCAATAGTCAAATAGCAACTGATAAGTTGGCGATTTGGCGAGAGGACAAACCCGAGAACCTAAAGTCGGGAGAAGTGCTGGAGACGTCGTCAGGAGTAGCATCTAGGATGCCCAGCTAATAACAGTATGTCATATATCGTGATTGTTGGGCCTGTGTTCAACGCCCTTCTGGGCAGAGCAACAGCTGGAACTGCTGACAGAACATGCAAACAGGTATTCTCATTACTCAACTTCCACTGCTTCTACCAGAGAATTGCACACTATGTTTCAATAATAGCACACAAGCTAGCATTAAACTTCGGCAACTGTGTTTACAAGTGGCTATAAAAGTGCCATGACCTTTAGATGTTGAATCATTGCTGGTGAAAGAAGCATGGCGATCGCGCTTTGGACGAAGTAGAGGAGCAGGACCTGAATTCGACATCTCTAGGGATTTGGTGGTAATTAGTGGTGAGGATTTCGTTAATTTATGAGTATTGTTTCCAATGTTGGAGGGTAAGTGGCCATTGTACTTGAAATCAAGTCTTAGACGTTTGATTGCCTCATGATAAAGAAGTTGAGATTCTCGGATTGGTTCTTTGTTTGATTGTCTGTTTGTTTGTACAGGATTATTTTTGTTCTTCTCTCTTTCCCTTTCGCCCACCTCGAATGATCCAATACTCAAGTTTACATTTTTCCTACCATCAGTGGCTCCGAGTGATTTGCAATATATATATAATCATACTTCCTCGTGTTTATAATTCTCCTCATCTTTCGCAGGACTCTCTCGACGTCGTGACTGGCCTCAAAAGCTCGATCCTCAACCTACTTCGTAGTGCTACGCTCAGCGATTTTCGCTCGAATCCTCTCAATGCCAGCTAACAACTCCCAGAATCTCGTCGCTTGTTGGGCATTCTTTGCCAAATCTTCCGATATAGTGGCTGTCAAGTTGATTAGTTCCGTGTTCTTTCTCTTCCTCAATTCTTTCAGCTTGCCGTAATCGCAGATGTATGGCTCGAGGTTGATACCATAAATAGTGCTCATTCGCTTTCTACTGTCGAGATCCTCGATCCGGTCAAGGGACGATGAAGAAATATCAAATTAGATATTGGCCTCGTGAGCTGCACGATTGCCAAGCCTCTGGATGTCTGCTTCTCTCGCAATCCAAAGCTGCAGAGACCCTTGCGAGCTTTGCTGCCGTAACCTCGTGATCCTCGAATTCGCATTGCAGATCACCCAAAGCATCCTTAAATCTCTCAGTGATACCATGATCTTCTCTTTCGAAGTCGAGCTCTGTAGGGGCACGGTGGACGTCTTTCTCCATTGTTCGTTCTTGGCTCGTAGATTGCCAACTTTGTTCCAAAGCGGTACGTTCGCTGCTGATATGATCATGCAAAGTCGAATTATACGTACTAAGGTCAAATTTCTTAGAATTGTCGTGTATTATCGTGTCTCTAGTCGTTAAGTTGAGATGGAAAGTGGTGGCTGTATTTGAGTGGTGGTAGAATATTATCTATATATACACGTTCTTTGTGACAAACAAAACTGCACTTTCCTCGTGATAGAACAATTATTTGGATGCATAATTATCATAGGGGTGGGGGCAAGGAGAGCGTGAGAAACTAAATGGCACTATGGGTTATTGAAGTCACGGCAATAGGTTGGACCATGGCTTGCATCTGCGCCAAAGCAAACTGATAATTGTTTCAGTTTGCTGCTTTCAACTTAGAAGCATGTGAGAGGCATCAACCAAGTCTACATTGTAGTTTTTAAGTATCAATTGAATAAGTGTAGAGAGCTTGGGGTGGCGAAACGATCATGTTGAAGAGGAAATCGGCTTGCAGCTCTTGCGACCCTTTTTAGTCCAGGCCACGTGCCCATGTTTGGCTGGGCTGGAGAGTGATATAGATTCAAATAAGGTTATTCTGCTCAATAATTGGAGGCTTCGTGTAGACCCGTAAGTTGACTCCGCTGTTAGTTCGGCGTCGAGGTTAACATACTTTCGATGATCGAGAAGTGAAGCATGCTCCGCCACAGCAAACGAGCGCAAGCCAGTTTCTGGGTCCGCAAGGATTTCTTTTGCTGTTTCCTTCTATTAGAATATGCAAAAGATTGGGGGGTTTTTTTTTGAAAAAGTAGGTCGGCGCGTGATTATTTTGCCAAAAATTTGGGCAATTTGCTCCCTCGCTTAACAACACTCTCTCTCTTTGCTTACCGATACTATGCTCAATCCGTTTCCGAAAATATTTGCTATAACCTCAAGATTCGAGAATCCGTTATTTTGTCCCTGCCTTAATAATAGTCATAATACAGTCTTTGCAAGGATTTTTCTCCATCGCAATAGTTACCAAGTCTTGGTTATTAAAGCAGAGAAGAGACTGCAAATCAGTGAATTTTTCGTAAGAGATTGAGCCTCAGCCTTAATAAAAGCATAAGATATTCCTCAGCACTATTTAAGATTATGCAAAGTTAAGAAGTGATATTTGTAAGAAATTGATCTTGAGTGAGGAGTTGATTGTTCTCGCTTGTTTACCTATTCGAAAAAAGGGGCTGAAGGGTAGGAAAAGATGTAAAACCCAGCCTCCTACAATTGACCCAACTACAGATGAAAAATGCAAGTAAATTACGAAAGGATTAGGGAATCCTGGACAGAGTGAATGAGCTAAATTCCTTGCAGATCCGATTAGTCCCAAGTCATGTGATGTGAGCTTAAATTTTCTCTTCCAAAGTGATCGCTAACAACACGGTACTTCCAACCTTACCAAACAACGTAGAAGGTGATCTTCTCTTCTTCCTCAATGGACCTAAGCATCATGGATAGTGGACAGCAGAGAAAGCAAGGGGGTGGAAGGAAACGAAAGGATAGGCAGCACCCATGGGAACCGAAGCGCCGTCAACGCCCCAGAGCCAAAGCCCCTTCTCCCAGCAGCGTTTTGCCTTCGACAGCCGCTCCACAGGAGCCCGGAGATCATGGTTACCTATCCGAATTCGCGTTCATGGCAGGTGAACGAATCATTTCCACGCCAGTTGACATCGATGGCCTCACCTTTACGGAACTCCAGCCTCTTTTCAGAATTCTTCTCAACGGCGAGATGGGACTGACCCGACCCGATGAGCAACGGTTGAGACATTTTGGTGGCTACCGAGCAGATGACGCTCCAGTTCCAGATCTCCGTTTCACCCAACAAGATATTCACGAAACCGGCATGAAGGTCAGAAGCGCGTTGGGACTTGATACACACGCCATTCGGACTCTGAAATGGGAGGAAAGCAATTTCAGGAAGACTGGTGGCACACAAGGAGATTTCCTTGTTTACAAGAAGGGCTTGCGGCAATCTCTGGAGGATCACTACAAGCGTCTCATGGTACATCTCGATCACAGTGAAGATCCCACACCTCATTCGACCACGAGCATGAATACAATGGGCCCAGAAGTAAAAGTCGAGGATACCTTACATTCGACTGGGTACAATGGTACGCTTGAGGATGGAGGAGATTCTATGGACATGGATTTCGACGGACGATGGGTCGGAGACCAGCTGCTTGAGCTCTTGGAGCGAGAGCTAGGATACAAGCACTGAATCATGTACAATGAATCATTGAGTCTTGAGGCATGAGCTGGCGTCAATTGGCATGTTTCTCCCAATCCAAGGTTGATACCCATTCTGTTTGCGGACTTGTGACGGATGGTCGCATGGGTGATTGTCTTTCAAGCTCGAGACATTATGATTGATGTTTTCTAGAAGGTCAAAATAGAAGTGAAGCCGACAGCCATATTCTCACCTGATAGCAGTGATAAAAGGAGACAAATGGAAGCTGCCGAACAATATTAGGTGCAATATACGTAAGCACCGAAAAAAGCAAGTGCTGCAAGTTTGCAAACAGGTTCAAGTGACCTTCTGACATCAAAGGACCAGTCACCAAATAGTACCATGTGCTTTCAGATGCTGCATTGATTTCATTAATTGCTATCGATTCATAATAATTACATCTACTGTGGGGGATCTTCAGGGGTTTGGCGTAGACTCCCATGCCTGGAATCACTAGCGAACAGGCTAAAGGAAGTAGGACACGGGTTATCGCAACCCACAGCCTAGAGATTTTCTACCAACTGCATTTTTATTTGCCTATTAAGGTCTTTTATGTTGCAATTTTCAATAGCCAAAGCGGCAGATTTGATTGCAGAGAAAATTGATAGAGAATGCAGTGTTCCAGCGAAGGTCATGTGACTTCCTCAGCCCCACGGATAAAACCAACCTCAACCGGAAGTTCCCTATCCTTGACCTTGACCTTGGCCTCACATTTCCAGAACAATCGTCCCACAGACCAAAGGCTTACAAAGTCGACTTTAGATTAAACACTTCCGCCAGCGTTTCGACCTCCTGCACCCCGTCGAGTCCATCTCGGCGCCACTCGAAATTCAGCTTCCCGGCGACCAATGATACGAGGGCAAATGGAGCACTCCAAGCTTCCATGGGATCAAGCCGCATTGAATTCCAGGTACGCACCAATAACTACCACTCCTCGTCTTCGCAAGGGTCAGCAAATATTCTCCGCACGGCAAACGACGGCTATCTAAATGATGTGGCCCTATCTTCTTGGCTTCAATGGATATGCACTCTATCAGCCCCACCATGCCTGCCATGTTCGCAACTACCCGAATTGAGCACGTATCTGGATGCCGAATCGCCGGTACCTGGCACATGGACACTATCATCCTTTCGCGGTAATTATAAAGACAATGTCGTTTCCCACTTTTCTACGATTGAAGGAGGGGGCATCAAGTTGTGCCACTTCGAAAGCGTTTACTGCTCCGGAAGTTCGGCACCATGCTCCTCCCTTTGGCCAGTCTTCTTCTGGCAACAGTTGTTGTCGGTGATTGCAGCGCTGACAATTGTCTTCGAGCTTTGAAGTCAAATTATGTCGTCGGTGGGGTCGAAGCTGCACAAACATTTTGCGGACTTTTCACCTCCAGCAGCCTTCCAGCTCCGGAAATTCCACCCTATGCTGCTGACGCTTGTCAGAGCAATCAGCATGGATCCCTCTCTTTTAGGATCGCCAGTGCCTGTGGATGTATTGCAGCGGCAACAACTTCGATCTCATCAGCGGCGCCAAGCAAGACACTGCCCGCGACTATCACTCCATCTGCAACTAAACTATCCTCTGCAATAACGACTCCTTCTGCAACTAAATCTGTCAGTACTCCAGCAGCCTGTGCGATTGTGAGCAGTTCCTGGGCGGCTCAATTCGTTACAGCACCAGGAGGTGTGTACCTTTCACGTGACCCGGATTATGCTGATTGATTTAGTGCAACCTACCGTTGCTGCTCAAGTCGCCCATGATTGCTTAGTATCAGTACCACTAGCTAAGAAAGCAGCATTGAATCTTGTAGATGCCTTGGAGCCTTACTTGGAGTGGCAGAGTGGTTCGTACTCTTCAAACCAAGTGACATTCCTTTTGCTGATATTGTTCAGACTCCGCTTATAAGAAGGACCCCCCTGCAACTTACTTTTATCCGCCTCATGACATCTTTGCGTATCTGGCTTCTATCAAAGTCAAACTTCAGAATAACACATATGCAAACGAATACGAGTTTCAGCAAGAGTATGTGCATCTCTTCAGCTCTAGTCCTATATTCCAAACCCCACAGATTTTTTGTCATGATGCAGCGAGCAAACATGGAACTTTCGCTCACAGCTAATTTTTTACAGTCTTTATCAAATCTGGGCTCGCTCACATGACGGTCATTTTGTCTACTACCCGGATCTACTCACGAAAGCTTTTGAATTCGGTCGCCAGCTTGGCTTAGTATCAATCAGCAAAGATGGAGCCTCACTTCCCGAGATCAAGATCTATGGCGAGTACTACTCCTAAAAAGTTTCAATTGCAAGCTGACCTAGTTACAGAGGATGTTGTATCGTCTCCCTCTGCTGCATCAGTTGTTACCAAGATCAACGGTATTGATGCTGCAACATATGTTGGAAATTGGATCTACCAAGCCTCTTTCAATCAAGACGCAGATGCAGCCTACAACAGCATGTTCTATAAAAAAGCATTTACTGCTGGTGGTGATGGAAATGGTTACTTTTCAAGTGGTGGACGAGCGAGGTAAAGCTAAATTATGATCTCACTCTAGAGCATAATCTCTAACCGCACAACTGCAGATACATTTACCCTGGGGCCAATACCACTTTTACCTTTGCGAATGGAACTGTACTCACGCTCACCAACATTGCAAAGGTCAAAGCTGAGTTCGCGGGAGTCGTTGATGGCCCAACTTTTTACACGCACTTCTGCAATTTGACTGGAGCAGCAGGTGGGCTTGCCGAGACGGCTGTCACAGCGAATTCGGGCAGTTCGGCGGCGATAACTGCTCCAGGCTACCCTACAGCGGTTGATATCACAAATGATGGCGTCGTGTCGGGATACTATCTTAACGGCACTGGGTATAACGATGTTGCAGTCCTAAGCTTATTGGCATTCGAGTCAGAAGATTTTGTGGAATTTCAGAGGATCGCTCAAAGCTTCCTCTCGGATGCAGTCCTTGCCGGCAAGACGAAACTCATTGTTGATCTTAGTGCGAATGGTGGCGGTTATATTCTCCAAGGCTATGACATGTTCCGACAGTTATTCCCCAACATCGTTCAGGACGGCTACACTCGTTGGAGAGAAAGTGATACATTGTTGGCAATCTCGCAAATTTTCTCCACATTATCCACGAATTTCACGCGAGCTTCAGCTTTGCCAGCTGATGTGCAGCGATATGAGTCTACCTTCAACAAGGGCTACGATCTCAATTTCACCAATCAGCCGTTCCTCACTTTTGCGGACAAGTTCGCTCCTCACGTATATAAAGGCGATAACTTCACTGCTCTTATGAGATGGAACCTAACCGACCCATTGACAACAAGTGACTATACCTACGGCGTTGGAACCGATATCACAGGCTATAACAGCAGGACAAATTTCACTCAGCCCTTCAAGGCTGAAAACATCATTTTGGTATGTTTTATCAACTTCTGCACCTCAATATACTAACATCTTTCTAGCTTTATGACGGATACTGTGCTTCCACCTGCGGCATCTTCGCCGAATTCATGCGCACACAAGGGGGCGTGAAGTCGATTGCCATGGGAGGTCGTCCAACCGCCGGTCCAATTCAAGGAATAGGAGGCATCAAAGGTGCTGAGTCTCTTGGTTTTGAGGATGTTTGGAAATACGCGCAGCTTGCGAGTAAAAACGCATCTCTCGACCAGCAGAAAACTCTCGCCAAACTCAGCCTCCTCCCTATCAGCAGAAGTTCCTCGTCTGGTATCAATGTACGAGATAACATTGTTCCAGATCACGTCAGTGATGGCGTGCCGGGTCAGTATGTGGTGGAGTATTCGGAGTGTCGCTTGTACTATACGGAGCCGATGGTTACTGATGTGACGGCTATGTGGAAGGCAGCGGCTGATGCTGCTTTTAATGGGAAAGCGTGTGCTGCGGGATCATTGCCGAAGAGAGATCTGGTAGCAGAGGCGAAAGAGAGGAGAGCTAATACGCCGGAAGTGAGAGCGAGGAGAGTAGCAAATATGAGGAGGTCGGTGTCGACAAAAAGTGAGGCATTCGTCAAGGCACATGGAAACTTCAAGGCAATTCCTTGATTCTATATGGCAGACCACAACATATCTATTAACCAGCAGCAGAAGGTTATATTGAAAATACAATAATTCTCAAAATAAAATTGTCAAGAACAAAAATCTCAATGTACTTCTTTGTGCACTTTCTGTTTCTACGATATCTAATGAGGTTTGCTCGATTATTATTATTCGGACTTCGCATAAGATTTATACAGGCTGTAGCGGTAATTTCGTATTAAGTACGAGTTATATCACGGTCCAGTGGCTTTGGTCAATACATTAGAACCAAAAGTGTGCAATGCAGAACGTATAAAGAGGTAAGATTACCCAGTACGGATTAGATGATGTTATTACTTCATTCGGTAAACGTCCAATATTGGATGCGCAGCCAGATTATTAATCACACCATTCCGTCCCCGTCCCGCCCCCGTAGATTGTAAGGTTGAAGGTCAAAGAACACAATTTGAAGGCCAGTCGCATTTTGACGCTAATGCATGCCTATTTCCGTTCTAGGAAATTCGGGAAACAATTGATTCACGAGCACGAATTTCAAATTGTCAGCAGCAGGGCAACTTCGTCTATTATCAAAGGAAAGAGCACCAATATACAAACTATATAAGGAACCAAATTCCAGAATGATCTGTATGCTTCATCATATAATTGCCTATCCTCTATCTTCATAAGTTACTCTCTCCATAGTGCCTACTTCAAAATGTCCACCCATCAGACAGCCCAGACACAATACGTCGACGTAAATGGCATCAAAGTAGCCTACCGTCTCTTCGGTGCCTCATCTGGGGTACCTCTTATCTTTAATCAACACTTCCGAGGCACCATGGACCACTGGGATCCCCTGCTCATCAACCTCCTCGCCAAGAACCGTCCAGTTCTCCTCTTCGACAGTTACGGCATCGGAAAATCGTCCGGTGATGTTCCACCTACGTTTGCTGGATGGGCTGATGTCGCTGCCGGGTTGGTGAAAGCTCTTAAAATAGCCAAAGTCGACGTCTTCGGCTTCTCAATGGGCGGAATGGTCGCGCAAATGATCGCTCTCAATTATCCTGACATTACTAGGAGATTGATAGTTGGCGGAAGTAGTCCCAGCTATGGGGAAGGCATCGTGTCTGGACCAGATTGGGTTTTCCCGAAACTGATGAATGCCACTGCCGACCAGGCAGAGGAGGCATTCTTGAGTACTTTTTACACGCAGTCTGAAACTAAGCTGAAGCTCGGGAAGGAATGGTGGGCACGCATCAATGAGCGGGCTGAAGATCGTTCTCCATACGCCAGTCCTGAGCAGACCGCGAGACAAGCAGGTGCAGCGCAACGATGGTTCAGCCCTGGGTATGAAAAGGAAGGCAGCTATGACCGGTTGGCAGAGCTGAAAATGCCGTTATTTGTGGCGAATGGAGATGACGATATTATCGTCCCAACTGAGAATACCTTTGTTCTATACAGAAAAGTCAGGGAAGCCAATCGTAATGTGCACTTGCACATTTATCCGGATACTGGACATGGATTTTTGGATGAGTATGCAGAAATATTTGGAAAACATGTGGAGATCTTTTTGGATTCAGAAAGGGTAGTTTGAATGGGTTCGCGTGGCCACTTTACTTGAAGGTGTACTGCCAAGTATGGAGATAATTTGATACTTTTAACGTTACTTGCTCCAACCAGAAATTGATCCCTATGTAATTTCTTTCAGAAATCAAAAGTCTTAATAACTGAAGCGTCTAATATATGATACATCTTTTCTAGCAGGAGAAAAGAGAGGTGAGTGAGAACAATCTTATCACGTGATCCCATGAGATAACTGGCGCCGTAGGTGAAATGCAAAAATATAACTTATTCAGTTCGAACGTTTTGATGAGACGTAGTAAAAGTGTTATTGAATTCTCGTAATGATATCATGTTAGAGCTATATAACCCAACTTTAAGTATTGAAGAGATGCCCACATGAAAGGTCTAATTTCTATTCCTCAAACACCGCGAGTACAAAGGGGCCGATATACCGCACAAACAGCAGTAAATTGAAATTCAATTCCTTCCAAGAAACTATATTTACATTAAGTGCAGGCAGAAAAGTGTTACTCTGACGCCTCAGGAACTAACTTTTTATTGCACTGAGGCCGAGCGTTGCTGCGCTACGCGGTAGAGAAGGGAATGTGAACACTTGATCCAAGCTTATTAATCTTGCTCGTTCGAAGATGTTGAAAGAGTTGCAGCTTAAGAGATAGCGATTCAGATCCCAAGGAAAGCCCAGCTAGGAAATTGCTCAAGTTCTTTGCCGGTAAGTACGACAATAATGAGATGGGGAGAAAGGGTCTGGAGTCCGTTACCGAGAAGACGAAGGGAGCGAATGAGGCTCTGACGGGTGAGTTTGAAGTGATCGAGTCTGGGCTGGGTGGGAAAGACGGTTGCGCATTGACGTCAGTCTTGATAATTTGCCGCCTGACGTATTCGTAAATGTATATAAACTCATAAACTCTTAAGACAATCTCTGCATTTTAAAGTGCAAAATCTTCTACGTGAAGTTTGGAAAAATTCGAGCAATTGGCTTGTTATAAATTATAGTCTAAGCTATACCTTTCACAACCAGCTCTCTCGATTCTAATGACTAACACTAAGGCCGGTAGGCTGTGCTTTCTTTAATCCTGAGGAGCAGGAGCAGCCTGCGGATCATTGGCCAACAAAGCCTCGACCTCCGCACCCCTTCTACGCCTCTCATCATAGGAGATCTCTTGTTTTGGCGACGTAGACCAACCAAGTCCTAATTCAGGATATTGAAGCGGAATATCGCCTTCGCGAGGCAAAACCTCTAAGTAGATAGGCCACGGGGTGCCCAACCATCCTGCGCGATTATCATGATCTTGGCGTTGATTTGCGGTCAGAGGGTGGATGAGGATGCTAAGCATGGTGTCAGACACAGAAACAAACAGCATACATCAGTCACGTCCTTGTTTGTGACTTCTAGAAGAGGACTACTGAAACGAGAAATCTGTGCCTTAAGCCAGCGAGGAGTAAACTCTTGTTTGGCATACACGGTAGATAAAAATGAGGACTCACCTTAGGTTGCCTCGGTTTGATGCCAAGTAGAAGAAAACATCAGAGAATGAGGAGTCAGGGACCCAGACTATAGCAAAGAAACTTATCAGCCTCGGCTCGCGTCAAGCCAACTCTTTGTTGAAATGTCACCAAGAACACTCCTGTACTGGGCTCACAGCACTAACTCTCGTACGACCCAGCTGGATGCGGCCCCATGGGGGATTTATTGACCCTGAACAAGGGCACAGCGACGAATGCGCCTGTGGGAAAGCGTCAGCGAGTGAAATTTTCTATCTTGTAACTATGATCTTGCTGTCCGAGCTTACCATCGCGGCGTAGTCGCAGGACAGCATCACGAAGAGCGAGTGCTGCCGCGGTCTCAACTGGTGACTGGAGCAAGAAATAAATATGGAAATGCCACTCCCGAGTGCAACTTTCGACGACTGTTATCAGGTCATCTTGCGGAGTCGGTACTGCGGCCTGGGTGACGGCCTTGGTCATGTTGATGTAAGCGCCGCAGGTAACACTGAGAGGCTCCTTGAAAAAAATGTCTCTCCTTATCTTGTTACGACGTCGAGAGACAGGAGAATGGGTCCTTATAACCAGGTTGCAAATGAGTGTGGTCGATATAAAGTTGCGGAAGCGAAAGTGAGAGGCAGTAGCCTATTGAGCACGTCATCCATGCGGCATCTGTGCACGGGGGGATGCATGAGAGACAATTCGGCAATGAAGACGGTTTTCAAGTCACCAAGAGTTAACAGCCGATAAAATTACGAGGGAGGTCTTTATACCAAAGTAAGAACGATTAGATGATAGGAGAATCGAGAAAAGAGAAGAGTTGGGTATTTGGCGTCGAAGAGTTGTCTTGGCTGAGGTAGGCTCGCACTTGGTCACCTGACTGCAGCTAAAAGCGACTCGGCCCGGTGTATCGATGAAAAGGGAGATCAGTTCGAATTATATGAGCAAGCGTTGTGGTTGAGCTTGGGACTTGAAATGTAGCTTGAATCGCAGTCAGTTAGGTATGCTCCTTTCAAGCTGGATTCGTTGTAACTCCTCGGTCTGCTTAGCATTTTTGACAGCGATACGGGTTTAGCTCCTCAGCAGGACCTTCCTCTGCCTACTGCTTTTGGCGAATCGTGTCAACCCTCACATGGGCCGCCTGGATTTGTTCAAAAGCTATCGGATCGACCATTACTTGTTGCTAGGTCCTGGGGAGTTATCATTGGGGGTATTGTTGGAAGATGACGTTGTACTGCAACGGGCAAAAGTCGAGGTGATACGTTAGAAGTTGGGGGTCTGATTGGTCACTTCGAGCTCAACTTCAAAATTTCTGGAATGTAGCTAGATGGAAAAGTATCCAGGAAGAGCTGGTAATGATAATGCAAATAATGGTGATGAGGAAGCATGGGAGGCATTTTCCCATAGAAAAATGCGTCTATTTACCATACTGTGCAGGCTCCAACAGGTTCCTATCTCGTTGTTTACATAAAACTCATCATTTAACAAGCGATTTAACAAGAATCTTAGGATGCTTCGTCCTAGCCATTATTATTAAAGAGAACCATTGCTAAAGAGGGCAATAGAAAGAAATAAGTAGTCTACCAAAACAAAGTTTGTACTGCGTATATAAATTTGCAGGGGCGGATAGAGAAGAGTCTAATGGAAGAGTGTATACGAAAGAGCAAAAACCTGGGAGGGACGGGAGACAATGCCATTTCAAGAAAATAATTAGCCTTAAGAGATCAATGTATGGAGGGGTCCTGTTTGGGCTCCTTAGGAGCCGACTTGGCCCACCCTGAAATATAATCGCGTAGAGTTGACAACTTTCACATGGCAGGGCCGAATAGTGAAGGAGGAAGTGATGAAAACGTTTCTGAGCTTAAAAAGGACTTGCTCTTAGCTTTCGAGGAGCAAGGCAGGTTATTATTAACGTCGGCGTCAGTTCCTGCTCCCAGTTCTCTAATGCTTTCTATCTTCTCTGACCATCTTTCTAAATATCTAGCTATCTCACTATAATTCTCCGGCTCTGATCCTATCTCTCCTCCACATCCACTCAAGTGCACCTGACAAAGAGATTTCCACCTGCACCAGTGTGCGTCATCAAGAAGCACTGCTCATAAGCACCATGCTTCCTCGCACTTTCCGCAACCACGACCCGATCTGGACCAGGAGCGCCTCCAGTGTATTCACGCCCATCCTGTCGAATGGGAAACTCGTAAAGGGTGAGTCCTCTGCAACTTCCTGCGTCAACCTCTTCATGGGTACCTCCGTTGCGGAATACTCCTGGGAAGGTATCTAAGGGTGTGTGTTAACTACTGTGTGCGACAAACTTGATTTGAAAAAGTTGAGAAACTTACTGGTGGCACTATTATATGACGTGCCTGCTCGTAAATGAGAGATAGCGTCTGCGAATGCGTCTTGGGCCTCGGCATTAGTATAGGGAAAATTGCCGCAGCGAAGACCAGCCTCAATGACGGTAATGTTACGAGTGGCGAGGTGGTCGATAGGGCTGGCGAGTGTGGTGCTCAATAAGAGGGCCGCAACGCCGAGGAAGTGATACACAGCCATCTTGATGTGGGAGTTGGTACTAAAGGATTTATTGTTCAAGATTGCTTAGAGAGCCTTTCAAGTCTCGAGACAGTGATAAGAATGAGATTATTTGGACTTGCTGATGATAATCTCAACTATTGCTGGTAGACTCAATACATAATATATCAGATTATTCATGTTACACACCGAGAATCGCTTGAGTTCTATATTGTACATGCCTTATTTTCTCCAAATGCTGTCTGCTTAATAAAGAATAGATTGATATTCTAATCGTAATTTACACCGTGAGAATTTAGGAGTCGATGATACCCACCATAAAACTTTGGAAATAAGCAGGAGAACCCAAATCTGTGTGTATTGTGCAATATGACATGCATAATTACCAACAATCTAAAGATATTTTAGACACTTCTCACGCTTTTAGATTAACCAATGACTTTTTAGCCCACGTTGTGAAACATAACAGGTGAGAATTTAGGCCCTTGGAAATTATATTCATTCCTAAGTCCTATGTTTAGCCAGTTACCAGGGGAACTTTGACTAGACTGTTAATCAAATGTTGACTATTATGAGCTTCATGCTGTAAGATATGAAACTTGCTGAGAATTCATATGAAATTGAAATTAGCTTTATAGTGATTATGTCAGAAAATCGCAAGGAAGCATAGTATTGGGGGCCGTCTCATGCCGGCAAAAATGATTATCAGCCGCGAATACGGCGTATGTCCACGCCCTTTGAATTGACCCGCCATGAATCAGACAACACTATTTTTGATATTCACAAACGTCCTGTCTCGAGGAACGAGTGATTATTGTTTCTATTCCCACGTGTAGTAACCCCAACTGAATATAAATTTACTTTCGCATTTGTCAGAAAGTAGTACAAACCTCAAATCTGCCAAGAATTACCTCAACCTGGCTGACTCGACCAATATCCCAGAAAAACATCCAATAATGACTTCGGACTGGACTACCACAGAGTACGAGAAAATCAGAAAGCAAATCTTGAACAACACAGGTCAGGAAGGCGAGCCCTCAGCATTTCAGGAATATGTCATCTCTTTGCTTTCATCCCTCATGCAAGGTTCACTCCTTCCCAACGACTCGACACTAGAAGAGCTTGCTCAACAAATATTCAAGTCTGGTAAACCTCGTGCAGACGCCTGGCATGACTTCTTGAACCTCCTTTATTCAGCAGTGATGTCAACTAGTAGCGATAGCCTCCATCAACATCTGGTGCCTTTCGTTTTCGCTTTGGCGAATTTTGATGAGTCGAAGCATGTCTCGAGCTCAAGTTCAGCTGAAACATACGCTCCAGAAGCCGAGGGTAATTTCAACATGCAAGAGTTTGGATGGATAGCTCGAGACCTGTGGAATGGTGACTAACTTTATTCTCATCTCATAACTTTCAAGCTAAATCTTCAAGGACCACAAGGATTTACCCACGTCTACGAATCTCGTGAAGCGGCGCAAAGAGCATGGGTGAATCTCAACCGATTTATGGCTCACATGAGTGTCCAACAGCGCCTCACGCCAGTAGAGTCATTCGAACATTGGCTAGAAGACTTTGGTCTTTGGACTATAAGTGATGGTCTCGAAGCCCGAGACGGGGCCCTTGAATACGGCGAACCAGCTTCTGTGTGGCTCGTAATTGCTGGCTCCGATATCCATGGTGACTCTGCATGGGGAAGTAGAAATGGCAACCCATTACCAGGGATCCCTCTTCGTCAAGGAGAAATTTGGGAGAATAGATTGGAGGAGGGCGCAACGCAGGCTATGAGGTGGGAGTTCTGGAAAGAGAGATTGGGAGAGATTGCTAGAAATGGGGAATTGGATGCTCTAATAAGTGAAACGATGAAGTTGGCGGCGTTGGCAATGGACAGGGTGTAATAGAAACTACTCGTGATAAATGCGCTACAAATTATAGCAAACTTAGAGTTTTTCATTAGTACAGAAAGAAAATAGAATATTATTCAAAATGGACAATTTCCTCTCTCCTCTCCCAATCAATCTTCGATAGCCCAGTGAAGTTTTCCCGACCACTTCCGCTTTAAACTTTCGTCCAGTTCTCTCATTATTGGTGATTCAAGCAGAGTTTTTCGATATTCATTTATGACCAACGAGTTGGCGGCACTCGTGAAATTAAAGCTAAAAGCTTCTTGGACCTCGCAGCTCCAGCGCTACTTCTTTGAAGTCTGTTCCCTAACAACTCTGCAACTGAGCTCAATAATTTCATACCAGGTCTATCCAGAAGAATTTTATTTATATATATAATTTCTCTTAATATAATTCTTTTTGTTATTTTAATATTAAAATTCCTAAGAATCATATATTTCATTCTCTCTTTTTTGTTTCTTTATATATAAATTTTTTTTTCAAAAAAAGAAAAAAAGGCTTAAAGTATTCAAATTGAAATTATTTTAAGAATAATTTATACTAAACGAATTAATATTTTTTAGTCTAAACCTCCATTCCTCCACACTATCAGTTCTTTGACAAGTGCTGTTTGACAGTCTTCAATATACTACTCCAGCTGATCGAGCATGCCTTCGATTCTCCCCCTGTCGGAATCTTCATGACTTTAACAAGCAGATTTGATACATATATCGCTGGGGTTCTCTTGACCGAATATGGGTGGTTCATGGGGAGCCTCTGCTGGCAATTCATGTGGTGGTGCCTTCATGTCATTCTCTACCACGCGAAGAAATTGACAAGGCATGTACATTTTCAGCACATCGGGGTGCTCGAAGTTCTTCTTCTAAGGCTTGGAGAAGTCACCCAGGTTATCTTGTTTGAAAGCGGCTCGTATGCATTCAGCCAGGTTTGCCCCTCTTTCTTTTTGGCCTCCAATTTCGTTGATCTCTTCGTGCACTTTCGTAGATAGTCTGCCGAATTCGTATTTTCTGATAGCTTTTTGATCTTCAGTCACTGTTATGGCTTGGGATTGGGGTCACTGCTAACCTTCAATATCTTCTAGATGCTTTTTGGGTGTTGACCCCCACAAAGAAATCCCAAAAGCAAATAACAACGCCAAGTCAGGGAGCCGCGAGGCTATTCCTTCTTCCAGACGTGAGGGCTAGTTCTTTTGCACATTCGCACCAAAGGGGTTGTTTTGACCTGCCTTCGTTCTGTTCCTTGACTGTGTGACTACATCGTATAATCTACTAGCTTTAAAACCACTTCTCTTAATGACGCCTGCTGCTAAGGTGGTGCCTGCTGCTGTATCCAGAGTTATGTCTGTGACGGCTGCTGGAGCCCCTATGCTCCAACCCCTGATCCATCTCCTCAATCCTCTGCCTATAGCTCCTCACAATATCTCTTATATGTCTTAACCGGTCGAAATCCACCTCCAGCGTATCAATTTGCCCCAATATATCGTGAAATCGCGTAATCTCGGCGTCTGTGATCTGGATCGCATTGCCTGCCGGGTCGTACTGCTGCTGCGCCACCATCTGGGATTGCTCGGAGAGATAGTCCAGTCGTACTGATATCTGTTGTGATACGCGATCGAGGTGCCGGCCGAGTTGTGCGAGGGAATGGCTGTCCAGGAGGAGCAGACCTGAGGAGGAAGCGCGGGACGCTGCGCGAGAGGAGGAGCCACCAGCAGTGGACGCGGCAGCCTGCTGGTGATGCCACAGCAGGGCAATCTCGTCGTTAGTCAGGCCCAGCTGCGTATCGAGGACTGCATTAGATGGAGCTATCATTGGGCGCGGTGGCTGTGGAGGCGTGGGATGAGCTTGAAAAGCAATTTCATCGTTGGTCAGGCGCAGCTGCGTCGTGGGGACTGAATTGGATGGAGATCCTATTGCACGTGGTTGTCGTGGAGGCGTGGGATGAGCCGGAAGAGCAGTTTCATCATTGGTCAGGCCCAGCTGGGTATTGGAGACCGAATCGGATGGAGATACTATTGCGCGCGGTGGCCGTAAAGGCGTAGGATGAGCCTGAAGAGTCTGTCCTTGCAAATCGATCTTTGCTGCTTCCTCCCATCGACCTCGCTGTCGATAGATAGATGCCAATTCCAGAACGGCCAAAGTCATCTCTTCGAAAGAGCTCACCAGTGTCACGTCAGTAACCATCGCAGACTTTTCTCCCTCAGAGATAAGTTCTTCCTTCCTTAGTTGAGCAGAATCGGTAGTAGGGTGGATGGAGTCGTAATCAATGCCGCCTTCACATTTAACAACATATACCCTTAAACTACTCTGGCTTTCTCTGTCCGAGTTGTCAAATCGTTCGGTATGTTCATGGTGGTCAAGTTGGTTGAATTGGGTCACTACTTCCTCAGATGAAGCACGTTGCCTTTCCAGCTTTCGAATATCTTCTTCATGAGGTAGATTCACCGTCTGGTCCGGGAACATTGTCACCAGATCAGCCATCATCTGGAAAGCAGGTACAAAGTAAGCCAAGCCGAGTGGCCTCGACGTGGCCATAAGCATGCCAATCAATTCCGTCGATTCTTTGACAACCCAAGATCCACAGTCTCCAGGGACTGAATGTAGGGATTAGTCTCAACTTTTATGGTAGAGCATACGGATACATACTTATATTATCGAATAGCCTAGCAGTCAAAGCTTCCACAAATCCCATACCACGCATGTTGATGATACAGTTCGAAGGAATGCCTCTTGCTTTGAGAAGTTCACCTCTCCCGGTTGCTATCCAGACTGTTTCATCTGGCATATGTTTTATAAAGCTGTGTGGTATGCCAATGATTGGGTCGAACTCAAACGGGATTGCAGGTTCATTGCCTTCATAGTCTGGTCCCCTTATGGTCATTTTGGTGTTGTGTTTGATTGATGCCCCGGTTGGTAAATCTACAGGTGGCGTTGTATGCATAGATGGCCTCATGACTGTCGAATACTGGGTGACAGAAGTCAACTTGATTGTTGAAACAACACCAGCTGCAAAAGCTTGGGCTGTGATTCTATTGTCACTAAGCTTGGCGGCCCAGCCATAATCTTTCTTTTGTCCACTTAGGCTTGCTGATGTTCCTTCTTTGCTAGAAATGACAGCGGCAACGCCAGCGGCAAATGATTCGACGGAGATGAGATCAGGACCTATGATAAATGTATCCTTTCCCGTAGGTGATGCCGGTTCTAGAGGTTTCTTCGATTTTTGCTTTTCCATATTGAGTTTCTTCTGAGGAGCATCAAGTGCGTGATTTGAACTAATCTTGATCAGTGCCCAGTCATGTGATTTGTGAAGTTTTGGTGGATCTTCTAGACTTCCTATAAGTTGATCTGCACTTCTGCTAATCGATGTGGGATGCTTTCTGAATGCACCGTACGACTCTTTAAGCTCAGACTCGCTCTTCAACTCTTCTATGAGCCGGATGCCCCTGTCTGAAGTGGCAGATTCGGGGCAGGGATGACTTAAATCTGCTCCGCTAGCGTCCCACTCGTCATCGCTGTACTCATCGAACTCCAGGTCGATGAGGTCTTCGTTGGGAAATGTTTCCGAATTCCCTTCATCGAACAAATGGGCAACAGTAGCTCCATATCTCTCGCCGTCAATATGGATTTCACCGCCGATTGTTGCAGATCGACCACTTGGGAAGATTTTGATAGGAACCCCGTACAGCATAGAGGGTAAAAAATTGCCCCTTTCCTTGTCAACAAAAACAGAAACACCACTTTCACGCGACAATCGCGTCGGAAATGTCATGACACCGAAGTTATATTTCGCCACCCTGCCTTTCAAAAGCGTTCTGGCCTCTTTACGAAATTTCATAGCGGTGGAGCAAATGACAATGGTCGGTCGAGCATGATCTGAGCTCTTGCCAATCATCCAAGCATGCACTGCAGCATCGGTATCACCAGCCGTCGCAATCTTGTTGAGCAAGTAGCATGTCAAATATTTCAAGGTGGTATCCCAAAGTTTTGCAGCAGTCTTTCCAGCCGCGAGGTCCCAGATGTTAAATCTTTCAACCTTGGGTGGCCAAGCAGCCCCGAAGCAGCAACGATATCTGAATTTGAACGACGAGCTCAGCCCCGGTAAGTATGTGGAAGATTGAGATGCTGTACTCACTCCAGGGGTGTACGTGATGTCCCAAACACTTGCTTCAAACTCTCCCTCGTCCCGAGTTCAATCGTGCTGCTCGGCATTGTCATCGTTGCGGTAGCCACTGAGCCTCTGTATGACGTCGCCATAGATGAGCATAGTCATTACATTCTTGAAAAAAAAAATCATATGTTAGGTCTTGCTAACATGGCCATGCGCCGGCTGAGACCGTTGAATAGACCGTGAAGATGGATGGACAGAAGTCGAAAGATGGCGATAGTATAGGTTTAGCGTGCTGAGTTATACCAAGTAAACCGACCTTATCTCGGGGCGCAGCTTGCTTTTTGCTGCAAGCCGTCAAGCCATTTTTCAGCCCTCGCTTCAGCGACTACGCCACAGTCCAGCCCGCATGGCACACAGACAAGGCTCTCCCCCTCGACGCTGTTGAAAAAATCTTTTACTGGAACAGAGAGATCAAACAGCTTGGTACAGCATGGCGATTACCAGTAATCTTGAGGCCCCGATCTTTGCAGATACCCTCTATGTCCCCCAGCCAGACCGGGAATACATCACCAACCAATTATGGGGAGCACCTCCTTCATCGTGAGCGACCTCGATTCCAAACCCGGCGCAATAAACTCACAATTCTCAAGCCTTTCAATACAAAGATTCGACTCGTATTTCAACTTTTACATCAATGTGTGCGCGGGACAGCTTGATTCCGAACATGCTTTGCGAACACATCAAGATCTTGTGGATCTGGTCAACTTTATGAAGCAAGAGAGCACGTCGACTAGATCACGGATAAGAACTAGCCTTGCCTCGAGCATATTCCGCTCGAGCGATAATATTAAAATTGACAGATCGCTGGATCTTGCTCTCCGACTGTGGCTCATGGTGAGTGTAGGGGACCATAACAATTTCATCCCAGGTCAGACTTTACTGTCATGGCATGACGACGAATCATTTGTCGCTGCGATTTCGCGGAGATTCACCAAAGCTACCAATAGTCAACTTGCAAAGTTTGATCTATCGCTGTCCTTGACTGCTTGCAATCTTGTTCTTTTTGGTGGCTTTCCCATCAAATGGACTTGCAATCTTGTAGATCACTTGATGTTGAGGAACGGGCGATTGCATATTTGCCATCCAGTAGCAGTACTCCAGGCTCTTGAAACTAGGTAATCTGTCCTTGCTGTATTGTATCAGGAACTAATTTGAATAAGCCCTTACCTTCCCCAAGGTCTCATAGAGGAGACTTTACGGACACTGGCGGTTCTCTTTCCTTGGGCAGATACCAAAGCTCATGATTGGCTAGAAAAGACCAGATCAAATTCTAACGAAAGGACGGAACAAATCGACCCAGGAATCGGAAATCTAAAGACGGCATCACTCGAGATTGAGAGCTTTATATTCTGGAGGGATCGTCTTCTAGCTTTGGAAAATGCGTTGGACAAATCAGAACCCGGAAACCTTTGGCAGTGGTGGTAAGCTGTGCGGGTTAGCTCAAATGTTTTATTCTAACTAATGATTTAAAGGTATGACAGAAGGAACCGGCGTGAATGGGGTAGGTAATTTATACGCTGCATTTTTCTTCCTACGCTAATGCTGTTCAGCTACGTTTTGGGTTGGTCGACTCGATTTATGGCGAATATTTGCCCATAACTAACCTATCGGGTACAGGTCGCGTTCCTAGTGTTGGTGCTCACAATTGTTTTTGGAATGATCCAGTCCGTGTATGTGCCTCTTAATTATTTACCTCAGTACTTATACTAGCTAACAAGCTTGCAGGACCGGTATTATTCAAGTAGTGTATGCTATAAAAGCGTACAATGCGGTGTAAAAACATTTGTAGTTAAGTTCGAAGGTGCATCGTGGCATGAAAGAACCCCGATTAGAGAAATCGACCTTGCTGTTATCCCCTCTAAGGTACCCCTTCGGCTTCCACCAGGTGTGCGTGAACTTGCAGGTACCAGTTTTAGGGAGCTTACAGGGCCTTTCAGCGAAGTCGCTTTGGAGACCCACACCTAGTGGCAGCCGAAAGGAAAGAAGATGTCTGAATCTTAAATATTGCTTATAACAATAGTCTAAATTCTATAATAAATTGGCATACCCCCCCTTTTCCTCGGTTATGACTATTCATACATTTCGGAGTCGACAGCAGCTTTGATGAACCCAAAAGTCAAACGGAAAGGGATCCCCCCTGAGCATGATCCAGCTCGCTCACTAACGTGCTCAGGGCTCAGGGCTTCACTCAGGTTAGAACAGCGACTGCTCAGGTCCAAAAATGAAAGTGGACTTTAGAGAGGTCCATATTCGACTGAGATCAGAGTAGTTATCCGTTGCGCTGCGGCCAGGATCAAACCTCGCTTAACAGTTTTCTCCTAACTTCGAACTTAAATATATTTATATATAAAATAAATAAATATAACACCTCATATTAAATAATAGCTAGTCTTATGAAATAAAGCTATATAAAGTTTATTTTAATCTTTATAAAGGTTTTATAAAATAAGAGGAGTAGGAAAAATAGGACTTTTAATGTCCCTTTGATTTAAGCGAGGTTTGATCCTGGCCGCAGCGCAACGGATAATTAAATTCTTTTCTGGGGGCTGAGACTATATAATTAAGATGTAGAAGGGCGTCTCGGGCTAGTCTTAATTTATAGTATAGTAACTCTTTCTAGTATACTATATACTAGCAACGCCTGTCGCTCTTCTAGCTTCCTGGTCTCCGAGTGCGATGAAACCCTAGCATCCTCCAAATCTCACTGCTTGGCAGGCAGTTAATCAAACAACAGCTCTAATAAACGCTGCTTTGCCTCGGCTGGGTCCCACTCAACCAGGATCCGCTCCTGAGACTCGTCCATCTTCCGCTGTACAAACGGCTCCATGGCCTGTCGCTCCTCCTCGCTCAAGAGATGCAGTCGTGTCTTCCACAAGTCCTCATCAAGAACTTCTCCGTCCCGCTCGCCAAAGAATCGCTCATCCAAGTACGTCCAGAAGACTGCATCAAATGCCCAGCTCTTTCTAGCTGCGTAATTGAGCCAGAAGCGGCCCATCTTCCAGCTCTCTCGCATATGCACCGAGAGCGGCAGGCCGTCGAGAAACGCAACTCCCTTCTCCTTCTCCTCCATCGCCTCGAGCCATATCTTCAAACATGGTTCGTAGGCCTTGGTCCACTCCTCGATGCCAGACTTCCACATTTCCGGGGTTTCAAACAGTAGCCACCAAGGAGGGTCGAGGGCGAACTGGGTGGGCCCAGCATATGTGAACTCCCAGTCGATCACGGCAGCCACGCCGTCGTCCGGGCCCAGAAGGGCATTGGCCGGTCTGAAATCATCGCACCAGAGGCGAAAGGGACCCGATCTGTCTGGAGCCGGACATTTTGGATGCACCGTCTTGACGTAGGAGGACCAATCGTCTTGGACGAATCCGAATGTTGATAGCCGACCTTCTTTAGCCAGTCTGCGGAATAGCTGGCGAGCGACGTACTTGTTCCGACAGTCGTCATCGGACGAGACGAGGTCGTTGTGTTGAAAGATGAGTTGTGCCAAGTGCATATTGGCTAATGCTGCGTACCATTCGTCGGCTGTTGTATAGGTCTCGTTCTCCAGAGGAAGGATTGACGGGGGGATATGAGCAAGCTGGGTCATGCTGCTCATGTTTTGAGTAAGAGGTCGAGCGGCAATGCGGAAGGATCCGTCAACCTCGACCAACGAGCCGATGCGGGAGAAGGTGGGTTTCACTACCTCCAGTAAACACGACGCGATATTACCCCACAGACTTCGGAGCTTGCTCTCGGGGAGCTCCAAGTTCAGAACGGGAGTCAGGTTGGGATCCAGACCGGGAACAGCAAGAGCGTCCGTCATATCGCCTTGGTGTTCGATCCGGCGGAGGATAAGGAACGGCCCGGCGTTGGAATCCCGACCATAATGAAGCACTTGGGCAGTGGGGATGTGCGTATTCAGTCTCAGATATTCCGCCGTCGCCGCCTCGTAGACGACTTTCTCGCCAGGGAAGTAGGCTGCGTGGGGCCAGGGTAGCCGCACCATGACATCGGAGGATGAGTCCTCGCCTTCGAGACGGATCCTGTAATGGATATTGAGGCCACCGATGACTAGTGGTGATACGAGTGTGGCAGGTTTGCCGCATTTCTGCTTGACGAGGTCTTCGACTTGGCGACAGGTGTCTTTTCTCCGAAGTCGCATTTGGGACTCCTCCTCGTCATCATCATGCTTGTCCCACGCGACATTGTCGAAATTTTGCCGGTCTTTGTACATCTTCTTTTGAGCATGCGTTCAAAAAGTTGAAAGCTCAAGTGGGTGAGAGCAAGCTTGACGGGAGGGAACCTAACAGCGGTGAGCTGCTGAGAAGCAAATGTGAACCGAGGCGAAAAGTTGGGAAGTCGAAAGCAAATCACCAAATGGATCGTTCTGAGCCTGGCTACTAGTCTCAGCGGCATGAGAACTAAGATAAAGTCAAAGGCTACCTAGGTAGGTAGTGACAGGAAATGACCAGTCACGGATGGGCTAGCGCTTAACTTGTTTCAGGGCGTTTTTCAGGGCGTTTGCCAGCGCTTACGGCCGACTGACGGGCCAGCGTTTGACCGGTTTCGAGCGTTTGCGCGTGTTCACGGACGAAGCGGCCGTAAGCGCTCACAAATGGTGCAGCTCTGGTCGCAGAAGGCGACTTTCGAAGTGTACCTATCAGAGCCTCAAGCTTGTCCATTGAACCGAGACGAGTAAAATGTCCATCTTTTTGATGCAGCCATTTTGCCGCCGTGATTCGCAGTTGTGCCTCAGCCACTAGAAGCGGGCGCCGGCCAACCCTCATACCATTCAATCCCCCACTCAACTACCCAAAATTTAGTGATTTTTTCAAAGTGCCTAGAAAATAAAAAATAAAAAACTTCTCAGGTTAGAATATCCAAGTCTTTGACCACGAATCTGAACTCTTTTTTATGTTATTACGTTGTTATTGTGGTGCAATCGAGGATTTGGGCAGTTGGATGGTCTGGGCGGTCGGCCGGTAACCTCTTCTAATTGTGCCGTGACCCTATATAAGCCAGAACCAACTCTGCGAGCGCCAACTTATTAGTCCAGGCACAAGATGGGTGTAGTGAAAATTGAGGGCGTGGCCACCAACTGACCTGTGAAAGGCCAAATTCTGCTACCAACAGTCCAAGACGAAGGCCCGGCCGGCGTCTGGCAGCAGTTTGTTGTTGAGAAGGGACCTTCTCGAGTGCTGCCTGGTAGAGGCAGAGGAGTGCAGAAAGTATAAAGACCATCAAATGCTCCAGTCTGTTCAATCCTGTATCCAGCAAGCTAGATACATTCGTCGAGATTCCATCTTCATACCGACAACTACTCATCATTTATAAGCATCTTTGCAGCTTCCCAGGCACCAATCCAGAAGCGCTTCTCTACTTCCTGGTTATTTTTCAAGTCTCCAACTTCATCCCGCACGAGCAGGTACATTCTTTCTTCTTCCCTTCAATCCAGGCCCCCACTATCCAGCAAACTGACCTCTAACTTGGCACTCTAGACATCAAGCCCACTTCAATATGGCTTCTTCTTCCAAAGACAAAAAAGAGAACAGCCTCGAGCGAGAACTAGGCTATGAAGACACTACAATGAGAACAGGCAGCAATAGCAAGGAGAAACGCGACAAGGTCAAAGAGGAAAAAGAGCGTGAGCGGCAGGCGGAGAGACAGCAACAGATGAAGCAGGCAATGCTTAACACCGGGAGAAGCAGCAAAGAGAAGCGCAAATGATGAGGATATATGACTCTTCACTTGTGGCTCCATGGCCTACGGGCAGCCCCGCCAATATCAAGACTGCACACATATGCGAGAACTAGTAGTAAATGAGAGTTTCAGATATGTTGCCAGACTTTTTGATCCCAATATATCCAATTATATATTATGTGCTTGCAGATTAATCAAGTGACTATAGGACAGAGCGGTGTTCAGCTAGAGCATACTCTGGGCCGTCGTACCCTCCGCCTGAATTTATTTTATTTCAATAGTCATCATAATATTCAAAGTCTCCACTATATACATCCTCTATAGGTATAGTAACTTTATCTACTACTTCTTTACATAGTGCTTCCTGACGTGCTGCCGCTTCACGTATAACCTTGTCGCGGTAATAAACCTCCTTCCGCCGACTAATTTCTTTATAGTCGTAAGAAGAAACCTGTATATAATCTTCGGCTGTGAGAGGTCGACGTAGTACCCGATTAAGTTGCTACTTGCCTGAAAGCTGGACTTATCTTTAAGATCTTGTAGAATTAAGGTGTAAGTAGCCTGTAATTGTGGCAAGACTTTGCGCGACTTCGATTGTTATTTGATCTTGCGGCAGATCTGACTGGTCTCCCACTTCCTAAACAGTTCGACAGCTTGTAAATGATTGCAGCTAGAACAGTAAGTTAGTGTTATCGATAATAGTAGGGAATATGTCGCATATTAGATATCGTTATATACTATTCAATGAGCACGACGCCAAGCTTTCCTAGCTATATAGACTTGATACAACCGCGATTAGTAGTCGATCCGTCGAAACTTAAAGCTTATAATAGAGCGGAAGGTCTTATATATAGAGTAGAGTAAGTACTTAAAAAGGTAGTTTATTAAATATAGCGTGTTCAAAGTCAATCTACGTCATCCCTGATGGATCTGGATGGACGAGTATGTTTCGGGCTACGTGCTTCTTTTATAATACGCCTAACTAATGGATGGCCTGTAGGCTACGGATTGCAGCGTCGGGAAGGGTGGCTAGGATCGATAATCGTATTAGAAACCTGCTAAAGCTCAAGAACATTATATGGACGATGCGAACAGCCCCCACACAGTACAACGTGCTGTCAATTTCAAGATCCTCCAGATGAACAGGTACCCGATGGCCTTTGTAATAACGCCTGCTAGTCAGTTTACGCCTTTGTGCACTGTCTAATATACTACGAGTATTTCGTATTCAATATAGTCCGTAGCGTGCCATGAGTAGCAGTCGCCGTACATTAAGGGAACCGAACAAATGGCGCTACATAGGTAGTCATATACGCCCCCTTCTTCTCAGAAAAGTTGAAAGACACAAAAGTGTGCACAGTCGGCGTCTCAATCTCATCGTCGACAACATCGCTTCCACTGCAACGGCATTAGCACATCAGCATCTCACGAAAGATCGGCCACAACTCACTATGCATCAGAGACGACTTTCTTATATGCCCCTTCGACACCCCAGACCCACCCTCGCTTCCGGAATACCTTCTCAATGGCCTCCACAATGGCTTTGTCACTCGTGAAGTACTGGGGCAGTGATAAATAAATCTTGACGTCAGGTATGGCTACACCGGGCTTCAACTCCCAGCTAAAGCAGGCACCACTGCTTTTAGGGGTCGTTTCTGGAACCTCCTTCGCGAAGTGCTCATCGATCTCCCTGTCCTCGGGCTCGTTGATCATTAGGTTCCACATGTCGCGAAGGATCGCCAGGCCATCGAGCGTCGACTTGTCTGTCAGCTTTCCCCCGAGAGTAATGTGCTGCTGCACCGCTGCCCAGCTGTTGGACCGGGGCTCGATATATATCTTGATACGCGCGCCGGCTTCCGGGCTCACGCAGTCAATACCGATGACCACCGTCAATGGCGGGTCCTGGTACAACAGCTTCTGATAATCCTCGATGAAGTCTAGAGCAGGCCCAAAAGATGAGCCGAGCGGGTCTAGGCGTCGGATAAGGTCGAAGCTGGCCCTGTCGGAGTTGACCTTGGAGGTCATGTACTTGATGACGGGATAGAAATACGCTTTCATCGTCCTCTTGTCTTCCTCGAGATCAAACGCAAGAAAGACTTTGGGTATACGAATGACGTCCTTAGGCATCGTCTCAGTCAAAACGGCATCGTCTTCCTCTGAAGGGAAGAACTCGACGGCGAACTGGTTGAACCAGCGCAAATCCGCGCCTACCTTCTCTGCAATGACAGGAATGGGGTTCTCGGTGACACCATCAGACCCCGGGAATACTGGCTCATAGCAGAAGCGCACAGATGACTTGCCGTTGTCGCTGTGGTTGAGGCTGGTCTCGAAAGGCGAGCCATTGGGCGTCAGAAGGGACCTGGCACGTGTTTTTTCGGGGGCGCGACCCATGCTCGGAATGATATACTCCTCCAAAAACTGAATGTGAGATGCCTGTTGCTCTGGAGTATAGCTTCCGACGGCTTTGAGCAGTGAAGTTAGGACAGGCTTGGTGTGCCTTGTCCAGAAGGCCACGCCATCCTCCTTGGCCTTCGAAGCGGAGACCTCAGTGATGCTTCCAGCCGTCTTAGTGTTGTTCTGAATGCAATTTTATATTCTCTTGGACTATACCTCGTCACGGGTGCCTCTTGACTTTTTACCTCGCTTTTCGCCTCGCCTAGTACCAGGTCGACCTGGGGAACAGGGACGCTTTTGTGGACCTCCGATGCCATGTCGTCAGGAAAGCTAAACTTCAATTCAAAAATCTCCTTCACTAAGCCCTCCGGAACAATATAGCACTTTAGAGAAACGAAAAACCGGCAAGGTCTATGAGATTTCCAGGACTCTAGAAAAGTCGTGGTGGTTATGCATACCAATAGTGGGTCCCCAGCATCCTCACGAACAGTGAATCAGGCAGCTATCCGGGCTTACGATGAAGACCATCGAGACTCAGACGCAACCAATCACGTTGGACAGTTGGAGTAATGATCTTCAAGCTCACCCGCTAATACGAATCCGCGAGAACACGTTAAATAGATAATATTCGTATTTAGGACATCCGGAAGACGACTTATAAAATAGGGGCTTTAACGAGACCATTGGCTGAATTGAAGAAAGAGAATTATGTACCCAGCGACTAGTGCCCTAGTTATATGGTTTAGCCCGGGGGTAATAAACTATTACTAATCGCTCATAATGTCTTTGCTCCCTGGGTGTGGGTGTGTATGGTTATTGAAAAATACTCCTCTTCCCTTAAGCTCCTTGGAGTCAATGATAAACTTGTTACGTTGCACGCACGAAATCAAGCAGAGCGTTGCTGACCTCCACCCTCCTCTCCAGCATGACCCAATGCCCCGCCCCCTCCAGCACCTTCTCGGTATAACCCCTGCTCGCATACGACCGGATGCCTCTTCCAATCTGGTCCGCCCTAGTAACCCTGTCCTCGCTGCCGCATATGCCAAGCACGGGCACCTTGAGCGTGCGTTGTGCGTCAGTTAACGGGTCCTCGTCCATAGCTTGTATTCCGCGCATAAGCGACCGGTAGTAGTTGAGCGACGCAGCTATTGCGTTTTCCTGACTGTTGATCTGGAGCCACCGGGCCTTGTCTTCTTCGCCGAGCCATGGCGGAAGAGAACCCGTCTTGCCAGCTGTCAGCCATTCGCGCGTGCCATTGATCGCCGCAAGGCTCTTCACCCAGATGCTATTGTCGTCCGGATATGCCAAGTGGAAGAATGACTCGAGCTGACCAATTCGTCAGTATATTGGGCCCATTTGCCGGCGCGTTTGGAAGCAATGCAGCATACATTCTTAACTATGAGATGTTCGGCGTCATATGAGTTGAAGAAGTACCAATACCCCAGTTGCATGTACCCGAGCTGCGATTGACTCATGACATTTAGCCCGTCGATGTCAAAAAATATTCCAGGGGCGGTATATCCTGCAGACATGAACACCAACTTGTGAAATCGCTCCGGGTGCCACACGACCACACGAGAGAGCAGCATGGAGCCCCAATCGTGCGAAACACCCACGACCTTGTCTATCTTCTCATGGTCTAATAATTCCACAAAGTGCCCACTCAGACGCCTCAAGCGATACGCCTCGATGTCAACACGCTTATCAGTGTCACCGTAGCCGAGACAATCAGGGGCGATAACCCCATAGCCAGCCTCCGTCAGGTCGATGACTTGGTATCGCCAGTCGTGACGTGAGGAAGGGTAGCCATGAATAAGGAGGAAAGTCGCCTTGTTCCCTTTGGCGGGAACGTAGTCGTATGCATATGTGTCCCCGTCACTGGTGGTGAAGCGCTTGTTGAAGTAGTTGTCCATGGCAAAGATAAAAAGACAGCTAAGCTGGAGGACGCCTACTTATCGATTTTGACCTGTTCAAGATGACTCTAAACTTGATGGTGGGGGTCCATCTTTTGAGGGGAAAGTTTAATGCATATTCCTATCCGCACGCATGATGATCTCTTGTCAAGTCAAGCAATGAAAGGATAATGCCACCTATTGTTCAGCTTCTAGTACCCTATGAGTGATCGCACACCCCCAAAGCATCCAAAGGGAACCCGAACTCCTCCGACCGTCACTCATGACGAGCTTAAAATCCTTCCAGTGTACACATACTGTCGTGACCACACCCTCAAATGCGCACACTACGAAGAGGACATGCCATTGGATGCACCGTCAGATCAAATCATAAGCCACTGATGTCATATTTGTGGGTTACACAACTAGGTCAGGGAACCAAAGCTGGATACTGTACATGTGCGGCACTTGCTTATTGCTTACCTCCAGGTGTACGCAATAGGCGGCACACTAAAATTTCAGTATGCAAAACATACACTTCTGAACTCTAACAAAGCAGAATTCTTACTAGGTTCTATAATTCAATTAAAGACAGGCGTCGTTTATATAATTATATACAGGTTTTTATATATTATAAGGTAGACTGCGTAACAAAGTTAGTGCTTGAAGGAGGTCTCTACTCGGTTTCCTCGGTTTCCTCGATTTCCTCGGTTTTCGCTTAAGTGGTAACCGTGCGCCTTACGGCCGCACTGAAGCCCCTTCGTTCCCCTACAGCCCTGCGGGTTTAGTGCGGCCGTAAGGCGCACGGTTATGCCAATGATCGCGTACACTGAGAGCTTACCTACCCCCTACCTGACGCATGCACCTTGTTCAGTGCGATGCAGTCAGCTTAGGAATGTTAAATGTCCACTTTGACTACTTTTTGTCAAGTGGCAAAAAGTCGTAATAGACCTGTCGAATGAGTCGCTTGATAGAAGATGTTTAATACACCAAAAAGATTATTCCTTAAATTTAAAGGGTCTAATCCTAAGGATAAAACTCAATTTTGTGGTTTCATTCTTTCGTAAATATATTGCTTAATACGGGTTAATGGTCAAAAACTTCTGTTAGTAATACAGGCAGTATTTTATGTTTTTTGACAGGTCGTGTGGCAATATTACGTGAATTTTAACATTCGTAGCCAGACGGCACATGCCACCACGTAGTTTGCTTTGCTAGGCATGGTTCGTAGAAGTACATTGATCCCACTTCAAGCCCACTCGCTCACTAAACATCTCTTTTCTTCAAGGTAACGAAATGCCGGCCGCAAGGCTCATCAAGCGTAACCTTGCGGACATTTTCCGGCCGTTTCTCCAATCGCACAAAATCATAGTCTAGAAGCAGATGCGTGAGCATCAGCTTGAGCAAATTGCTCGTGAAAAACCGGCCCGGGCACGCTCCTCGGCCGAGACCAAAGTTGAGAAAATCCGGGGAAATGTCAGTCATCTTGGGGTGCTCCGGGTCCTTCATGGAGCGGCGCGGGTTGAAGCCGCCTGGGTAGGCCGCCTCGTCGCGTTGGTAGGCCTTGATGGGTGCTGCGAGCAGGGCGCCCTGCGGAACATGCACTCCATTGGAAAAGGTAAACCCACCCTTCTTCTCAACGGCTCGTTCGAGGCCAGTCTCGCCAATGGGGTTGTAGCGTATGCTTTCGCGGATCAACGAATCCATGAGATCAAGTCTTTGAAAGAAGTTGTGAGAAAAGCCGTCGCCCTTGTCCATTTCCCGCTTAATCTCCGCACGTAGGTCGGCCACCATGGTCTCGTAGTCGCCTTCCGGCAACGAGATGAGGTCGAACACGAGGTTTGTCATGGTGACGAGGTTCGTGTAAGACTGGACAAAGTTTAGAACCATCATCCTGGCCACGATTACCATAGGATCATATTCAGCTTCCGAATTTTTGTCCTTTTTCGCAGCTACGATGATCGCGCTCAACATGTCATTCTGAAAATATTCCTGTCAATTTGAATCTCTTTCATAGTGGAAGTCGATTTCTTGGTACTCACTGGCAACTCCGGTTCGATGCCCTTCTTCTCGGCCGCATCGATAATGACCATTCGTTCCTTGATGATAGGCGTCGCGTGCTTAGCTGCCGTCTTGATACATCTCATCAGTGGCCGGCACAGGAGAGGCAGTAGCAGCCTAAGAAGTTGACAGTTCAATAAATGTCCCATCTCAAGGTTCATGGTCTAGGAGAAAAGAGGACCTAGGATGTACTCACGGGCGAAGAAAAGGAGGGATGAAACGGGCGTACAAGGCCGACGCGAAGAACGTGGCAGCGTACTGTGCCGTGGCATCCCCATACTCCTGGTTATTGCACAGAGGATAGCCTGAGATGATGCGGTTTGCAGATCGGCTCAGAATGCGGTTTGACGTATCCCATATGTTGATTCTGGCCTCACCATTTATCCCAACCTTTGATAAGACGACGTCGTCGAGGGCCGCGGTCATTTCCTCGTTCACCATTTCCATCTTGTCTGCGAGCTTCTGATAGAGCTCTTTATGCACAACACTCCTGTAAACCGGGTGTGCTACGATGTGCCCGCCCAGTGTCGTGTAGTCTGGCACGAGAGCCTGTAATGTGTATCTCTTGAGAGAGATATCGTTCTCAGGCTGGCGGACGTATTCATTAAGCAGCTGTTTCGGGACCATGAGCATGAACCCCGTACTACAATGCGGGATTGGAACCAAGTGGATGTTGTTATGGCTGGCTCCGAGGATCTATCGCAATCAGTTGCCTGAGTCAGCTGCCTCAGCTTCTTTGATTGCTGCTTCTTGGGCTGGTCTTACTTTGTGATGAATTTCCGTGAATATCTCCTTGGACCTGAACGCAACATCCCATGTAGACTTTAGAAATGACCCAACCCCTCTCTTCCCACTGGCCCAGCTGAAGTTGCGATAGTCGCGCGAGAGAGCCGCCTCCAGGGCTGGCCGCATCAAATGGTATAGCCATGCTACTAAGGTTCCGAAAATCGTGTATAGTATGATGCGGGGTAGAAGTGCCTGTACCCCATCCATGAATCCAACTTCCATCGTGGTAATGAACGTTGTCATGGTCGACCAGAAAGGTTTTGAGGTTGCCAAAAAGGAAGTTAGGCCCGTGGTAGAGCTCTTGGCGACGTAATTGACCAGTGAGGAAACCGTTTTGTTCCTCGGTAGCAGACTTCCCAGTGTGGACTTAAGCAAATAGATCGAGGAGAAATGTTGCAGCCTGGTAATGATTAGATAGTTGTTGCATAAGAGGTGAGGGTTCAGGAAATTAGTTTACTACGTATAATGGGTAAGTAGACCCCGCACGAGGTAGAAGCGCTATGCCAGGATAATAAGCCAGGTATTCTGGCAGGAAGACTCCGGGCTGTATAATTTTTTCACAGCTAAGATATCCACATGTAGTTAGCATAGTACGTAATATAGGCAGGCTTAGATAGTAATGGATGGGAAGCACAGGATGAGTTAGTACCCTAGAAAGCAAGGAAACTCTACCGAGGTTCTCCCCTCCCACCACCCCCAAAATACAACGTAGCATGGCAAACCTGGCACGGCCTTTCCGGCAAAAATTTACATATCAGAATCGGTGTGCCAGCCTGAACCTTGCTAAATTTTATTTAGGGGGTGTGGGGGAGAGTAGAGAAGGGTAAAGATTTACGTGAGCGCATAATCTCACGTTATACTGTACGAGTGAGTGCCTCCCAGGGTACGCGATTATCGTCACACCACTTAAGCGAAAACCGAGGAAACCGAGGAAACCGAGGAAACCAAATAGAGACCCCCTTCTTCAAGCACCAACTTCATTATAAAGTCTACCTTACAATATATAAAACCCGTATATAATTATATAAACAACGCCTATCTTAAATTTAAGAGATTTTAACTAGTCTTTCAGCCAAAGGAACCTCACTTACTACAGTGGTGTGTTAGATGATACTCTTTTAGGAATATATTATGATAGACTTCTATAATTAGACTAGGTGGGTATTCAAGTCAGTTGTAGTCTACTAATTCGTGTCTCAATCCCCTAGATCTAGTATTATTGAAGCTGCCTTTGCAGGCGGAGCTGATATCCATCGCCCGATCCTGGATTTCCTTACATTCATTTTAAACTGCCTGCTAATCTTGTTCCTGGCTCTACAAAACGCCCACCATGTCACGCACGAACACATTCTACAGTCTCGGCTTGATACCCACCTTGATGGGCTTGGGTCATCTAGCACCATCGATAGGTGCCATACAGGCAGCCACTGGCTCGTACCAGTTTCCTGGCAGACTTCTTGGGCTTATTGGCACCATCTCAGCTGTTGTAGACTGTACGTGACAAACTGACAAGGTCCACTGCTCCGTGCTTTGTGGATAGTGATTGATAATTGTGTTATACAGCAATCGACACATATAAAGATATCCCACTGTCAAGCAGGCCTTCAAAGTGGGTTTGGAAGATCTGGGTCTATGGTCTGTGGGCCATTGTGCTTGCATGCACTGTCTTGTCGGGCATGCCGACAGCGATCGATATATATCAATTCTTGCCTCTGGGTCTGCTTTGGGGTATTCCTTGCATCCCACGATTTTCAACTTCAAATAGTCTATTTCTGACCAAACCAAAAACATTGGTAAGTTTCCTATCAGCTCTCCAATCGTTGAAATACCGCTGAACTTTGTGCAGCTCATCGAGGCGAAATCGCTTGTTGTGGCATTGTGTATGGCCAGTGTCTGTGCAGAGGCAAGCATGGCCTACTACTGTCGACAAGCGGAGTCCCAATGTAGTGACAAGAACCTCCGAAGGAGAAGTTTCTACCTTGCGGTCTTGTATGAATTCTTTCGGGAAACCGCTTGTGACATGAGGGACATCGCCGAGGATGCGAAGGAGGGCCTACAAACACTACCAGTGAAACTTGGGAAGCAAAACACGATGCTGCTCATGACGGTTGTGGGGTTGTTGCTAGACTCGATCTTGACGCAAAGTGTAGTTTTCACGGCGAGTGGCATCATCTTGCGGTCTCCGCAACTTGCTCATGCAGTCCTGCGAGTTGGATTGACAATGGCTGCTTACTGGCAGATCTTGAAGTATCCAAGAGACAACTACTGGGCTTGGGGATCTATGTCGCTTTTTGGCCTCATCCCCGTACTGTTTGCACAAGCAGCTTTGCACAGCTGATGAGATAATTTAACGGAGCTGGATTGACTGTTTCGAGACTATGGGCCGATATTATGAAGGAAAACAGAGGTATATAGAATATAGTATTGCTTTAGATTTTCTACAATAGAATGAAATGTCCCTGGCGTCTTTAAGTCAATAGCGCAATCTGTCAGCTGATACTATATGCCGGCATTATCAATACTCTAGTCATCCTGTACATAAAAGTAGAGAGCAGAGGATATGTATATGATAAGACTCCCCTGATTAATATGAGTAAGAAGCTATGAGAACTGTGTGAATTCTTCGTCGGAATTATTCACAAATGAATTTATGCGAATCGCTCCAAGTAACCCATCAAATCCGACCACATCTTGCCCGGTAAGGAAATGGAGAACCAAGTGTTGCCGTCATAGTCCTTTCCAACGACGACGAAAACGCTCGAAATGACCGAGACCGCATTGTGGGATGGGTCAGATGCTTGATAGTAAACGGGATGTCCTCGTTTGCTCTTTACTGGCCCCGGAGCCGCGTCTCTCACGACCGCTGGACTGAAGTCCATCTTCTCGGCAAGGTTACCTTTGGTCCAGTTGGACATGAATTGGGTGGCCATATTCTTGTCACCAAAGATAACCGGCATCTTGGTTGCCCTCATCGACTCCACAGAAAGAGATGCGGCTGCCTTTAGCTGTTCCTCCGCGGTCTGGGTTGCTATGGCCTCGCGCACCAAGCGGGCCAGCCTACCCAGCGGCAGCTCGAGAGCTTTGTTGGCGCGACAGAAGAAGTAAATATTTGTTGGCGAGTTTTGGACGTACGCTGCGTCTTGACGGAAGACCGACTTGGCGCGACTTCGAGGGTCTACGGCTATGATGGTCGCCAACTCCCGGCCCGAGCCGGGTCCATGGTACTGCGCCAACATCCGGCAGGCCACGGCGGTCAGAACGTCTCCTTCGCTGATGAAAGGCTTGTTGGAGCCCGAAGCGGTAGCATCGACTTCGACCACGATATGACTCCTCGCTTCTTGCATAATGTTCTCCATCGTGTGCCTTGGGACGCACAAGGTGCGCGATTGCACGTCCGGGCAGCGCCACGAATCATACAAACTGCGTAGCCCCCAATATTTGAGGCGCCACCCGTCGAGCACCTTGTCCGCCAGAACATGACGTTGCTTCGGCGCCGGGTTCCATAGGGCGTCAAAGGCGTCTTCACGATATCCCACCATGGGAGCCACAGCTTCCGGCTTTCCGGCCAGGATGAGACTCCATGCTTCAAGTATGGATGCCCATCCCATCAAGTCGGTTGATATATGAGAGTGTGTGACAGAGACGAGAGTCCTGTCTGTGAAGGTCTGCACATGCAAACAGAATTGGGGTTTGCCGGAGAACACGAAGTCATCTATGTTACGAGGCGTCTCAGGGCCTAGTCCGAGAGAGCAAAACTCTTTGGGGCCAGGATAAGTAGCAACCTTACCCGTTGGCTGCGGCAGCTTGGCGGCCAACGGGTGCTCTGTCATGGGGCTATCATGGTGTTCTTTGGTAAAATACACGGCCGGACGCTCTTCTGAACAAACATTTGGGACATGTATTTCCAAACTCCCATCTAGCTATAACCTGAATTAGCGGCAAGAAGAGGCAACCGTTGACGAAGAAACACGTGAAAATAGTGAAGCCGTCCGCCACTATCTTACCCGATACCTGAACCTTCCACTGAACCTCCGCCACCCATCCATCTGAAAAAGCTGCGACAAGGCAGCATGGAGCTTGCCAGGATCCAGGACATCGTCGAACTTGTATGTCCACACCAGTATTATCCCACGCGCTGCCGCAGAGTCGTCGAATAAGTGCACAGGAATGATGTCATCTGTTTCAAGAAGTTCCGGTTGTGGAGGCTGCTTGTTCTTGAAGAACGGCAGATAGGCGAGAAGACCAGACATACTGACGTGCTGTGCAGACAGAGTCACAAGAAAGGTACAGTTAGACTGAATAGAGAAGAAGTGGCAGCCCTGACTTTGGCCAGAGGTACCCCGCACACTGGGGACAAGTGGGGGACAAGTGGTGCTTACTACAAAATTGTAATAATGCGCATCAGCGGCAGGACCGCCTAGGATTTGGCGACTGGGGCCCACCTCGTAAGGCAACAGTATGGAGTACTCTGTGCCTCTGTGCACTTCAAGTCGACATGCCCAGTCCTGCAGTCTAAATGCGCCCGGCTTTAGTAAGGAAATGCCATACTAACAACTTGAGAAAACCAATGCATATATCTACGATATGCTTTGTACGTACCTACTGCAACCAGTAGATTGTAACTACATTATTCCTCATATCAGGTAATATGAATTAGGGTTTATCAGTACTATTCTAGGTTCACTCTAGGGTAAAGGTTGTCCTCATAACCCCTCGAGGTGCTTTAAGTAATGCATAAGCTGACTGGTATAAGATTTGGGGGGCGGGTCACGCTGTAATCGGTTTCGCTTGCCATAATACCACGATCACTATTCTGCCATCAAGAGCAATCAATCACTTGTCGTCATGGTTACCCGACTCGTCCTCGTCGGTGCGTTGCTCGCCGCGTCTATCGCCTACTTCTTCTCTGGAGAAAACACGCCGCAGCATGATCCATACATACAGGGCAAAAATAGAACAATTTTGTTCATCTCAAATAGCGAACATGGCCTGTCCAACGTGCACCTTGCCACTTCGTCAGCGCTGTTGGAGAACTACCCGGACCTGGAAGTCCACTACGCCTCTTTCCCGGGCATTCGGCGCAAACTGGAGAGGATCTCATCATTTGCCCGGGCCAAGACCCCGGTCACGGGCGACATTGTATTTCACGAGCTCAAGGGGTTGACCTTCGCTCAGGCAATTGCGAAAGAAGGTAGGAGTTTCATCTCTCCCCCCGGTTGGACCAGCATTGCCTCCCTTGCCGAGCATATACAGCTCTGGATCTCGCCATGGTCCGTCGAGGATCATGTAAAAATGCTCGAAGAGCTCGGTGCAATCATCGACGAGGTGGACCCGGCAGTCGTTATCTTGGATTCTTGGTTTCGACCCGCTATAGACATCACCCGCAACAAAAGCCGCCAGCATGCCTTCATTACGCCAAACACTCTTGTGGACAATTTTCTAGGTAGCCAGCCGCTCCGAAACATGTTCTGGAAGTATCCCGCGTAAGTCTTGTATCTTCATTTGAAGGGGATATTTGGCTCACAGCTTCAGACCCTCGTCAGGCTTCGCTTTTCCTGTCCCTCTCCGAAATATCCCCGAAAACATCTACATGAATATGCGCTATGTTTACGCTGCGACGATGACACCAGACTTATCTGCCAAGAAGGCCGCTCTCAGAGAAAAGGGGCTTAGAGACCCCATCAATTTTTTCGGGATCCATCGCCCTGACGCCCCATGGATCACCCAAACGACCGAGGGTGCGATGATCCTATTGGACTTTGTTCCACCGAACATCACCTGCGCCGGTCCTATCCTTCTTTCAGGGGCTCCGGCCTCTCAACAAGATCCTGAGCTGGCAGCCTGGCTGAAGAGAGCTCCGACTGTACTTATCAACCTTGGAAGCAACCTTGCCGTAAGTCGCCTGTTTTATAGAAGGCCGCTTCCAAATCCACTTTAGTGACAGGAACTAACCTGAACCGCATTAGTACGACGAGAGACGGGCTACATCAATGTCCGTAGCTATAGCTGAGGTGTTATCAAAGTTTGACTTTCAAATCCTATGGAAGTTCAATAAGATGGGCGAATATCCGGATGACGGCTTGTTGCCTCTCAAGCCATACCTCGACAGCGACCGGGTGAGAATGCCGAACTGGCTAAAAGCCGACCCATCATCACTCCTCGAGACTGGGGATATTATCGCTTCTGTTCACCACGGTGGGTCTAACTGCTTCCACGAGGCCATTGCGTAAGTCAGCACTTGCGTTAGTTATCATTTCATTGCTGACATATGAGTAGCACCGGTCTCCCTCAGATCATCCTTCCACTCTGGGCCGACCTATATAACTTTGCCGCTCTAGCCGAGACCATTGGTGTGGGCGTTTGGGGCTGTAAGGAGACAAGTCCGGATTGGACGAGTGAATGTTTGACCAGCTCTCTTCTGAGAGCTCTGGATGGGACTCGGGACAATGTTTCCTTACGCAACAAGGCGAAGCAGTTAGGTGATAAGGTACAAGCAAGTGACAAGGGACGCGACATTGCAGCTCGGGAAGTCGCTAAGCTGGCGTATGTGAGATAAATTTTCCTTAGGATAACGGCCCTAGGTTAAAAAGTTTGCGGGCATAAACTGATCGACGCAATGGAGTTATGACTCTGCAGCCGTAAGGGTAGTGGTTTATTTTTAGGCTTTCTATGCTTCAACGAACTCTAATTATTTGAATCCCCGGATGTTCTTAAGAGCCATTCAGTTAAAGAAATATGTCAGCGTTGTCTTTATGATGTCTAACCTAGGATTTCAGAGATAGTAGTACTGGCTTGAATTACTGGACTTCCCTAATATGTTCTGTTTGTCTAAGGGGCGCCGGAACAAACTGGAACAAGGATAGATGTGTTAGTTTGGCTGTTAATATCGGTCAGAACATCGCAAGTCTATCAGGATCCCCGGCTCAAGGTGGAAATGGAAATGCAGTCCCTCATAATGAGAGACTGCACTCATTAGTCCACTCGGTTTTCATCATTTGCAGAATGGTCTTTCAACTCAATGGTCCTCATAGAATTCTACTAGAACCTCGCTACTTGAGGGCACGCAGGATTCACAGAGGAGGTCCAGACATAGAAGTTGATTTCTGAGTGGGAGAAGCACAACATTCTGCTACAAAGAAACCACACCAGAACTTGGTTGGAGGGGCAGTTCAACCGCCAGCGATTAGAAAGTCATCAAGACTATGATTTACGAACTAGAGCCATCAATAACTTGAAAGCGGCAAGATTCGGTGGTGCTGACACCTACTGGTATTCTCATGCTCAGCAGGATTCGGATTCGTTCCCATGAACTGTATGAGATATAAGGTCACCCGAATTCATGATCACGAAAGGCGCCTTAGAATAATATAACTTCAACCCAGCCAAAGTGTTTCTTCAATTATAAGTCTTTCATTGTTCCTATTGTGAGTCCCACCGCTGCTGCCTAATCTATTTTACGGCACTACCTGACTTCCTTCACCAAGTACTGACTGATACAATGAATAAGTCCCCCAGGTAGAATACGCCGGTCAAATGCATGTTCAAACATGTGCCGCAGCTCATGCCCACTTGAAGATCTCTATTGAATTCCACAAAAGTCGTACCTGTCATCCTGCTCCTAAGTTGATCCTCTTCCCACAAAATTACAACACAAATGGAATAAGAGTGAAACAATAGACAAGAAAACAGACGAGTTTCTTTTCCATTTTGCAGCAAGCTTCTTATCCATTGCATTCGCGAACAACGGGATGGTAGGTCCAAACGTTGACCAGACGAGATCATTTCAAGCCTAGACTAAAGCTATGTCCTTCGCATATGATCTGTAATATAGCTGAGAGCTACCATAATAAAGAGTCCTTGTTTAATCTAGGTCAGATTGCAAAATTAGTTGTACTTAAAAATAGCAACCCTAAGAATGAGCTCGGATGGTTTTGATGACATCGATAACATGCTTATAACACATAGGCTACTGCTAACACATTTCACAGATATCACACCATTGACGGAAAATACTTCCGGTACCGTAATATTGTTGCTGTTTAACTACGGCGGTTGAGGCATTTTGAAGGGGACTGTCCCGATTGGGTTGAGGTATTTTGGCCTGCTCCAATCTGATTATTACGCAAGAGTGTCACACTATTACCAATTAAATCACGACTAAAATGAAACTGGATCTACCAATTGGTGGAACTGTTCAACAGAGTCAAATGAGGGGGGAGTCCTGGTATTGGTCAAACACTGTCAGCACTGTCAACCGTCGTTATCTGATATCGTATGGTCGGAAGACAACATTGTGCGGACAGTTAGAACCCCGCAGTTTCAAGCTGTCGAAAACGCGAATTATCCAAATCTTGCGGCATTTATCTAAAATAAAAATAAAAGTCTTAATGTTCCTCTCGCCTTCTCCATAGTCGGCACTTTGTTCTCCGAAGAAACTTTTCTTGCCACACAGTAGTTTTTGGAAATCTATTGTATAATTCAGCCCGCCACCACACGTCTTTGGTGAGCTTTTAGAACAGTCCAGATAAGGTGTATGTCCCCTCGGCGTATACAATATCACAGTAGCTGACTTTGAAAAGGGTCATGCCAACGGCTGTGCAACCTAACAATTCTACAACTAGACCCAACCACACAGTCGAGGTCACATCATCAATCGCACTTATTATGGGGCTTATAGCAATAATCATCGTTGCCGTATGGATAACAAATCTAAATTCCCTTCGAAACACCCCTCCTGCCTTCGTGACACGTACTAGGACGAACCAGGAGCGCCGGCAAAAGCGTGTTGGAGGGTACACAGTCGACGCGGTCCCTCTCGTTCGGTACACATTTGGTCTGCAAGGCAACATGCAACAAATTACGACCACTGGTGATGACTGTGATACACAACGAGATGTCCCCAATAGAGAATCTCGATCAGGTATAGATAGTGGAACACGGCCAGGCTCAGGAAATGAGGCCCTCGCATGTTCGGTATGCACAGAAGATTTCGTTGAAAAAGAGAAGGTTCGGATACTCCCTTGCCGGCACATTTATCACCAACACTGCATTGATCCATGGCTATTTCAGATGGCTGGCACTTGTCCATTGTGGTAAGCTTATTGTTCGTGTATGCTACTATTTGATGAGGGCAGGCTAACTCCTTTTGAACTTGTAGTAGAGCTGCCCTAGGTGACAGAGTTCGCTCTCAAGCACACATACCTGCCCCGCCAGCACCAGTGCTGTTACGCAACGGGATTTCTTACGGGCTATAATATTTTGCATATTAAGTTGGCTGGATTCTTGATGGGTGGAAGAGGGAAGCCAATAGGTGTCGATTTTTAGCGCTCGGTGAAAGGCAGGGTAGCAATAATTTCATCCATCTGAAAGTTACATTCGATACCTTGAACTAATCAAAAATCAAATTTGTCCACCTGGTACATTGGACCACAGATTTTGGCTTAAGTCTACATGCAGATGAATAATATAGAAAATTTCAACGCTCCGCAAGCCCCTGAATCGTGAAGCGAGCCCCTTAAGCACGAGGGGGACCGTAGAGCTCTCGTACTATTTGTTGAATATGATTCAAGTCTGCAGACCCCGGGTACAAAAAATGCCACAATATCAATTCTTGAAACCCCCTCTTACTAAGTCTAATGTCTTCACCTTGCTGTTGACTGCTGCAGTTCAATGTTCGCTTTCACCCTGCCGGAATTTCTTTCATTTTGATGGTGCTAAACGTGTCAACCAATTGGTACCTCGCAAAATCAAAAACTTGACTTACTCTCCCATCAATTCTTCGAGGATATCTCTAGCTGTCAAGATCCCGAGTGGCAATGCTGTCCCTTGCTCTATCACCAACACCACCTGAGCTTTCCGCTCTCGAAAGATGTTTAGAGTGTCCAAGCAACTCTCGGTCGAATAAACAACTGGCAAGGTTTCAAGCGAGAGTTGACCAATTGTTACCTCCTCTTCAAGGTTGGTTGAAACAAGTGACTTTACTGGCAACAACCCCACAAACGTATTTGGTTGAGTATGGAGGTGAATTGGAATATTACCATATCCAGATCTCAAAATGTTGTATCTAGCCATGTCATTGAGAAAAGTATCTGAACTCAGACTAAAGACCTTGGAAATTGGTGTCATCACCGATGACACCTGCAGACTGTTGAAATCAAGTATCGAAGATAAGATGCTAATTTCATCGATATTTAATCGCTCACCAGCCAAGTGATGCAAGCCTTCGTGGAACATCAGGAGAGTTTTCAGTCCCAAACGATCGAAAACTATGCCATGATTGCGACCAAGTAGTAGATCCAGGGCTTTTGCAATGGGGAATGCAACAGGAAATAAGCAGTACATCAACCACAAAACATATCTATTCCAAATTAGTCACTGTTTCAAACAATTAGGTGTGCTTCGAAACCTAGAGGACCAAGCCCCAACCGCGAGTCCATATTTCGCACATATACTTTGAGGGATGATCTCTCCGAAAATGACAATAAGGATTGATGATACAAGGACTGCGAACCACCCTCCTTTTACCTCTCTATCCAACACAATCGGGAGAGTCTCGTTTGTAATGACATTTCCCAATAATAAGGAGACCAACACCCAATGTCTTCCTTTTTGTAGGACGCCGAGGACTTTCTGCGCATTTTGTCTCTCTCTGCATGTACCAGATCTGGCAATGACTTGAAGATGGACACGATCTTGGCCCATGAAGCTACAAAATAGAATTAGCCTGGAGTCCAGTTATTGGTTTGGAGCACTCACGCTAACGTTAAACCTGCGAAAAGTCCTCCTAGCAAGACTAGTAGAATGGAAAGCCCGCCATTGAAGTAGTACAACAAAGAATTGGTTCCGCTTGTCATGTTGAGATTTGACAACGTCGTGTTGACAGTCTTTTCTGCTAGGTCTCTTCATTCCAGGTCAACTTGTCGACAAACCAGGAAGTGGAATCAAAGAACTCACCTTACAAAATCCTGTCCAGCCATTTTCACCAAACTTTCAGATATTGATGGCATTTCACTCGCTTAGATGAGATGATCTGAAGCATTGCGATCGTAGAGAAACTCTTACAGCTATGCTCAACTTCTCGAACCCCCATTCTTGTGCAACATACCGAATCTAGAAGTTGTGGGGAATTTTCACCAAAATCCCGCATGATAGTTCCCCACATTTATGACCGTGAGTCTATTGGCTCGTCTCTATAGCTTGACCAGTTAGGCCAGGTAGATAGGGGCTCGCCTGTTCTATTGCTTAGCGAGTAATATCGCTAGCCATCGGCTTTGCAACGTCTCCTCCCCTTTGCAAATTTCCATTTCAACGTGAGGTATTTTAACTTCATGCTTGACGGTGATGAGTAAAAAGGACCCGAGCGCTCCACACAGTCTTGGTTTATATAAAAGCTTAAGCGCTAGATGCGAGCAGGACCACACCAAATTTCCAGATGCGGGGCTCCTCCTGGGGCTCCGCAAAAATATAGAGAGCTTTCATCAGCTAGGAAGGAGTTTCAACCAAAAATCATGGAATGGCCACCCAAATTAGGTTTGCTTCCGCGACTAGCAGGATGGACTGAGATAAATCCCTCATAGCACCAATTCTTGCTGGGTGACGACAGGTGTCAAGAAATCCCTCAAGGTGCCACATCTATGAGGCATTTATCCTCATCAAATTAATGATCTGGGAATTGGAAGCGGAATCTTGTAGCAAGATGTAGTTCCGTGTCGTAATGAGGTAAAAATGATTCTGCGATGGCGGAGCGGGGAAAGTTGCGTGTTGGCGCATTAAAAAGGCGACAGTATTTTATGATAATAATTCAGCATCACATGCTCGATCAGCCCCCTTGTATATCATTCCAATTTCTTTATGCCGTCTCGTGAATATTCTGAAAGGTTGGGAGATTGGAAGCGCGGAAGCACAGGTCGAGTGTTGGGAAGCGATCCGTCAAAACATCAAACAAGTGCAGCAGGTTCTGGCACGCAAGGCAACGTCAACACCAGCTTACCTTATGGTTTTACCGACGATGAATACTTGCGTGCTGCCGCCAAGGGACAAACTCAAACATCGTGTTGGCACGGCCGAACTCAAGACCGGCTTCCTTGAAGGATTCTTTGGATTTTTGTGGCCACGAGCAGTGGTCATCAAAGCGTCAACACTTCAAGAGGTTGGACTCGGGAAACAAATTCGAACGCTGTCTTGCTAATATTCATAGAGAAATTATTCCGAGTTCGTAGTCTCGGATAAAAGCATGTCCTTTCAGAAAGGAAAACTTGTGGAAACTTCAAGAATTGAAGCGATCGATCTTGGTCAACAAATAAACGCTCGTAACCGTTCGTCGAAAAGTCACTCAGCACGCAGGCATCTTTCAAATAACAAAGAAACGAAGATAACACAGAAAGATTTGACGTCCAGCGCTTTGCGTGCACTCGATCATCCGAATATCGATACAACTTGGTTCCTGGACGCCGAAATCGGAAGCGGCTATCAAGTCACTTTCTCCTCTGATATAACGCTGAATATATTGTCACAAGGTTGTCGAAGACTGAGTACTCAGAAGGCCGAATGCTACTTCAAAGAGCTGATCTGTGGTATACATTATCTGCACAGCAATGGGATAGCGCATCGCAATATCTGCCCTGAGAATATACTTGTGACAGCTGACGGTGTAATGAAGCTAACAGGCTTCACTTACGCCGAAAGCTTCCGCGTGCTGGGAGGAGCAGTATCAAAGATACGGTTGAGTAGCAACAAGTGTGGATATTCCTCGTATCTTGCCCCAGAGGGTTTTGTTTCGCGTCATTTCGATCCACGGCCCGTCGATTTGTGGGCTTTGGCAATTGTATACATGGAGACGAGGACTGGGAAACTTCTTTGGAATTTAGCTGCTGAAGGGGCAGATGAGAGTTACGACAAGTACTTGCAAGACCGAAAGGGACTCTGGGGTTATCGTCCGGTTGAGAACATGGAAAATGTAAGTCATGTCATGGCACTCCCAACAATTCTGACTCCGGCTAGGAGAGTTGTCGAGATATCATACGGTCTTTGCTAGAGCCAAATCCTCGGAAACGTCCGAGTGCATCTCAGATAATCAAATCTTCTTGGATGACTGGGGTGCAAACTTAACCAGCAGATATCTAAAACCACTTCAAGATTACGTGTCGGGATTTTTGAAACAAACATACAGTGAAGCTTTGATAATCTTCGTCGGCGTCATGGAAGGGCGTGTTGTATTCTCGGATGAATTTGGACTTCCATGTAAAACTTGACAATCTTCGTGTTCCTCTCTTCCGGTCATTCATTGCAGGCATACTGAAGCCAAGTCGCTCCAATATCGGATAGATATTGACTCATTAATCAAGCATTCTTTCACTGAATAATCAATTTCATAAAAGCCTTGGTGGCTGTTGCGCCGACGAAGAGTTTCAAATGTCAGGAAATCATCTGTGTATCAAAATTTCCTCTGCGAATTCGTTTCCGAAATGGAAGTAAGCCCACTTACTTTCCCAAGGAAACCAAACGGCATCGCATTCAATATTGGCTATGCTAACAATGTAATGAATATTCATGATTCTGTAATAGTCCCTCCAATGATGAAAGATTTCTGGCGGAATGAGCCCCTGCGACTCGGCTGGCCGCCGCAACAAATCCCTCAAAATCGGCCACTTCAAAATCGGCCACCGGGGGTGCCACCAGCCGTTAATGAGCCCCACAGATACAAAGAACTACACGCTCTACTTATGTGTTACAAAGAAGACAAAGACAACTCATGGGGGCTCGTCCATCTACTTGCCACGATACTCATTGAAAAGTATGGATTCAATGTCCAAAAGATCGCAATACCTTCTGTTCAGCCCGCAGTAAAAGTTTTCGAATCAATTGCGCAATTCAAGGATAAGACTCAAGATATATTGCTTTTAGTGTACTTCGTAGGGCATAGTGGTTTGGACCGGGGGAAACGTTTAGGGGTCGGTCCAGGATAGTGAGTTCCTGCCTTACCACTTGATTCTTATGTTCTCTGGAGGAGCTATTCCCTAACTGATATTATTTCAGTGGAGGAAATATAACTGCAGATTCAGCACCATGGTTACTAGAGTCACTGGCCTCAGTAGATGACGATTTAAATTGGAGTGCAGTTCAAGCCAAGCTCGAAAGGCTGGACATGGATGTCCTTGTACTTCTGGATATCTGTAACGCAGCCTCTGCGGTCAGCTTATCAGATAATACGGCATCAGCGGGAAGGACAGAAGTGATCACCTCTTGTGGCTACTTTGACAAGGCACCTCTACCACTTAGCACCCAGAACTATGAGGATGAAAATCACTGGACATTCTCAACTGTCCTAATGATGGTGCTGGAAGAGAACAGCCAGAAGATATTGACTGTTGCGGATCTCCATTTAAATATGCTGAAGAAAGCTATTCGTCATAATTTTGAGCGCAAAGACAACGACAACGTTCTGCATACTCCGGTTCATATATCAATCGGACAGGACCCAGAGAGAGGAAATATTGTGCTTCGGTCATTGCTTCAGACTCATACCAAGTCTGAAGGAGCCAGTTCAACAAGCACAACTAGTCACCACTCTACGGTCGACAAAAACTTAGGCATAGAACCAGGTCCTTCCCATCCTTCTCCACCAATATCCAGCCAGACTTCTACAGTGGGAAGTATTTCTAAGAACGTCCAGCTAGATACAGAATCTGTATACCATTCTGGTCTAGCCACATCTAGCGAAATGTCTGAACAGGGGACTGAATCCGCAAGTTCTCTCTCTAAAACTTCTAGTGGGGTTCCTGCGCTAGGCATACTCGAAAAGAATTTTGGATCAGGGGGTAAGCCTCCAAGTCTTTCTCCGATCTATTTGCTGACAGAGGACTTTGTCTAGTATACCCAGGGATGCTTCCCTAGAGGTAAATGCAGTTGCGAGCCCCCATCTCACCCTAAAACATACCGGTGAATCGATGCAATGCGCGGAGAAATAGGTTCATATTGAGGTGTAAACAAGAGGAGTTTTAGAGACCTATGAGCCGAGGGGACAAAGAACTTGACTCAAGGTGGGCCACTTGAGGCTATTATTGATTTGGTCTAAGTAGTTGCGTTGATTATCACCAGTTAATTATGGCAGGAATGCAATGGTTTTATTTATAGACAAGAACTTCTCGATGGAGTCTAACCAAGTGAGACGAGCCTCACCGTAACATTCATTTTTATTGAGTATGCATAGCAACTGTGCAGAGCTGCAAAAAATATCCTATAGAAGCTACTGCTCTTTTGTTGACAAAACATCCTGCTTAGAACAGCCCAAATATCAACACAAAACCAACCATAGCGAAGCAGAACAATTGAGATCCCGTGTGAGTATTCCCAAGAGAAGGTCTCGCAGTCCCCGTGGTAGCTCCAGCAGCAGGTGTAGTAGTAGTAGCAGCCTGCGTCTTCACAGCCTGGCCTTGCGTAATCTAGAAGCTTCATCAGCAGCGATCCCACGCCGGTTCAAAGTTCCGCGAACTACTCACGGTGGCAGCCAACTGTGTAGCAAAAAGCGACATCGTGCTATCCGCGGAAAGAAAACAGGCAGGTCCCCCGTCAATACCAATATATCCCGCATCGCAGCAAAATAGATAGTCGTTCACTCCGACCTGGGAAGCTGACGTGTGGCTCGCATCGAAGAGTTCCCAAGAGGAATTTGCGCAGGAAGGCTTAGCGACGATCGCGGATGTGCAGTCCGAGTCTGTAAAATTAAAATGAGCGTAGCGCTTTAATGCATTCAAACAATAGTAGGAAAGCACCAGCGATGTGTAGAACAATGAGAGATATGGTGACGTACTTGTGGGGCAGCATATCCCTTGGAAAGTCCCGCCGAAGCAGTAAGTTCCAATCGGGCAACAGACATCTTGTGTAGTGCAGTCAATCGTGTAAGAAGGGCATTCGGCGCCGTTCTTACCATCACTGCCTATCAACATGCCATATCCTTCGTTGGTGGCTGCGAGCGCAGACATGATGAAGACAGACGCGACGATAGCCAGGATCTTATTTGAGCTAGCCATTTTGTGCGCAGTGAGAGAATAGCAAATATCAAAAGATTTCCCTAGATATTCAAATTCCTAGAAGTATATCACAGATAAAGCAAGTGATTGCGAGCGTGTGAGGAAGAGGATTTTGTTAAGCTCTGTAAGAGTTTACGAATAGAGGTACCTGTCGCCGCGCTCCCTTGATCCAAATCTAACATCGTGGGGCCCAAGGCACAGGACCGAGAAATCTGCCCTCCCTTTTCTGGGGTTAATGAGGCTCTCCGACACCTCGCATGAAAAGCTCTCCCAATATGGGTGAACACCTATCGACAGCAGTTGCCGAGCGATCCGAAAGGCGCTTTCCTATTCTTATCCAGCTTCTGACTGGTCCAAGTATCCCATCTTCAACTCGGTGACTGGCTGACCATCCGAGGTGTTGAACGTTTTATTGTTTCAGGACGCCACTTGAGGCTCTTCCAAGTTTATCCGTATGAAGCTATTGGTGCATTCGCTAAAGCCTCCCCTATTCGGAAGCGTGGCTTGGAGACCCATGTTGACACTCCGTATTTGAGCAATTGAAGCTTTCAGCTGGAACGCCAGATTAAAAGGTTACTTTGGGTCCTCGAGGCGGAAAGGTGGTGGTTAGTCTCCTAAAATGGATGCTGCAACACTCCTTGAGTCTTTCAGAGCTCTCACTAGAGCTTTGCCTCGGCGGTTTGGAAAATAAGTATCATGAATCGTGTCTTCGGCTTTTGGGAGACATGTACCGCCAAACTCATTCTCTTTAGGCATCGCATACCATTTACCCAACGATCTGAAAGGAAAGACAAAGACGCAATCGTTTGCATGTTTCCCAAGCTGATGGGACACTTGGACTTGAAAGATAGTTTCCTTGCATTCTACCTGAAAGTATCGGCGCCAAAGCACTGCGACGGAATCATACTCATCCGAGCCTAAGGTATACGCTGAAATAGCTTTTTTTTGAATTCCCTGAATTCAAGAAATCAAGCTCTATTAGTAAGTATTGAGCTACTCTCACCATTTAACAAGACTTTTCCCTTCTTGAGATTCGCATTTGATCCTCATCAGTAATACATAAGGCTTCTTCTTAGCTCATACTCAATAGTGATGTGAGAGAGTACTTGGTTAGTCGTCCCATTTTTCGCGTTCGAAATCTTCAGGTCGTTATTGCTTTGACTTCCAGGTAAAATTGTTTCATTCAGGCGAATTCAACATCGCTTTCCAAGCAGCTAAGGTGTAATGACTATCCTTGTATATTGCCTACGTTACATCTCTCAACTTCCACTGCATCAATTATGAAGACAATAGGAGGGAAAAGAGGTTAAAAGGCAATTTTGCGCACGTGACAGCGCTTAGTGCGCTAAGGCTAAATCTCTGATTTTCAGCGCTTGGGTTATCAATAAATCAACCAATTATATGCCTATTGCAGAACCCTCAATTTGGATCTTTCAACAAAAGGCGTGGGGGTTTTGAAAAGGGAAAGGGGCAAGCTCGCTTATTTTACCCCGCCCCCTTTCCGAAAACATCCCACTTCAAAGTTTGACTGGGTAGGAAAGGTGGGATAACATGCAGAATCGAAACCGCGAGAACGCAATCATTCTCTTAAATGCCCTCATCGAAGTTCATATCCACTGTAAATTATGGACCTACAAGATCGCAACAGTCTAATTAGTTTGACAAGCACAGTGGGTGTCGTGATAAATGCAAAGATGTTGTGATCGGCGGATATGTGGATGATTCGACATTATGACGCAACTTGGAGGGGTAATTTACCCCGCCTCTAGAATTTAAATAGGGAAGACCTGCAAATTCACGAAAGCAGCCATAAGTGCTCGGGGAAATCTCTTTCTGCGTCTTCGAACTTTCTTGCTTCCTTTTTTAGCACTTAAGGTTTGGAAATTCAGTGTGGGCTGAGCTATAAAATATAAATGTCACATTGGACACAAGCTTCACACTAAGTTGCTTCAGACTGGTTCGACGCTTCACAGACATTGTGCACAAGATGCCTTACCTTCATCGACTCTTCTCCTTAGCTTTAGCAGGCTGGTCCTTCATCTCGCCCGCCCAAGCCGACTGGCAATTCAAATCACGACCAGACCTCTCACCACCAAAACTAAACGTCACTATTCCAGCCGGCGCTTCAATTTCCCCAGGCTACCTATTCGTTGCACCCTTTTCAGGCTACCCAGAAGGCACACATCACGGGCCACTTCAAGCAGCTCCCTACATCTTCACCTCCACCGGCGGGCTAGTCTGGTCGGGCTTCACCTATTTCTCCATTTGGGCGACGAACTTCCAGGCCGCCCAGTACAAAGGCCAGCCCATTCTATTCTCTTTCGAGGGCTCGCACAATGCTGCGTATGGGCATGGACATGGGCATACCACATTCTTGAACCAGAATTATGAGACGATCAAGGAATTAAGGGCGGGGAATCATCGATTGACGGATAAACACGAGTTTCATATCATCAATGAGGAAACGGCGTTGATACAGATTTACCATCCTGTGCCCTGGGATTTGGAGAAGTACGGGGGAAGTGAGGAACAACAGTGGATTGTCGACGCCAGATTTCAAGAAATCGATATTGAGAGTGGGAAGGTGCTCTTTGAGTGGAGTAGCTTGGATCATGTTGATCCTGAAGGCATGTCTTTCATTGATTACCAACCCATGCCTCTGCTATAGACGTATAACTAATTAAATCTTCTAGAGGCATATCTCCCCTTGAATCCAGGCCAAGCAGGCTCAGGTTACAACAGCTCAGACGCATGGGACTACTTCCACATCAACTCCGTGGACAAAGACGATGAAGGATCCTACCTGATCTCAGCACGCGACGCCAATGCCATCTATAAAATTAACGGCACCACCGGCTCCATCATCTGGCGTCTTGGCGGCAAACATAGCAACTTTACCCTTGGCCATTCCGTCCCCTTCTCCTTCCAACATCACGCCCGTTACCTCTCCCGCTCTGAGTCCGGAACTTGCGAGACCATCTCCCTGTATGATAACTCCGCCCATGGTACTGAGAACGGGCACGGCCATGAAGTTCACTTGTACCCCTTCTCCCGCGGGAAGATCGTTGAAGTTGATACCGAAAACTGGACCGCGACCCTGGTCCAAGCTTTCCATCCGCCAGACAAATTGCTGTCTAAGAGTCAGGGCTCAACGCAGGTGTTACCGGATGGGAATGTGCTTGTAAATTGGGGCTCTTCGGGCGCCATCACAGAGTTTTTGCCCAACGGAACGGCGATCTTTCATGCCTATCTCGACTCCGATGATTTGGGTGTAGGAGTGGAAAATTATAGGGCTTTCAGGTATAATTGGACTGGTATCCCTAATGAGGAGCCGGCGATTGTGGCGTTGAAGAGTGGGAAGGGAAGTAAGATTTATGTCAGTTGGAATGGGGATACTGAGACGAAGAAGTGGGCATTTTACGGCAGTGAGAGGGATAAGATTGGGAAGTTGAAGTTCCTGGGGGAGAAGGAGAGGACGGGCTTTGAGACCGAATTCGTTGTTGAGGAAGAGGTGGAGAGTGTCAAAGCGGAGGCGTTGGGAAAACATGGGAAGGTACTGCGAAGCACTGGGGTTGTCAAGTCAGAGGTTGAGGTATCGCAATTCAAAGGAAAGGGTGGTCAAGATAGGAAGGCTTGTGGTAAAGAGGTGACTTGGCTTGCGAAAGTGTGGGGTTTTCTGAGGAAGCAAGAACTTTGAACCAAGATCGAAGAGGAAGTGAAAGTTGACCGAGTTGGTTCATTTGTCCTAGTCCGCCTTCCTTACTTTCTTTGATATTTTCTCTCTCCAAGAATCGGAGGGACAGTCTGATTTGAAGCCAACGTGTAATTTACTTATATTTACTAGAGAATCAAGGAAGTCTAGACTGCTTGGCTGCTTATCTATGGGCGCTTGGAACACCAAAGCGTGGGGATCACTGTGATTAGATGCAAAATTTGAATGCGTGGAAATATTCAGGTAAGGGAAGTGGATGCTACAGAAGTTGACCAATAGAAACAGCTGAGTGGGAGTCTTTCGTCGCCGTATATTTGAGCCTGAAATCGCCACCCCGAGACTTCTCTATCCTCGTCAGATCTCAATTCAGGTACTGGGCTCCACTCTCTTCACTAAGCAGCATTGTCTTAGTTCGGACCGTTCCGCAACCCTGCCAGAGGAAGGTGGAGTGATTCCACTTCAGCGCTAAAGCGAGGGACCGCTTCCAATTTTCAAGTCCCTTGCATATACCAAAGCATCGATATGCTGCAGATTTCAAGCATATGACAACCATCCCGCACCAGGCAAAGCTGAAAGACCGACCAGAAGAAGCAGAAGCTGCAGGATGGAATGTTTGCAAAATGATCATTATTTGGAGTCATGGGTTGATAGAAAGGTCAGTTTGAACACCTCTGAACACGGACAACTTCTCTGATGGGACCTTGCCTATGCCTACCCGAATGAGAGGCAATTATTCCAATGGAAGGCTTTCCGAGCTCTGCACATGCCATCTTTGACATTCGGTGCACACATGTTACACTTCCACAAAAGGGTGGCTAATGAGATCGCACGAAGTACGGGAAACTCTTGAACAAGCAAATTCCAGAAGCTTTCTAGGCTTTCTTATGTGACGTGCGAAATCAAAAGAGGATACGAAAGGGCAATCCTCAAACATTGACCCTTTCCTTTTGTATTGTTGATATTTCTCGACACAGTATTGGCAGGCATCGAAGCGAGGGTGTTACGCATGCAATATAACTTGCTGCACGGTTCTGCTTCTTTCACACTGTGGCTTTGATTATTAGCTGCTTCGGAGATATTCAAGGGTTGCATGCAGTGTAATGCAAAGACTTTGCGGGAGCGACCCCCGGATTGAAGATGTATATTGCCTCTCTGAATCTTCCGTCGCACTGAATGCCACGCCCCGTGTAATTTCCTTGTTATCTGCATGCTGTTGAGCATGTATAACCGTTATTGCTTTGTTTGTTTAGCTGCGTGGGTGGTAACCTGGTTGTCGGGACCGCGACATATGCAGGCTTCGGCCTGTGTAGTACCGAGATGCAAACATTCCGAAAAAGCACATGAGGCAACCAAACAAGCTTCCAAGCAAGACTATCCGCACCGCAACTCTTGACAGTAGATACACTAGCGAATACCAAGATTCTTAGACATATCTGCCAGGCCGAGTAGACTATGGCAAGAATGTGTTCAGAGCACCCTAAGGTGATGGTGTGATACGGGCCGAGACTCGACGGGATCGGCAGCCAGACATGCCGATTTCTCTGCAAGTCGGATCTAGGCCGTAGCTGCAGAAGAAGCAACATGGAAGGCCATCGGTGAGGAACCGTCCGAAGATCTGATCGGGGAAGTCAGGTGCCCGCTGTGGAATCCGCAGGCGTTCTGCAACCCTCTACCTTTCTGTGGCATAATGGTAGACGTAATGTAGTATGACTCGACCTTTGTGGAGGATGGGATTTGCGAAAGAGGGAAACGGGTAGGGGAACAGGAGGCGCTTCCCAGGGTCATTTCAAGGCAAGCGCATGCTGTGCAACCAAGTTAGGCCTCCGCCTCTGAGACGAAAAAGAAACATCAAAAAGCCTCCCCTTCCCCTCTCTACCAAAGTTTCTCCCCAGTACCCCACATTCTTGCTCATGGTAGAGCCTCTAATTCTCAAGCTACAACTATCTCAAGTCCTCGAGTCGCAGCATGCCAGTCTAGAAGGATATCTGCCTTGATCCCTGGCGGCCACATGCCATATCGACCCTTCATACCTTGGTGGCTGCCCCTTTCCAGCAGAGCCTGCATATACTTGCAGCCAGTAGCCAAACGACTCGACCTCTTCTCCAATATTGCCACATCATGGCGCGCTTTCTCATTGATGAGACCCTGAAAACGGCTCTCTCTTCCTGCCATCCGGTTAGCGCATGTATGCGTGCGATCGAGTCTAAGATCTTGCACATCCGCCTTCCATGCTTTCGATCCCGGAGAGAGCCCGGGACGAAATATGTCTTGCCCGCACGTCCAATTAAATGCCCTGGCTCTTGATTTTTTGGGGTCTCAAGGGATATTTTTGCTGTTGGAAACGTGGGGGAAGCCTGGCCAGAACACGCGCAAAAGCAAGTAAGTCCTCGACAGGATTTTTGTGTAGCTCTAGGCTGAGTGTGTGAAACTGGGTCCGCGATATCACCTATGCGCCGTAATCCTTCCCGTCTTCGAAATCTGGATATCAATATACTCGAGGGTATCCTGGAGCCTAAAATAATGGGTCCCAATTATGATCTATGTGCTCGATCTCTTTAGACTATGGAGAGGCTTTTCTGACTGAACACTTCGTCTTGCTACCAACACGCCATAAGATTTTCGTCCTCCCACTCAATTCCATGGTCTAGAAAAATTTGATGCTAAGGGAATGATAAAGTTAGCTGTTGTGTTGCAGCTACACACAACAAGAACATATGTTGGAGCACGTACGTATTTCTGTCATATATTCATGCGGGAATGATCGTTGTAGAAGTCTTACCTTACGTGTTGCAGCCCATTAACACCTGACTCCATCAGATTCTAGCTTTATCGATCCAGAGCAGCTGCAGCACACTGGATTTGGGACTGCAATTCTATCGGAGCTCCGGAGCTCTCTCCGTGGAGATGGTGGCGTTGCCCCAGTACTCGAGGTTGGACGCATAAGTAGTGGTTTTCTACTTTCTCTTTGAAAATCATCTCTAGCTTTTGAAGCATCAAGTTCAGACCTGTTCACTCGGACTATACTTCCACCGATTTCAACATTCAAAAGATTAGACCATGCCTCTTGTACCTGCTGGAGACGAGACTGGAGAATATTATATCCCTATTTGCGGTCTGCCTTGGAACACCTCGTGGCAAAAGTTGAAAGACTTTGCCAGAAACCAGAAACCCGATGGCACCTACATTGAGATAGATCATGCTATGGTCTACCCACATAACCAAACAGATGGTTGGGTAAGAGTCAAAGGAAAGGATAACTTCCTGAGAGCCCTAGGTACGCTATATCCTACTTGTTAGAACTTGGGCTGATTTGAAAGCACATCTCAATGGTGGCGAGCTAGACCATAAAGCCTTGATTGCGGATGGCCGTAATGAGACACAATCTGCTATGCTTTTGGATCTTGGTGTCATGACATCGCCTTCACAGAGAAGAGACAGTACCTGCACCGACATCTCCTCCTCTCCGGAGTACCAGCAATATGGCGGCCAGTTCATGCAACCATTTTCACCACAAGGGAACTACTCTGAGGTTAGTCGAAGTCGTTGCGAATACACCTTGCTGATTTAATCCAGTGGAACCATCAACTACAGAACAGCTACTCTCCAGCTTCTTCAGCCTTCTCCACTGGCGGCTACTATCAACCGCCATCTCTAATTTACGAAACTCCCCCAACTACATTTCCCGTTAATGGATCAGTCGGATACTTTACTCCAGCCTCTCAACCTGCGATTGTATACGCCGGCAATATGGCACCGGCAACGCCTGTCTACGTCCAACAACGCCAGCATGTTTATGCCTGCTACCCTCCGACCTTTAACAACGGCCTCATGTCTCCACCCAGTACAGTCGGAAGTGTCTTGCAAGCACCTATAAATACCGTCAACGGCCCGGTCGTACAAACTGAAGCCCGCAAGGCTATCATCAAAGGACTCCCGCGTGATACACGTGAGGATGCCTTAATCTCTCACATCGACCAACTCTCCTTCAAGGCATCCTCATCACGTTCCCATCGACCAGGCAGCAGTTCTATTCAGCACGTGGACTTTGCTCGACATTCTGATGGAAGGTTGAAAGGCCATGCCTTCGTCATCTTCGAAACCCATCGAATAGCCAAGAAAGTCGTCGACGCTATCGACGGGCAGAAGTTCCAAGGCCGTCAGTTGCGAGCCACGCTTGCAAAAGAAGGCGTTGAGCCGTTTGAAGCATTTCACCAGCATCAACAGCAATATGGCTACTTGGCGCCTGATTCATCGGGTAGAGTGTCAGCAAGTCTGGCGGTGGCGCAAGAGAAGGTTGATGAGAGGCAGGAGGGGGCGTTGAAGGAGTACAAAGACACGCAGTGGGATGACAACGGTGAGGGGAGCTCAAAGTCAGCTAAGGGGAAGGACAAGGCGAGAGAGAGCAGCCGTGAATATGGAGGGAGGAAACATCGGCCGAAGAGCAGGGATCCAACAAGGGGGGCGCCAGCGGTTGTGGATGGCAGTGGGAGGAAACGTCACTGAATTGTTGAGGATGCTTGCTTCTTGGCGTTTGCACTGGTAGAAATGTAGTTGCTATATTTGAGCGATGGTTTTTTCTCCTTTCCTTTATATTTGTCCTTGTATATTTCTTCCATTTGTGCGTGTTGTGGGAGGTAATGGTATGGGAACGCTGGACCCAGACAGAGGCCGTAGAGCCTCATGTAATGATTGCTGATTCGAGGCTGATGGTGTATGAAATCAAACTGGCGTTCTGGTGTTCGGAATCCATCCTTTGGGCTGAGTGTTCCCTGTGATCCGCTGACCCACTGATCCTCTCTCTTAATCTCTTGACCTCTCTTTCCTAGTGCCCCTTAAACGTTCCTGTTCTCTCCCAAGTGCAATGGCTCGAGTCTCACTGGGTTAACGGTTAATGATATTATTATTATATATCCCACCTCCCGAAAGCAAAGCTACTAGTTGAATTATCCTTATTGAATACCTAAACTGAGGACTAGAAGTAGTGTCTTCCTCCTCTCCTTTCTATGTAGTAGGAGTGGTGGCGGTACTGAAATGTACGCGCACCCGGAAATTCCTCATCCCAGGGCTAAAACTTCAACCCACCACCACACCATCCTTTACCATCATCCACCCAACACCCGTCAGCCTCCGACCGGGCCCATCCCAATGCTCCCAACATAATCTATCTCGGTCGGCACAATGGCCGCATTGGTCTTCCCAGCCGCTGATCATCAGATCTCGAGGTGGCTTTTGTGCATGTATTGGCGACATCGCTGAAACGCCTTCAGCCTGTTCAATACACCCGTAGCGTGTACACATTTCCACACGTTTGCTCTAAATTATTTCAAGCGAAATGAACATACTTTGAATTTCTTGTCAGCTATTTTTCTAGTTCTCTGTCTAAAAGTTTGACATCTGGGTCCGTTCAGAGATGGCGCGATGTCAAACGGATCGATTCTCTTTGAAATCTGGTTCCTTACATCATTCCCGTCGATGATGGCTAGCTCGCACATATATTTTTGACATCTCTCAAATATTCAAATGAAAATCTTCAAACTTCTTCAAAAGGGGAGCGAGAGCCATCAAGTCGATCGATTCGACGAGACAGTCGTTTCCGGATACTCCAAAACAATGGTGGCAATCATGCCGGCCAACAGACGAAGCAGGAAGACCCTGGTGATTGTGACAGCGGCCAACATTCTCTTACTCATCTGGACATACCTCAAATTTGTTCCCAATGAGAGGAAACTTGGGACAATGGCCGCTCCATATGCGCAAAAGATACTCGAGAAAGTCTCCCCGCAAACACACATTCAGACACTGGATATCTCCCATCTCACCAGACACATCGGCTCCGACCAGTTCACCTACGCTCGCCGCACAATCAAGACTAAGTATTACACCGGCGATCGACCAGCTTTGACACGAGTCAATGAAACACTCTTCGGTACCCCGCATATGCTCGACAAAGCAAACCTGACAACCGTTGCCATCGAGTCTCCCGACATCCTCACGCTCGAAGTCCCGCAATCCCCAAAGGTAGACTTGAGCGGCTTTTCCTTTGGCATGTCAACCAAAATTCCCCGTCTCCGCGACACAATCCCTCAGATCGCTCACTGGCTGCCTGGTTCCGGATGCCAGCTACATGTGATCGCACCTCCACACGACGACGACCTCCCTTTGGAGCGAGAGATCCGCGCCATGGGCATTGACCTTACGATCACCACTGCCATTGCGCCCTTCCCAAAGGCCTACTTCTCAATCCTGAAAAAACTGTACGAAACCCGCACCCCGCAGACGAAATGGCTGGCAATGTTCGACGACGATACCTTCGTTCCTTCACTTCCCTATCTCGTGCAACATTTCAGCAAACTCTACAGCCCCAACGATGAACGCATGATCGCCGCTATGTCAGACAACATCGGACAGATCCACGCTTTCGGCCTGCTGCCTTTCGGCGGCGGTGGAATTTTCGTCTCTATACCCCTAGCAAAACGCCTTACTGAAGAGAAGGTCTGGGAGCGCTGCATGGCTTCCCCGAAGAACCAGGGGGATCAGATTGTTAATGACTGCCTTAATGATTTCTCGACCGTAAGGCCAGTATTCGATATGGAGCTCCATCAAATGGACATCAACGGCGATCCGTCTGGCTATTTCGAGTCCGGACGGCGCTTGCTTACAATTCATCACTGGAAGTCTTGGTTCAGTGTCAATGTCCCGATGGTTGCGAATGTTTCCAAGGCATGCGGAGATGAGTGCGTGCTCCAGCGCTGGCAATTCGATGGCGAGACGGTTCTGAGTAACGGGTATAGTATTAATGAATACCCAGGGGGCATCGAAAAGGGGAACGTGGAGCTGGGCAAGGTGGAGAAGACGTGGGATGGCGAGTTGTGGCGCTTTGTTCACAAGATTGGGCCGCTCAGGGAGCCAGTTAAAGAGGGTGTTAAAAAGACCTTCTTGCTTGTGGAGGCGAATGTCGTGGAGGGTGTGGGTGTTAGACAGATTTATGTGGATAGGTCGAAGTTTGTGGAGGGGCATAGGGTGGGGATTGATAGGGTTGTTGAGTTGCTTTGGTTGTTTTAAAGCTCTGTTTTTAAGGCTCTATCGCCAATTGAAGAATACTTCCAGGCCTAAGTGGGCCTGGGGAAAGTTTTCAGTCGGTTGTGTGAGGGTCTTTTCTTTTAGGCATGCATAGCGTGGCATGGCGCATGGAAGGCTGCATAGCATCTGGTGTATCGGAAAAGATCAAAAGCTGTACATATGGCGGCATCTGCATTCTACATTCTATCACTGCCAATATACGACGTAGTGCTGAATAGACTATTCATAATCCCATCCCATAGTCCCCATCAAGTGCCAAACAATGGGGCCTTCATCAACGCCATCAACGCCTCATCAAGCTCTACATCTCCTTGCTCTTCGCACGACTCAGCCCGAGACGTACTTTTCCACGGCTGAAAAGGCTTAAGATCACCCTCACACACAGTTCCCTCCTCCGGCATCGTACCCTCCTGAAAATATCCCCGTATATACTTCGCTGTACACTGACTCGGCATACTCAAGCTCGTATGCCCATAAGCATCCAGCCTCAGCACCCTACTCCCATTAAAGCTCTTCGCACCCTCATACGCATTCCTCAACGGCGTAATATTATCTGCCGTATTGCCTACAAACAATATCTTCGTCTCAACATCACTCCCAAACGGCCCATCGAACCGCCATTTTGCCTGAACTGCCCAATCAACACACCCGAGGCGCATGGAGGCCATTGTTGCGCCGGCGCTGGTTGAGGCATTGGTGCAAGATGAGAGGTAAGTTGAGAAGGCGGAGACGCCGCCGGTGAAAGCAGGTTGGTCGGAACAGAGGATGGCGAGGGAGGCGTCTGCGGAACCTTCTACTTCGGGGATTTCTGGGGTGGGATCAGAAGGAGAAGATGAGGAGTCACAGAGTGGGAGTTGATCGTCTTGTCCGGGAGAGAGTTGGAGAAATGTGCTGCCGTTTCCAGACTCGAGGGCTGAGAGCGCGGATGCTAACCCTGGGAAGACGACGAGAGGCTGGTAGAGAGAGCTGGATATTAGTTTTCTGACTTTGCTGAAGGTTATTATCTCTGGTCTGTTGTTTGATGAAGAGGCTGGGACGATGACAGGGTGAGTCTTGAGGTTGGCGAGGAATGTGTTTAGTCGCGTCTCGATTTCCGTGGGAGAGGGTGAGAAAAAGGAACAGAGGTCCGGGCCTGCTTGGTAGCAGTAGGTGTAGAATGAATTCATGACGGCGTCGGTGTCAGCCAAAAAATGGGTCCCTTCGCCTGAAGAGTATTGCTTTGGGTCAACGTTGCCTATCTCTGTTAGCATTGAGCCTACAAAGAAATGACGTGTAAATCATACCATCAAGGACTATGCGTCCTACTTTCTCGGGCCATAGACTTGCAAACGTGGTGCCTAAGAATGTCCCGTAGCTGAACCCCCAGTATTTCAGCTTCTGTTCCCCAAGCTTCTCGGTGATATGTAGCATATCCCTTGCTACACTTGCTGTGCTTACAAATCTGCCAATACTGTGCTCGCCAGAACCGATGACAGAAGCACATTTTTGAGAGAATGCAGAAGCGTGAGCGTATGCATCATAAATAACGGCGGGATGAGCGTCAAGAACAGGTGGTGATTGTATATCCCAGAGAAGCGAGGAAGTGCTAAACGAGGAGTTCCAGCACGAAATTGAAGGGGTGGTAGCTCCAACACCACGAGGATCGAAGGAGATAATGTCCTGTTCTTGTCGTCAGTATTGTGGCAGAAAGGGAGGGGTGCAAGGAGATTGGTAGAATGGCTCACGTGATTCTTCCCAACAACAGACTGATAGTATGGCGCAAGATGCTTGACAAACCAAATACCTGACCCGCCCGGCCCTCCTGGGTTGATAAAAATTGGTCCTTTGTAATTTGTTCTATCTGTTGCATTGTAGCGGATCATGGCAATGGTTACGAGATGGGATGGAGAGGGATCCAGCCAGTCGAGTGGTACCTATCTCATTTCAGTATATCTTTTGATGATACTGAAAGAATGAAGATATTATACCTCCAGTCGTGCGCAATCATACTCGTCATAACATCGATGCCATACTATGTGTTCGGAAGGCTTGATCTGGGAGATATCAGAGTTTGCCTTTGCCAAGGTGTGACCCACCGCCCTGAAGGTGGAGGTATGGGGAAAAAGCTTACCTCACCCCAAGTCCATCCCTTCACTCTGCGATTTGAATCTTCCTCAAACCAGGATCTCCAGAGAGCTCTCTCATAGCCCAATCCTCTCCAGTAAAGAAGAAGGACAAGGAGAATCAGCGATAAACCCACTCTCGTAAAGACCAGTTTCACAGAGCCTAATTTCCTACGGGCGCCCGTGGCGGATACGAGTTTCAATCGCACTTTGACGTCCATACTTGCGGCGTATCTGCGTTCATGATGAAAAAAGTTGAGAAGGGAAGGAAATGCTGGGCGCTGACATGAGGTTGTGGGTGCCAAGAACTTACGGCTATCTTGTCTCTCGCTTAGGGAAGATCTGCCCCTGAATGGAAATGCCCCACTTTCCTTCAAGGGGCGACGTGGCAGATCTTCTTTCATCATTCTATACCTATAGTTGTCGTCTACGAATTCTCCTGTTCTAATATATCTGAGAGTTCTTGAATGCTCAATTGGCTAAATAGTGTGTATCCGTGAAATTTCAAGAGTTCAAGCTGTAGTTGTATGTCCCACTTCAAGCCCTCTTAATCTTCCCCCTCTTCAAGAACTCCGGCATCCCATCGTCTTCCCTTTTCACACCCCTCAGCTTCTTCGCTTTACTTCTCTCAGCAATCTTTAAGCGCAATTTCTTCCACCCGTTCTGCAGCGATTGAATTTCGAAGGCTGCTAGGATCAACGGCGCTGCTACTAAGAAGGTTACAATAACTAGATTAGGGCATTCGAGTTTAGCTAGAGATTAAGGAAGGGCTGGGGTGAAAAAGGGTGGAAAATAGATGAAGATGAAATAGAGAACGGGAGAACGAACGGATATATTTCACGATATAAGCTTTCCTTAGAAAAGGCGTAGGAGGGAAATCGCTGCCCGCGGGCAAGACCTCACGGTGGAACTCGGCGATAGGGAGGGTGAAGACTGTGGTTACGAAGGTGAGTGGGAGCTGTGGGCATTGTTAGCTTAGGCGTTTATCATCCAAATCCGAAATACACGGATGGGAGAAGAGGTAAGAGACAGCAACATACGAAAATAATAGTGACGATTGTGAAGACCATGATCGTCTTTGACTGTTCGCCGGAGGAGATTGCTTCGTTGCGACTTACGCGTGCTTCGAGCACGTACGCTTGCTGTTGTTTGAGGTTGAGGAGATCTTTCAGCTGAACGGGGGATTAGCGACTGAGTGAGCATGGGGAAGGGCGATTATACCGTATCATATGCTTGATTTGCTTGCACTTGCATACGCTCTACATGCTTCAAATGTTTCGAGCTCTGATCTACAAACGTCTTGTTGCTGTGTTTACACTTCAGGCTTGTCTGCAGAGCTGCCACTTCCATTGTGCACCCATGCATACACTGAAAATCAGCTTGCTCAATATGCTCGCTCGCCGAAGTCAAAACCTGTATTTGATCATCGAAGACCGCTTTCAACATTCCGAGCTCGTCTTTGATATCTTGGATGTTGCGAAGGAGCTGAGTTTGTTCGGTGACGCTGAAGATGCTTTCGAACCATCGAATTGATTCTTCGGACTCGGCGGGTTGTTCTTTGATCCAAATCATGAAGTTCTCGAATTCGGCAACGAACTTCGAGAGCATGCGCATCACTTGATCGGCCTATAATTCAAATGAGCATATGGTGTTTTGCGCGGTGTACATGTAAGAGATGCATACCCATTTGTTCGATTGAACCGAATACTTCTTCAAGAAATCAAGATCTGGAATCATGTCTGCCTTGTGGAGGATTCCAACACATTGACTAATGATCAACTCCGCAAGAGCATGTGAAGTGTTTATTTCTGGCCGACGTGAGCTATGGAGATATGATACGATCGTCTTTAGAACGTCAGTTTTGTCCGTCGCATCGAGGTCCTGAGAATTCCGGTCGTATTGTCGGTGCGGAAAGCAGGTCACGATAGTTTCTGCTGACTGTCAGTAAATCCAATACCAGGTCATGGCCCACATACCTTTATCGATAATCCAGAGCCATAGCTGATCGATCATCAGAACTGGGCTGTTATCGTCATAATAAAGTACTTGGTCGATTTTGTGTAATTTGCTATCCACTTCTTTCAATTCTTTTCTTTTCCAAGGAGCAATTACCTTGTTGGCAAGTTGCTCCCAAGTTGTGGGCTTTGGAGGCGACGTAGAAGTTTCTGTGTCCACTGGGTCCGTCTCTGCGACCTGAGTAGAACTCTCGCTCAAACGTCGCGAGCTGGCAGATTCTGTCGTTGATTCGGTATCATCTCGTCCTGGAAGCTGTTCGTCCATCGTCTCCGGCTTCGGAATCGGCTGTTTTTCGAACTCCTTGAGACTTTTTTTCTCTTCCAGCAGCTGCTGATATTTCGAGTCCGCTTCCAGGTTGAGACTCTTTTTTTCTTCGTTGAATTGTCGCATGACAACCTGATCTCCGTCTCGGTCATTCGTATCTGCCAGATAAGAATAATAGTACTGATCCAGCGTTCGCCGCAGATGCACTGGCCGTCGTTTATATAAATATCTTCTCAAGAGCTCACGGTAATCCTCTTCGTTCTCGGGAGTCTCGAGCGTAAGATCCTTGGTTTGCGTCTTTTTCGTATGTACTTCACCTTCTGTGTCATTTGGCGGTGGTGCAGCTGCAGTGTCATTGCCACCTTTTTCATCGGGCCAAAGCGGAGTTTTGCTCTTTTGGGTGCGACTTGTCTTGATAGCTTCTTCTTTTACCTCTGAAATCACCTTACTTAATTTTATCCTTGCTAGATGCGATTCCCAGTGTATGTATGGCATCTGCAGCTGTCAGTGCATGCCTGGGGCACAAGATCTCCGCAACTTACAGCTAGGAACAAAGGATTAGGTTCCAGGTCAGTGTTTTGTGCGTGATCGTGCCCTGAAGATGGTCGTTCAGTAGGTTTTGATGGCAACAGAGCTTCAGGACCAATTGGAAAAGTTTGGGTTCGAAGATTTTGCTGCACTGGCACTCCTTGTACATTGGGACCATCTAGGAGAAGTGAGTAAAACCCAAATTCTTCAGAATCTATTGTATTAAGTTAGATACGAATCATACCTCGAACTAGCCGGCCACATTGAGGGGCTATGAATCTAGCATGCGGTGAGAGGTCAGGTGACGTATAGAATGGATCTGTTCCCCATAAACTTTTGTATGCTGGCATTTTCTTGTCTTGACAAATGCCAGTTATTAACATCTACTCAAATTAGTTCACAGTGTCATGTAGAACAGGTGCACGTACTTCTGCCCAGGTCATCTATGATTGTTAGTAATGACCTCTGAAACTAGACGAGGGGAGAGGATGTGATGCTTACATTATTTGTAGGAAGATGAATCCATCTCAATTTGTTCTCCTTCTGTTCCGCCTTGCCGGGAGGCGTCATGATACCGTCCAAGACAGCCTTGTGATACAGTATCTCTTCAATCCTAGGTTTCTTTAGTAAGAGACGCTCTTGGTTGCCAGTCTCCCAAAAATCGATTATCGTCGCCCGGAATCCAACGCCTGGGATCCAAAATGGCGTCGAGAAGACTGGCTTCGCAAGCAGTGGTGCAGCAGCTTTTGTTTCTTTGCCATCTGGAGGTAGGCTGCGTTTCGGGCCACGAAACTCCATACCCGGCTTCTCGCTATCAATTCCTCCCATCTCACCTCGAAGAATTTGTATCACGCTCTGCAAGTTCAGAGCCGTTGCTCCCGGGTGGCCTTCTCTGTCGAGCGACTCCTCGGCCTGATCGAGAGGCGTGGCACCCCACTCGTCCTTTAAAGTGGCGTCTGCCCGTTTGGGCAGATCTTTGTTCAGAAGGAGTTCGACAATTTGATGGAATCCGGACCATGCTGCGATGTGTAGTGAAGTCCGCTGGGACGTATCGAGTACATTAGGATCCGCGCCGTATTTGAGTAGTAAGGAGACCGTTCTTTTCAGACCAGAAAAGGTTGCCAACTGAAGGAGATTTCCGTACTCGGCGTCCAAGGCCGTCCAGTCAAGCTCCTTATTTCCAGTGTCCCTTCTGATAGGTTTTTGAGACGAGGGATCCTCAGTTTCAGTCTGCAAGCTACCTCCAGGAGTTCTGAGCTCAATGGGAGAGCTGGGCCGCCTTCCCCACTGTTCTGCTATGTTGTTTATCAAGCACGCGGCGACCTCTTCGTGGTCAGGGTTCAGAGCCGCTCCCGCAATTGCAGCTCTCAAAGCAGTTCCATGGATGCCACTCACGGCAAGTGTATCTGCGATGTTGCCATAATTGTCTCTCACTTTCAAAAGATAGTTGACAACTTCAAGCAGATTCTTTGTAGCCGCTGCTTCGAGAGGTAGATTTGGCAAAGCAGCATCCGGGGCATATTGAATTCTGGCGCCTCTCTGGACCAGCAATTCGACCAAATCTTTCTGGTTCTTGGGAGACTGGATAATGGCCGTCAGCAATGCTTTCGTGAGAATTTTCCAAGGTTCCTCGTTCCAGCTCTCGGCTCGTTTCTTTTCGTCCTTGAAATGGTCCAACATTAACCTCAGCATTTCTTTTGAGCCTGAGCACGCGGCTGCGTTGATTGGGTTGTCGAGAGTGCCACTTCCACCATCCAGCAGGGCGCCTTTACTGAGAAGTTCTGTTGCTACTGTGACGTAATCCTCCGCCTCAGGATCTTTATCAACACGGGCTACTGGTTTGCCATTTGAATCTTTGGCCAGCTGCTTCAAGACTTGTCCGCGAGAAATCTCAGGCAGAGCCATCCTGTTCTTGTATTCTCCTCTTGCCACAGCCTGCAGCGCATTGCCGTATCTGCCGCCTTTGGCATTGACATCAATCCCGGCTTTGGAAAGGATGGGTCTCACGATATCCATAGAACCAGTCCTGACAGCGGCTTGCAAAGGATACCCGTACTTTCCCCCAGAGATGTTGACTTTTGCTCCCATATCTAGAAGCTTATTGACCACTTCCGAATTGGCCCTATATGCTGCAACCTGTAAGGCGCAACCATAATATCCGCCCTTTGTGTTCACATCAAGTTTGCCTTTGGTGGTATCCAGTCTCTGCGTCTGTGTAGTTGCTCTGGATGAATCTGAATCCAAAACATTTCGCGGCTGTCGCAGGGATGCATCTTTGGAGTCAACAGCCGGTCTCTTCACTGGCCATTCAAGTAACTCTCGATAAATGGCTTCGTGGCCCATGTATATTGCTGCCTGCAAAGCTGTTCCGTGATTTCGATCAACCGCGTTAATGTTAATTCCTCGGTTCAAAAGTATATTCAACATATCCAAGTAGCCACATAAAGAAGCAATTTGTAGAAGGCCGTTTCCTGAAGCATCCTGAGTCGTGAAGCCAGCCGATTCAAGCATGTCATCATGGGCTAAATTGTCCATCACAAAGTTGGCCATTTTGGCATTATTTGCCGTGACATAAAGACATAATAGAGAGATTTGATCCTTGAGCGGCAATTGGATTGAGGTCGATGGCTGTGTGAACAGGGGAGTTGATGAGGGTGTCCGTTTTGGTGGACCTGGTCTTGCTGCTGGTCCTGGGACAGCCAGACCTCCCTTCCCAGATGGAGCAACATCAGACTTTCGAGAGGCATCTATGATACCAGGAAATTAAGTAAAAGCAGAACAAAATATCCAGGACTCTTACGTTTTCTCCAGGACAGCACACGCAATGTGCTCCTTTTCACGTGCGGCAGGTCTCCTGCAGCTTCTAGATCGACCGGATTGGGGCTCGGGGTGCCCTTGTCATCATTGGAAGTGCTCTCAGCACGGCTTGTCATTCTTTCAGAGTTGCATTGGTCCTTGTGAAGAAATAAAAGAAGACAGAATGGATTCAAGTGAAGACGTGAAGAGACGCGCTCGAGTAAGCAACTTATGTTAAGCTGCATGGGTATGACCCCACCACTCCACATTTCGTCTCGACGGGATTGGCGCACACAGAGGCCTGTACGCACCTCATCCTGCACCTCATGGGGCTGGATGGGGGCCAGATCGTCGGGACAAAGCCCGAAAATGGGCGTCTCCAAACAAGGTTCGGCGTAGTGTGGCGGGCTATTCCAGCGATTGGTTGCGCTTATTTTCAGCTGATGCGGGCTGGTCCGCGATGGGGCAAGGGAATGGATCCGCGAATTCAACCAAGGATTTCAGCTCGACCATTCGCAGACAAGGTAATTGTTGCCATTGTTCGTTTGGCAAAAGGATTGGCAGCTAAATTTGGTAATAGGCGCTAACGGTGTTTCTAGTCCGGATTTCGAGGGTAACAAGATCACGAATCACAGGGTTGTTGTCTCCTACTTTCTTAATTACTACGACACCAACGCACGAGTGACGACTATTTCTCCCATCAACTTCCTCTACTCGTAGCCATTTCTATCCATTTCTTGTTGTAAAGGTTGAAGCGGCTTTAATAAGGTCTTCTTCTATATATTTAGCGTTTATCTTCTGGTCAGTTTTTAGTCCTACCAGTTATACTAGTATCTATGCAAGTACTCCTCGCTTTCAATTAAATTCAATATTCTAAGCAGTTGCATTTCAATCCAGTCTCATATTTTCGTACATTGAAAGCCTCCCCTAAATTCATTACTGAGAATTCTTTGACCTTGAGATATCTCCTCTCACCTTCAGGCAACTAACTGCCTAGCTTCGACTAGGTACATTGAAAAATGCGGCTTCCTGTCCATAATGAAGCAGCATATAGACACTTTTTAATCTTAAGGATGCTTACCTCCTCGTCGCTCACCCCAAGGTGAATACTTGCTTTAGTCACACGTGATTCTGCTGCCTATCGCACGTCTCATAATAAGTTCTTGGGCTTATCCGGAACTTAACTTGAACTCAAAATTTCATATTTCGTTGCACATCGCAAATCTCATAATGAGAACTCATCTCAAGCCCGTCTCAAGCTCATTATGAGATTTGCGATGTGCAACAAAACGTGTAGCATCATCTGAAGAGTGAATGAGTAGCTTTGAAGTAAAAGTGACGCGAAAGAAGCACCTCCCAACGCTTGTGGTTCTTCTCGAATACCAAGTAAATAGAGCAACTCTTTTGGTTCATCGAGATCTATTCTCCCTTTTAGGTCTGGACAGTGCGAATCCCGTTTTTGAAGCTATTCAGACTTTGCGATCTGCAACAAAACTATTTGACCGTTGTGCTTTATTCACTTTCAAGTTTTCATCTCATCTGTCTCGGATCTCAATCTGCCCGTTTTGGTGAGAGGGTCACATTTTTCTATCTTAAGCTTTGACTTAAAATGCCAGAGGTCCCCACAGCCTATACAAGATGTTAGAATATATCTTCTCACTTCTTTTCTATCTACTTTCTGTATCTTAATCTCGTTCCTTCTCTCACAGATACTCAACTTCTCAAATTATTCCCATACCGTAACTGAAAATGAACTTGTCTTTTTACGGATTTAAGTCTCCACTAGCAAGTTTTTCACAAGAGAAGGTTGCCTTCTCTTACTCAAACGGAACTCCAATATTTCAAGTCGAAAGAGAAACCCACGTAAAGATTAAATCCATATTCTCTCGGCAGATCTCTGTGACCAAGGTTTATCCATTCAATTGACACACTTAATAGTAAAACAATCAGCTTTTCCACTTATGAATCTGTATGTACAGTACACCTCTTCCCTCCCCTACTTCGTAAGCACAAACGTAACCAAACTCCGTCCCCCAATACTCCCAGTCACACTCCCATCACTCCCCAACGTCGCCTCCTGACTAACCATCTCCTGCGTATTACTCGTCGCCCACGCCGTGACCGCCGCACCAGTAAATCCCTTAATCGTCAAACTCGGACTAACCGCTCCACTCCCCGTGTTCAAACAGGGAACAACCAAACTCCCATCCAGATTCACAAACGCAGTACACTGCAGCCCGCTCCCCGTAGCCCCAACCCGAATCGCACCAGGCCGGATATACCTGCTATACTGCGCGAACGCCCAAAGGCGCTTCGACACAGTGTAGGAAGTGGCGTCAACCTGAACCATCTTCTCATTGGTATTCCCGCCCTGCGTCGCAACCCAGTACAGATACGCCGAGCAATTGCTCGTCGAGAGCGCAGTATGAATCTGGCTCGCCCACGTCATGCCATCGCCTGCGCCACCGCTTCCATACCAAGCCGTCGTCCAAGCGCCATTTAAATCACTGTACTCCGTCTGCCACGTCTTGTGCGTGGTCGAGAACGGGGAGCCAAGAGCACCGGTGTATGTGTGTGAGGTTATGAGCCCGTTGGCGCCGAGCAGGGCTTCGGCGCCGGCGGATTTCAGCCCGTTTGTGAGCCCCGCTTGTGTGCCCCAGCCTTCGGATTCGCAGCAGGTTATCCCGATGGACGACATATTTGCGGCGTCTAGGGCTGGACGCAGGATCTTGACGAAGTCGGCGGCTTGCGCGCCGTTGGAGAGCATAGATGCGTAGCTTGCTCTGCCGCGGTGTCAATACCATCTCAAGCACTCTCATCTCATTTGCAGGTCGAAGAAAAGAAAGAAAAATCCCAGGGGGAGGATAGGGATAGAGAAAGGGAGACATACGCATTCTCCGGCTCATTCAAAAACCCCAAATGCGTGATGTTCACCCCGATACCCGCATAATACTTGCTCCACTGAATCAGATAGTCCGCATATGCCTGCCTCCAATCCCCGCTCTTGCACGTCTGCCCACTAACGCCACAGAGATAGCCGCCGTTATTCTCATTATTGTTCGTCTTCATGAACGCCGGCGCGCTCCACGCATTACCATAGAACGTCTTGACCCCATAACTAACCGCCTGCTGCGCAACGAATACTTGTCCGCTGTCTTTCCCGTCCCAGACGTAAGTAGGTGTGGCGGTAGGCGACCCGGGATTCTTGGGTTCGATCGTGTTCATGAAATCTTTGTCTGAGGTGAGGGAGGAACCGATTCCGATCCGCAGGATTGAGAAGCCGGCTCCGGTTGTGGTGTTGAAGAGGAGGTCGAGTAGCGCTTTTTGTTTTGGGGCGGGCAGGTTGACGATTAGGTTTGCGCGTTGGAAGGCTTCGGAGAAGCCGAAGCCGTCGATTTCTTGGTAGGTTTTTGAGGTGTCGATGGATATTGTTGTTGCGCGCGAGTATAGTCTTGGTTCGGGTGCAGAGGAGGCGAGGAGTGGCAGCGCCGTAGCTGCGAGGAGGAGTAGGAAGTGCATCTTGGCAGCGGTATGGGTGGAGACTTGTGTAAGGGTTCTCTAGAGTTGGAGATCGAGGTGAGGTGTGTATATGTATTTGATGGTGGGGCCATTTACCTCGTGGTCGACGAGGAGGTAATAGCCATATTGAGGTAGACGTTGACCTCGATTTAGCCAGCTTAAGGTTCTGATCAGCTGCAATTGGGACCGGGCTTGGTATCTCCATTCTAGCTTTCCGTTTCCCCTATTAAAAAAAGGGAATTGGGGTTCCGAATTCAAGGGTGGCTTTCGGCAAGCAAGGTTCTCCACATCGTGCCTGAGTCCGGATGAACTCGAGACAGGGGGAGCTTCCGGCAAACTTCCGGTTGCCCATACCGAACGAATTAGACAGGAACAAGGGAACGCTGGTTCCTATCATCCGCTGCTGGAAAGAGAAATATGGAATTTATTGGGAGGATGGGGAGGTTTGTGGGGCAGCATTAGATGAATAGAGAAAGCTCCGTGTGAGCGGATAACAATGCTCGATCAAATGTTCGGAACATGTAATCAATATGCGACGACCGACGACCTTGGACTTCCAATCCAGAGTCGTTGAAAAGAAACGCTGCAAAACTTGGGACGAAAAGGGAGTGGCAGTTATCTGATCGACCTCGAAGACTTTCGAATGATCGTTGCCCAATCAGAGCAGTCGACTTGACTTCCCGAGAGTAACTGTGACTTACAACTATTTCATTTGATGATGTCCATACGCGTTCGTCTGCAGAGAAATGAGGAAATCGTACATGGAATTTCTGTAAAGATTCTCAGCTCGTCAGAACCAAATCAAAGCCTGCGTCCACGCATTTGCATATTCCAAGCAACTTCGCGAGTATGTGCAGCCAGATCCAACGCCAACCCAGAGTTTCCTTCCCAGATCGTAAGATCGCCCTCTCTAAACCGACCAGATATCGTAACAAGTTCAATCATATATCGTGCACAGCCATCCTCTCGTCATCATACACTGTGTCCTTCCTTATTCCTCAGGAACAGTCCCCACCCCACCGCCATCATCCCTCGAAACCTCTCTACTCAACGGCCCCGTCCCGGCGCCAGAGCTCCTCTTCCTCCCCATCCCAAAGCTCCCAAACCTTCTCGGTCGCTCCCCATCAACACTATTCATCCTGCTCGTGCCCGGACTAACTCCACTCGCCATACTCCAGCCACTCCACCTCCTACCTCCCTCAGCCCCCTCCATCCCCCCAGCATTAAACTTCCACTCAAAAGCGCGCAGCAAGTCTTGGTGCTGCTTGCTCTTCGGCTTCCGCCGTCCATTCCACTCTGCTGCGTCGTTCTTCTCCCAATCCTCGAGCCGCTTGCGCTCTTTTTCTTCGCGCTTCTCTTTGCGGTTGCCCCAGGTGAGGGTTTTCGATAAACCGAGGCGAGAGGAAGTTTTGGTTAACGTGATGGAGGGCGTGGGTGTGCTGCCTTCTTCGTTGGTAGGTGTTGCGGGGACGGTGGGTGTGTGGCTGAGGGAGGAGGAGTTGGAGCGCGATGGCATGGTGATTGCGCGGCGGAAACGGTCTTTGAGTGGCATATTGGCGGTGATGTTCGTTGTTCCTTTGTGTTTGTTTCTTGGTCTTCGGGGTGATGCGTGGTTTATTTAGTAGTGAAGTGGTGTTACTTCAGCTCGGGCGTTTATCGGTGGTTCTCAGCTGTCATTCAATCCGTATTCGAAGATAACGATAACGATAATCTCTCAATCGATTGAATTAAGATATATGATCGAAGTAGTAGGAAGTGTAGTTGGAAAACGTGGAATAGTTGCAGAAGCATCAGCTCGTATGATGCAACGGGTGATGGAATGAGGGGCCTTCTTATCACTTCATCATGACGCTGTTTGACGGATCGGCAACGCCGTCAGCAGGGGGGAAATCAAGCTCTTCCCCGCCAAAAGCCTGGACCAACCAGTCCCCTGCGAACAAGCGCCCAGAAGGGGAAAGTCGGATCGTCACGTGCGATTCCCCCGCTTTCTCGCGAGAACTTCAGCGAAAATTCGTTTCTTGCTCCACTCTTCTCCTCCCCGTGGGGCTTTGAGGGATGTGATTGGAAAAATGCTAAAGAATGATAGGTTGTTAGGCCAAAGTATCTTGAGGCTAGATCAGGTCCGATTGAAGATTTCCAGGTAGAGAAAACCTTCCTGCGAACTTGAATGCAGTCTCGCTGCAGATAAGCTTCTAGAACCTGTAAAGAATGCACAGGGAGAACTCTTATCCGCACCTAACCCAATTCATCGTAGTGTCAAACCCACCTCCAACCCCAGCTTTCGTCACTCGACTTAGGTTCAAGAGCCAAGATTAGATCACGTTCAGACCCCACTCGGCATTTCAATTCATGAAACGACACGGATCTAGGTTCGAGAACGTGCCTGGATCCTGATAGGCTCGGTCCCGGTGTGAGAGGCGGCGGGTGGTAGGCATAAGCTCTGGTCTGTGCACCTGTCAGAGGCTCCGTCTCAAGTGTCAAACCTCTGGCGAACCGAACACAAGGCTTGGATGATTGAAAGATTAGATGGCAGTAACGCCTGCTATCGCAGGCCCAGGCTAGTTCGTGCTGGGGAGCGATATTCTGACAGGCAGGGGGTCGGGGAGGTTGTTTCGACGACCGGTCACGGGATTTCAAGTTTCCGAGTTACTGAAATTGGGAGAGAATTGTTCACAAAACTCGCAGAACTCGGGACTTTCTAACGAAGTATTGATTCGGCATAGCCGTAATGTACTATACGCTGGATATCCAAAAAGCCACCCCTCACTCCGATGCAGACCCGGCTGTTTCCCATCCCAATCATATGTCTCGGGTCTACCGTCGACATCTAGTCCCATTCCCACCCTCTACCAAACCCGTACCCAAACCCCTGAACCTGGAAGACCAGTCATCCATCCATTATATACAACTCCATAAATACCAATACATGACTTGTTCAACCAAAAACCCTAGTCCTCGTTGCCTCCGTTCGATCAAGAGCTGACGACCACGCTGGCTTCTATTTGCGTAAGCTCCGCCTCAACTACCGATGTGAAGACATCAGAGTTTTGCGATGATTGCACAAAGTACTGCTGGTTTGCCAACACAATGAGTGCTGGGTCATTGAGCTGCTGTGCGTTGCCGAAGCTTGGGAATGCAGAGCCTGAAGGGTAGAGGTTGAATTGTCCTGACGAGGACTGGAGGCTAGCGTTTCCGTTTGGTGTATAGGAGCCGAACTGAGGAGTGAAGTTGGAGCCGGTGGAGGAGGACTGCGCGGCTGACAAGACGGATGATGGAATGCTGGAGGAGAGTGTCAGAGAGGATGTCTCTTCAATCACGACGAAAGCTTGCTCGCTGATGCTGGGGTTGGATTGCAGCTGGCGGGAGATGTAGCGTGTATTGGAGTTGCTGGAGTCGCGGTTGTCGCTGATCTCAGTGACCACGATTGCTACAGTGTTCTATTTTCATTAGTTTAGAGTTTGGTTTACTATTGGAAGGAAACATACCACATTGTTGTTAAGCTGGTTCAGGGTATTTATCCGGATGTTGTCGAGAGCCTGGTTGAATTGTACTTGTGCACCGATCAAAGCTTCCGTCAGAGTTTGTGCGAGCAGAGTCTCCTCTTGTACCTGTGCCTCCAACAGCGGGTTCTCGTCGATCTGGAGAACGTTGACGGTCGTCTCCGTGATCACGTTTTGGATGTCGAAGTTGCTACCGAAGTTGATCCATGAGTTGTGGGATTTAGAGCTTCCGCCTCGCGGTCTCAGAGAGCGGCGCGGGACGAAGTTTACACCCCGTGCTGGGAGCTTGATAGCTTCTTTCTTCTCAAGTGCTGGTGCTGTCATCCTGTTAGATGTATCACCGTTGAGGAAGGAGCAATGCTTACCTGCAACAGCAAGGGCGGCAAAGCCGAGAACGGTTAATGTATTGAAGAGCATGTTGAAGGTAGTTGGAGGTTGTTGAAGAAGAACGAAGATGAAGATAGAATATAGATTAAAAGAATGTTTGTTGTTTGTAAAAGACTGTGGCGGCCACTGGGGCGCTCGTGAAAGGAAGGGAGGAAGTTTGGAATGGGCACGGTAGGGAGTTTGGATGGTGGTGCTGGTTTTGAAATGCAAGACGAAGCGGCCATCCGAGTTATTATACATGACCTCCTCGCTCCCCTGGTTTGGCTGATCTATTCGGAACCATCTTTGCCCGTTCCTGAATCTTGTCCAGTGGCTGGTCAAAACGGAGCTTCACCACATCAAGCTCTGTTCGGACAGGGCGATACCCCTTCCAAGAGGAACTCCTCGCCCCTTCCTGGCCACCCAAGCTTCATGCGGCCAATCAAGGCTTGATCGCGGACCAGGAGGCGGCGATGGTTCTATTGTGGGTATGACTCCCCACGCGCAAACGGCAGACAAGAGTAGACAAGCATGAGGCCAAGCCGGTAGTGAAGTTTATCGCGTGCTTGACGTCGGACAATGCACTGACACCGTCCCATGGCGTCAAGACGGGATGGCAGGAGACCGTTGGACCAACAACCTTAAAACAAGCATTGGCCAATAGCGGAGCGTGCACGCGGCTGAACGAGGTGCGGCGTTGGTGGTTGTGCATGCGCACACTCCTTTAGCGAGCGGCCCCCCTGGCGGTCCCGAGACTCGAGCGAAACCCGTCTAGTCTCAACGGACGAAGTGATGGGCGTTCGCAAACGCGGACAGTGACAGGCGGCCAGATTGAGGCTGCAAAACATGTTAATGGCAGGATGGGATCAGATAAGATGCAAAAAATAGCAAGGCATGTGCCGAACGGACGGCGCGAACAGCTGGAGGACTAGGGAAGTCCATCTAATCACTGATCAACACCCCCATGTTAGATCCTTTCGGTCTGGAGAAACGCCGACCCATGTGTTTTTTGAGGGGAAACATCTTGAACTTTGAACTTGTTGCAGCTGGGTGCACAGCCTCGTTCGTACCTGTGCGACGGGTAGGGCCTCACAGCTTCTTGGCTACGAGAGCGAAGACATGAGGGGTAGAGATGAGGGGGTCTGGAGACTTCGGAGCCTAATGTGGCCAGCAGGCGCCAAAGCTTGGCTTATGGAGGGGACTTTGGGTCCGAGATGAGATCCTTCACTCATCAGTAACGCCCAGCAGAATGGTGTGGCGCACATTGGTTGACAATGAGATGATGCGGGTGGTAGAAATCGTTTGAATCTCCCTCAGATGGGATGATTGTACGCAAGCACGTCTGAACTTTGGTAGTCCCAAGAGTAAGGCACGGGATGCTGAATTTAGCCAGACTGAGAGCGTCCACTGAAGCCCTGAGCGCGAATATTGTTCATAGTGGAAGCATTATGAGTGGTGACGGCGGGCTGGAGCGCAGTGAAGAATCGTGTCGCAGAGTTGAAGATCCTCTATGCGCTCGGCGAAAGTTGAAGCCGGTAAAATCTTCGAGGGCTGATATATCAAAATCGCCAAGACGTCACTGATGAGATGAATTGCAAGAGAACTCGAGTGCTCGCGTCATGAAGACTCTGGGCAGGTTTGAGAATGTTGTTGAGAATGTACGAGGTGAGTTGGGTGGAATAGTAGAGGAGTCCTTGGGAGGGTAGCAACAGGTAGAGATGAACATGGATTACTAAGCACAACCTTAAATGACTTGGAGAACACGTGACCATCCCCAAACCTTCCGTCGCGTCTCATTGAAATGTTCAAGCAGCTTTCGGTACATTGAGAAAACAGCACCTTCCACCTTCTAATCACTGCCCTTCACCTTGGCCACCGCCTCATCAACCTGCTCCTTCCGAATACTGGCTGCAGCTCTCGGATTCTTCGATTTGAAGATCTCATCCATCTCTTCGAGCGTGTGGCCCTTTGTCTCAACCATGAAGACGTAATAATACACTCCCTGCAAGGCACACGACGCAAGCCATATACCATACGTCTTCCATGCGATCTTCTGCAGAGTAATTGGCGTCGCGAACAAATTCACCCTATTTCCCGGGAGAGTCAGCAATTGCGGGATTCAGAGTGTTTCGGGAGAGCCGGAATATTCAAGCATATTCCTCTGTCATAATGTTCCACGAGCTATAGTACACTGCATACAGGAACATGGTGAAAGGGTCAGAAATAGGAGAGAGATCACCCCAAACTTACAGTGCTGTGGCATTGGTGCACATGGCCGCGAACGCAAGTCCTTTGGCGCGCTGCTCAAAGCTGAGAGTCTCTGCAGGATAGAGCTGCTGAAGTGGCGTGTACGCAAACGAAAACACAATACCGATGAGAAAGATAAAGGCCACTGATGCCTTGGCCGCGGCTGTATTTCCATGCGAGTAAAAGGAGCTCGTGCATGCGATCATACCGACCCAAGTCAGTGTCAGAACAGCACAGCACGAGATCAGCATCTTGCGGCGTCCGAATCGATCCATGAAGCTGGCTCCTACGGCTGCAGAGATACCTGAGGCGATGGCGATACCGAGATTGATATCGAGGACAACGTCTGTGCTGGTGATGCTCATTGTCGTCAGCATGGCCGGCAGGAAGTACGAAACACCACCTTGGCCAGTCCATTGAGAGAAGGCTGGGACGGCACAGGCACAGAGAAGGACACGATAAAGGGAGGCTTTCGAGTTAAACAGTGCCCGGTAGTCCCACCAGCGTTTGTCGGACCCCTCAAGTTCAATCCACTCACCGAATTCTTGCATCTGCAATTGAACATATACCGATTCAGGGTTTCCGTCTCCGTGGTACTTGGTTAGTGTTGCCCTGCACTTTTCGATCTGGCCGTGGGAGTATTGCCAACGAGGAGATTCGGGTATGAAGAAGCAGCCGATGAGGAGTATAGATGGAAGAGCCAACTGAAACCAGGTTGGCACTGTCCAAGATATATTAGAATCATACCGTACGCAGCCACGGAGCACAACAGCGGCCAAAACAGCGCCGACATAGTAGCAACAATTGAAGAGACCGGCGATGACTCCACGATACACTGGGTGAGCGATCTCAACTACATAGGCTGGCCCCGCTCCAGCAATGCCTCCTCCAAAGCCAAGGAAGAAACGGCCAGCGAGGTACTGAGGCAGGTGATGCGCGGTGCCTTGTACAATAGTCCCCATGATGATGATTGTGCAACCCATACCAATGCCAGCACGACGGCCCCAAGTATCAGCAGCAGGGCCAATGAATGGCAGCGCACAAACAGAGCCTATGGAGAACATTGCTGAGATGAGACCAGCTTTGACGCCAAGAATGCTGGATCCGAATGTGCTTTGGAAATGTGGCATGGCGAGGAGATTTCCCATGAGGGAGGCATCATAGCCGCCCATGCTGGCACCGAGCATCATCAAGGCGCAGATGGCATATAGTTGGATCATGCCCTTGCCAAGCTTCCTGACCGGCTCGATGCGAATGGCAACCATGAGAGCATCGGTGCCACGGAGGTTATGGAGGGCTTCTGTGTCCTTCATGGCAGCATCGGGGGAGAGGTCTTCGACTTCGACATGTTCGTCGTCCTGTGTTTTCTCGTCTAAAGCAGACATTGCGGGTATATGTGAGTCGAACAAGAACTAATTGTCGGTTGGCGATCAATCACTTCGTGCAATTGAAAGGCAGAGGTTGAGGTCCTCGACTCAATGTATGGTAGGGTTCAGAGAGAATATCTCGACTCCGATGTACGATGATGTGTCGAACTTTCAAAGATGTCCTGGTATTCAGACACAAGGTAAGAAACAACAGGAGAAGCCAGCCAACTGATATAAGTTCTCGAGATGAGAGTATTTTCTACCCCACATTCTCCAGACTCCAGACTCCAGAGCTTGAAGTCATCCATAGTGGTCAAATCGTCCAGTACCATAGGACGTCGACTGTCGATGGGGAGACTAACACGGCTATTGCTTTTCTTTGAAAGTCCGTCCTAGGATGCGGTCCCGAGAAATAGTGCGCTAAGAACTCCCTGGTTGAGTCCACACCCCTTTGGTAACTTACCGAGGGTCAAAATTTGGGCATTCTGCACCTGTAGATTGACTGCACAGCGCCACAACCTCAAGAGAGATTCGGGTCTCCAGGCTCGCGGTACAGTAAAGTTCGAAATCGGCTTCAGTTACAAACAAGTCCATGATTTTATTTCTGACCCATATTTTATGCGACACTAACCGTCTATGGCTAGCCTTATTATAAGCCCCCGCACCCCGCTTAAACCTCTGTTCTAAATATCACGTGGACTCTATTCCTGAGGATTAGCCGACGGCGGCGGAGGCTGTTTTTTCGGGCCTAAGAATTGAGAGCTCAAGAGTTATAACGTTACAGTATTGAGTTTTCATGTAAACGACCAAATTGCTTTGGAGCTTCTTCTCCAAACTTTCAAACTATATCCTTGATGGGACATTCTAGCTAGCCTTGACTGCTAGTTACGGCCTTGAGCCTCGCGATAGGCAGCAAAGGCTATCTGAACTTGAAGGCAACTCAGGACCACCTGTACACAACTTAACAATAATGCGACCCCACTTATAAGAACAACAACCCAGAATGTGTACCACTGGTGCGTTTGCCTTCGGTCATACCATAGTTGCCGGATACTGGCCGGTCTAGCCTCGTCGAAAACCTGCTTCAATACCACAAGGCGGTCGTGCCAGTACTCGAAATTGTCAATCTGCCTTTCTTCGGCGTTCAAACTCCTAAGTCTTACGGGTAGAGAATCGAGAAGCAAGTCTCGGCTTTTCTGAATTCTCATTTGTGCGTCGGGCCTTGTTTCGCTACTTTGATCGTATGTTTTGACCATTTGATTGTGCTTTGGGAATAGCAGAGCAAGAGTACGTATGGTCTCGTCGATTAATACAGGAGACGCAAGTGACCTATCGTCGAGTTAGTAGCTGATGAATTTTTCCGAGCCAAGTGCTTGCCCTCGTTCAAGAAAGAAGATTTCATCCTGTGTATCGCCAATGTCTTGATCGGCTTTCAAGAGTGGAGCAGCGTGAAATAAGTGAAGAGTACTGTCATCCTCATTCAGCAAGAGATGATCAGCCAGAACGTCTGTCCATCTGATTTTTATACCAGCAATGCGCTGAAGGCTTTCTGCATTAAAGGATTTCTCGAGTCTAATATTCCATCTCGGAGAAATATGTGGGATCCTCTGGACGAGATGGTTACTTGCTTTCTCTCTCCAACTCTCCCACTCGCAGCCTTCGAGCAGCTGACAAAGTTCATCGGCGGTTGGGCGTTTAACTGGATCAACTGTGAACATCTTCCGTACCATACGCTGCAGTATGGAGCGAAACAAGGAGCCAGCTGGGTCTGATTGAGCCTCTCTGTCCTGTTGCATTTGCTCAAGAAGTGCCAGGATTTGGTCGATGTTGGGCGTAAACCCTCCCTTTGCAATCTTATCAATAGCAAAGAACCCCTCTTGATTCTGATTTGCTCTCATCCATGCCACCTTCCCTACTTTAGTACATAGGACTGCTTGTATTATTGCAAAACAAGCACCAAGTGAGAAAATGTCTGATTTCGTCGAGCTAGATTCTTTCGCGAGTTGTTCGGGTGCCATGTACAGTTCGGTACCAACGAACGATGTCGAGGCTCCGATCGTGCTCGCCTTACTGATTCCAAGGTCCGCAATGATGACTCTTACCATCGGATACTCCGCCTCACTGTTTGATTCGTCTAACAGCAAGATATTGGCAGGCTTTAGGTCTTTGTGCTTGATCGAATTGGTGTGTAGGTGCTGAAGGCCGAGAAGACATTGTTTCACAATGCTTGGCCAAGGCAACAAACGCTCGGGGTCGTGCCATGGGTATAATGTACTCATGCCGGTTTTGGAAGATCCCAGGTCGGCAAAGAACCTCTCAAAAGATGTCTCAGCCCAAGGTTCAGTGACTAGCGAGTATATATTGGCCCATGTGCCACCCTCAATCGTGAAAACCTCGTGGAGTTTCAACACATTCGGATGATCGCATTTCCTCAAATGTCTGATTTCGTTCTCTAGCCTTTTCTGTTCTTTGTCTCCGCTGAGGTGGATCTCCTTGACAGCAAACGCCCTCGTGCCATACAACCCGGAAGGAACATTTGCTTTGTAGACTACTCCTTGTGCTCCTCTGAAAGACGGTGAGTCGTTGTCTCGCTGATAGGGGACCAGCGCTTTGGTTGCATAGTGCGTTACTCTATGTAATTCCTGCTGCTGAGAGGGCAAGGCTGTACGAAGGTGTACGGCTCTGCTGGAGTTAGTTACGTTTAATGCTTGCGGGTACAGTAGAGTAATACTCATCGGGTGCCTCATGTCGCCGTCGGCGCCGGATATTGGACTCCATCATATCTGCAGTCTGTGTTGTTCACCATCGCGTGAAGACTTGAGGTTCATCGCAGTGCTTTCAAGTGTGATGGAAGCCCATGGAGTGCGATGGGCCTCTACGCGCATGTGGCTTTTTGGGACGAATGAATATTCGTTTCCAGCAAAAATGGACAGGGATGCATATGACCAATCCAATCCTTATATGATTAATAGAGCATCACCAAACAGCTCCAGTGTTTAATTAAACGTTATACTGTAATTTTTAGGAGTGTAGCTGTACATTAAAGCAACGCACAAAGTGGACTCACATAAATGTCGTAACTGTACTGTAACAAATGGCACGTGCCGTTAGTGTTTGAGCTCAAGCAGGAATAAAGCTCACTTCCGTTCGATATCGGCTAATCCTTAGGCAAAATCCACGTGACATCTGTAAACTGGGGACTTGAGCGAGCGTAGGGATCTGGAAATAGGCTAGCCATAGAGGGTTAGTGCGCATAAAATGTGGGTCAAAAATAAAAATCTTTGAGTGTTTGAACTGAAGCTGATTTCGAAACTTTACTGTAACGAAAAGCGATCTTTGTTCTAGGCAATCTCTTTGCCTAGCTGTGTGATAGCCTAGCTGATAGTTGCACAATGTCAAGGTTTAGACCCGATAGGCCGCAAGTGCAAGCTCCATTTAGGTGTTGACACCAAGTGACAGCAACAGCCCTTCCTGCATGCCTTGCAACCTGATTGTCTTCCCCGCTTTCTTGTTTCCTTTAGAATCTTTCGTTTGCTGGCCCAATTTTCATGGTGCGGGGTTGGCCCATGAGGAGTTGAAACTCAAGAGTGGGGTTTGTCCCTTCATCACGTTTTTCGAACGAACTCCAGACTGTCCAATCACTATCACTTTCAATCCACTATTGTTTGCACAATTGCGTATCTTCAATTGAAACGGCAATTTGTGAAATGAAATAGTCATGAATATTCGGGCTCAATATCCTCAACACCACACTGCACAAGATCCACTCCATCCCGCGTCCCTCGACCACCCGGGTTTCAATAACCAGCACTCGCCTATATTGTCATCAGATTTGCCTCTGACCGGCAATAAGAAGATTAACAAGTCATGCCTCGAGTGCCGACGTCGCAAGATTCGCTGTGATGGAAATCAACCATGCCAAAAGTGCATCTACTACCAGATTCCACAATGTCAATTTTACACACGCAAACAGCGCAAGTTTTCATCTCCTAGGTATGTATACATGTATTTATATACTTCGAACGCCTCTATCCAGTCTAATTCACCGCTCTCACAGATGTCGGGGTACAATATCAACACATGCTACAGTTGCCTTGGAGGATGAGGTACAATCAGAGGCCGCCTCACCGGCTCACATCATATTAAGGAAGCTCTTCCCATCTCACTCCTTGGATTCACTACAACAACTATCTCGCTCTCGACTCCTCCAACTGGCAGAAAGTGCTTCACAGGCACCGTCGAACTCTGATCGGTCGACACATGGAGGTTCAACCATTGGTGAACCCTCCATCCAGAGTCCTGATAGCAACGATGAGAGAGAATGGAATGAACCAGAGGAGACTCAAAATCCCGCCTCGGCAATGTGCGACGATGTCAATGGCCTTTCTTTGCGTGTCCATCGTCGTTCTTACATGGGCGTATCATCAACACATGCAATCTTGCGCACGATGTTCCGACTGAGACCCTCCATACAGGTCGATCTGAGAAACGGAGTGAGCAACAGTCATTGGAAGGCAGGATCTTCGCCAGCCTTAGCTTTTCATCACTCATCGGACGATGATTTGAAACGAGCAGAGCCTTCAATAGGTGAGCAAACAAGCATCAACGCATACTTCGATCACGTACATGGAATAGTTCCCTTGCTTGATGAAGCCGATTTCCGAGCCCAATGGAGTCAAGGAGAACGACCAGACCGTCCTTGGCTCGCACTTCTGAACATGGTTCTCGCAGTAGGATCTTTGTCAGCTGGAGATTCGGATGATCGATCACACACCATCTATTACTTGAGAGCCAAGGAATATCTCGACTTTGAACTCTTGGGGACTGGATGCGTAGAGAGTTTGCAGGCTCTATGCCTCTTGGGAGGTTGTTATTTGCACTACAAGAATGCACCAAACATGGCCTATACAATCATGGGCGCAGCATACCGCATCGCCATCGCACTCGGCCTTCACCGCGAGCCTGCATCTTTGCCTACAACGGGAGACGATTCGATTGCCACACGGGGCTCTCAAACTCGGCGTCGGATCTGGTGGAGTCTGTTCTGTCTTGATACTTGGGGATCCATGACCCTTGGCCGCCCAACATTAGGACGTTGGGATCCGGAAACGATGGATGTTTGCCCGGCCGGAGATGCAACAACCCGGGACGACACCACGCGTTCCCTCAACGCCGCCCGCACATTCTGCATCCTCGCCACCAAGGTGCAGCACCGCTTCGCCCAACTCCCTCCTCTCACCACGGACGAAATGCAAGCTTTTGATCTCTCGGCCCGAAGCTGGGACGAAAATCTCCCCTCGTCCTTCCGCGATCTATGTGCCTGCCCCCCACACCTTCTTTCCGCCCAATACATCATGCAGAACCGGTACCACAACCTCAGACTTCTAATCTACCGTCCAGTGCTCCTTAGCTATGCCAACCGCGCCGTGTCTTTCACCTCCTTGCACGCAGACGAGCAAGCTGCTGTCCAAGAATGCAGATCTATTGCCTGTGCCGCGATAGAGCAAACAGAGGCAATGATGCGCATGCCTAGTAAGCTACGGGTGTGGAGCGGCGTATGGTACTTGTACCAGGCCAGCATGGTGATTCTTCTTAGCATTATTGTAGACCCAGAGCACGCGGAGGCTAACAAATGGAGAGCTTGCGTGGATAAATCTTTGGAGCTTTTTGGTGGGATGGCAAGCTGGTCGTTGGCGGCGGAGAGGTCGAAGGTTGTGGTGAGTGCCATATATGAAGCTAGCGGGGTGGAACGGGAGGCGAATTGGGGCCGTGTGAAGGTGTTTGGCGATTATGAAAGGGTGTTCGGTGTTGGTAACTACTGGCAACTGGATATATTTGGGCAGGAGTCCGAATGGGACGCTATGAATTGGTTAGATGAACCAAGTCTATATCCTGAGTGGGCTGGCGAGTGAGTACTTGGTCTTGCTACTTGGACCTTGATGTTCCGTGTATTTTGAAAGGCCAATCTACATTGTTCGAAATGAAAAGCATTCTTCTAGAGTTGAGCCTTCAGGTCTCTACCGATACTCAGACTCCCATTTCCTCCCAGAAAATTCCACTCAAGCAGCTCATCCTTCTCCAGCCCTTTCACATCAACACTATATTCTTCCCCAGGAACGACGTCGATTCCATTGTCACTGAAGTGCAGCCCAGGCCGCTCACTGAACGTCAAGCCTTTCGTCGGCTTCGACACCGAGATCTCAATCTTCTTTCGGCATCCACTCAGCCTAACTCTCAGTCCCGTGTCTCGTCCCAAGTCCAGGTACTTGAATGGTTGCGGCCAGTCTACGTCTCGACTGATGACTTGCCCGTCCATAATCAGTTTTGCGAGGATCACAAATGTGTCACGGCTCGGGGGATTGGCAATCTCAACACCCTCGCAAACAATCGTTGTCCCGTTGGGATGAACATCAACTTTGTGTCGCTGAAGCGGGAAACAATCTTCGCCCGTCCGAATGGAGATAAACCTCAGCTCTACCATAGCATCTCTGACAGCAGTGATCCGGCTGCTTGCGATCCACACGTCGTATTCACAAGTCTTAACGAGGGACGTGTGGCCTTCAGTCCAGTCAGGCTGAGTTCGCATTACTGCAACGGAGATAGAGGCGAGTGCTCGTTTGATTGCGTAGAAAGCGGGTTTTCTAACGAGGAAGTGGTCGACGACCGCCCAGGAGATGGCGGGCCAGCAGTCGTTGAGCTGCCACATCAGCGCGCCGCCGCATTGGCGCGCTGATGGACTGCCCCATTGACGGCGCCAGCTGCGGTAGGCGTAGGACATTGCTTCGGATTGCGTGAGCTGGGTGAGGTGGATCCAGTGCTATGTCATGGTTGTTAGATTCACTTTTATTTGCGCAAAGAGGCAAGCTCGTACCTCTAAAGTCAGATTTTGTATTCGAAAGTTCTCGGTCACGTACGAAACTAGTCTTCTTTCGTGCTGAGCGGCCTTGTTATGGAAGTCCATGGTGAGTGACTGTGGATACCTTTCTTTGGGGTCGCTGATGAATTGGTTGATCGTGCTCAGGTGGGGACAAGCTTCCATGCCAAATTCGCTGTTGAAGCGACCTCCTATCTTACCGTAGGTTTGGTATGGGCGCATGAAGCCATGCCAAACTACTATCCGTCAATATGTTCCTAAAATATGGGAAGTGGAAATCCTTACCTTCCCACTGATGAATATCTCCCACCGTCGGATCCAAAATCCGTTTCCCATCTCCCCACGGACTATCAGGATGATATATTAGACTCGGCGCCTCCTCTCTCATCACCTTCGGCAACAAGTATTCATAAATATACCGCGAAGGAAAGCTCGATTTCAGCCAAGACTCTGGGTCTTTGTCGCCTTCATAGTCATATGTGAGATTGCAGATTTCTTGAATGTAGTAATTTTCGTTGCCGCCAGCGAACATGACCAACGATGGGTGAGAGCGCAAGCGACGGACGTTGCATCGTGCTTCTGCTTCGACTGAGGAGAGGAATGAGGGATATCCCGGATAGGATCCGCAGGCGAAGAGGAAGTCTTGCCAGACGAGGATGCCGAGCTCGTCGCAGGCGGCGTAGAAGGCGTCTTCTTCGTAGATTCCGCCGCCCCATATGCTGTCGAGAATCGGGTATTAGCAATAATGCCAAGACTTTGAGTGAGGGGGAACTACCGCGTCATGATCTGATTGCTTTCCACCATCAACTCCATCCATTCTCTGTACTTCTCGGGTGAGATGCGAGGAATGAAGTTATCTGCTGGGATCCAGCATGATCCACCTGCGAAGACATCGACTCCGTTGATGCAGAAATAGAAGGACTTCCCAAAGGAGTCAACCTCCTGAATCAGTTCAGCTGTTCGAAACCCGATCCTCTTGGTCAGTGTTTGAACCACCTTGCCGCCCACAATCAGCCCACAAGCTAGAGTGTAAAGAGGCTGACTACCGTAGCCATGTGGATACCACAACTCAGGGTTCTGGAACCAGAAAGGAGCCTGCACGAGACCGTCTTCATCTGCGTGGCCTTCTGTCTCGAAAACCAAATCTCCATTCGCGTGCCGGAGCGTGAGCTGAACTTTTTCTTTTTCATTGCCATCAATCCGTGCCGAGATCACCCCCGGACAGATCTCAAAATTCTTAACCAATTTATACTCTATCGAAAGGTCTTCAATCCGACTACAGTATGTCTCAAGCCTTACGGGCCTCCAAGGACCCGCGGTATTGTACTTAGGCCCCCAGTCCCACCCCCAATGATACTGCGCTTTCCTAACCCCGATCCTCTCAACCCCTCCCTGTCTATAGTTGAACTCATGCTCGGGATGCTTTTTCACGATTTCTCTACCCTTGACCAGAGCAGAATCAAAGTCTATCTGTAAAGCGTTCGTGGTTTGTGAATCGAAAGAAACGTGGGCTGTGATGTCGACGTGGTGACTTATGAACATGTTATCAGTCAAAAGAATAATGATACCGTTGAGTTTGACCGTGGCGAGTGTATCGAGGCCTTCGAAGATAAGAGCAACTCTGGTTCCGGGGTGTTGCGCGGTTGGCGGAGTAGGGAACGAGCATCTGTAACTCCAGCTACTTTCGCCGACCCATATTGCTTCGTGTTCGTTCATGCCGTGCGAGGTATCGGGGATCCTAAAGTCATTATTAGAAGGGAAATGCTCAGGTAAAATTAAATGCCATACTTATTGTTGTCCATCAAATCTAACTGAACAACGCTGGGAACTTTTGCAACTGGAAGCCATGTTTCCTCGCTGTCTGTTCTTCTGAACTCCCATCCTGTGCCTAATTCACGAGACGTGAAAGCTGACATGTCTCTATAGAAGTTCGCAAATACCACAAACAACTCTATAATAACTCTGTTACTCTGGATTGGACGATTCAGTTTGAAGAACGCAATGCCTGTCAGCTAAGAAAAAGTTTGAGTTGAGAAGTGTTCGAAATATCGGCTTTCCTTCTTCACTCTTTCTGCCAACCGCCTACGCAATCCGGATTAGCTTCGGAGGCAATGGAATTTACAAGTCCGGTAATGCTTCTTGGGTCTCTGAAGGCGGGCGAGTGGTATATTTACAAATCCCTGCCACTCTGTAAGTGGCTGCGGGGTGGTGGGGTTGCGTGCTTTGAGGCCATGCAGTGTGTACCGTAACACGGTTTACTTACCGTGCTAGGCTTAGAAATTCAGCACTACAAGCTAGTATTAACTTAAGTCACATTATACTGTAGCACCGTGAAGTGAGATCTTATATTTGCAACCACTTGAGATATAGGATCTGCTGGCGAAGTTATCATTGGAGCACTTAGCAAACCTAAAATAGTTCTCGTAACAGTTAATCTTCTAGCCTACTAAAGTGGGTCAATACAACTGAATTATATCTGAATTTCGTTTCCACGGATATAAAATACACTAAATCTAGGTTAATCCACTGAATTCTTGAAATGCTGGGAGTGACTCTTAAGGAGGAGTAAGCGAAGTGTTCCACGAGATCTCGGCCAAGTGGTGAAAAGTGGGATTAGACCGAGGCACAACAGAAACTAAAGCGGACTTAGAAGCGGCAATAATGAAATAAGTATTGTCTGCGGACGAAATTTGGTGGTCTGATTATCAACAACATGCAGGCAGGGTCTTTGCGGGGGAACTTAATGCGGCACGATGGACGGAATTACAAGGGTACCAAAGTGGGGTTCACCCTACACACACTCTCGTGACATGAGCACCATCGGCTCACAGAATACATGTGGAACCATTTTGTGAAAGGAAGCTAAGACGGACTTTTCAACAGGAAGCTCACATTCAGTCCTACACTCCTCGCAGCTCGGAGGAGAGCTGTCTCCGTTCCTGCAGACGGGCTCCCCAACGATAAAGCTTCTTGCATGATACCAGAGGCCAACATTTGGTCGGCGGTATTCAACCTTTCCGCAGGTGTGTTAAAGAGATACGATACAATGTTTTTCGAAGCAAGAATCAAGTTCATGCTGACATTGACAGCCGCCTCAGCTATGGTTGAAAATATAGCGGCAATATACGCTCCAGTGACGGTCAAAACATCCAGTGGATCTGTTCAGGGCCATTTTGCGAATAAATGTTCTGGCGTTTCCGAGTACTTGGGGATTCCGTTTGTATGTTCGTCCACATTAAGATTCCCATAAGTCATCTAATCATTTGATCAGGCCAAACCTCCAGTGGGAGATCTTCGATGGGCACCCCCAGAACCATTCATAGGGTCAGGTCTTATCAAGGGTACACAATTTGTGTGTTTCAAAGCCCACAGAATATGCATGAATTTACCATGCTAAATTGGTACAGGGAGATACATGTCCAGCAATAACCAGCCCAAAGTCAGCAAGTGACACTGAAGGCTTGAATCTGACACCACAAGCTATTGAGATCTTGACATCAATATTGTGGCAAATCAATACTACTTACAGTGAGGATTGTCTCACTCTGAACATATGGACCAAGCCCCAAACAGGAGAAAGAAAGAAGGCTGTCTTGTTCTGGATCTACGGCGGAGGATTCAACACGGGCACAACCAATAATACTGCGTACAATGGGCAGCACATCGCAGATCAAGAGGATGTGGTAATTGTGAGTGCAAAGTAAGTACTTTCTAAGTGTCATAAACAAGACAATCAAGCTTTAACCGTCCAAAGCTATCGACTGGGAATTTTTGGATTTCCGGGAGCGCCAAATACCAGGAACAATCTAGGATTGCTTGATCAGCGGCTGGCTCTAGAATGGGTTCGTGATAACATCGAGGGTTTTGGAGGAGATCCAAATCGGATAACTATCTTTGGAGAATCTGCTGGAGGCAGCTCTGTCGACTATCACTCTTTCGCATGGACTTCAGATCCCATTGCTGCAGGTTACATCGCTCAATCGGGTACAGTATTCAGCCCACAGACTCAAGCTCCGCCAGCTCAGTCAGCTGCAGCCTGGTATCAAGTTGCTGAAAACCTTGGGTGTGGCAACGCAACTTCAAATTCAGATGAAGTTCTTGCCTCTATGCGTTCTAAAGATTGGAAGACTGTGCTCAATGCTATCCCTACCAGCGCAGGCATTGAAGGAGTGGCTGGAAAATTTGGTCCCACCATCGATGAAATCGTTGTCTTCTCGAACTATGCCGAACGAGCTACTGCTGGAAATTTCACAAAACGGCCACTTCTGATCGGTAGCAATGACAACGAGGTCGGACTCTTTCGAGCGACCTTTGGACTGCAAAATACGACGTATCCAGATGCCACTTGGAGCTACCTACAGGAGCAAATTTTTACGTGTCCAGTAGGGGTACGTGCTCTGGCATCTGCGAATAATCATTCACCGGTGTGGCGGTACCGCTACTTTGGCAATTTCCCGAATTTGAAACTATCGACAGACCCAGATTCAGGAGCATGGCATGGAAGCGAGGTCCCTGTGATATTTGGTACCGATATGGCCATTCAAAATGTCATCGACCGAACTCCCGACGAAGAAAAGGTTGGAAAATACTTGCGTGGAGCGTGGGCAGCCTTTGCAAAAGATCCGGCAAAGGGTTTGCTGAAGTAAGAAACACAGGCCCGGACAGTCCTCGCGGAAGTCAACAGAAAAAAGTACTAATCATTTGCAGATACGGGTTGCCTGTGTATACAACAAATGGGACGAACCTACTGCGCTTAGGATATAACAATGCTGTTGGCCCGAACTTGGCCGATCCCAGTCAGTACGATTCAGGATGTACCTAAATCAATAAAGATAGATAAGAACTGCAAGGGAAAGATAATAGCCCAAGTTTGAGATAAGGAAGGACCGAATAGTGCTCAACAATCTAATCCTCAGCATCCTTACACCTGCTCCACAGCCCATCCCAATATGTCTTTTTCCAAGACTGAATTGTCTTGGAATCTTCGATCCAAACGCCGTGCTCTTCATTATAGCAGGGGTAAGCATTGTCACTGCCTACATACATCAACTTATCATCCACACACACAATTTTGTTGTGGCAGTATGTGGTCCCATCGTCGTTCAGAGCACGTTTGATTTTCAGGTGTTTCTTGATTACGTCGTCCACCTCGTCGGCTGAAATAAACGGAAAGTTCCAAGTCTGAGCCGCCATTCCCTTCATGAGAATAGCGAGGCGTCGTTTGATCTCTGTTACCTTACTTTGATCTTCCCAGTCTTTACGAGTCCCAGCCTTGGATGTTGTCAAAACGATATAGACGCCGTCGCCATTGTTTCTTGAAATTTTTGATAGTGCCGATCCAACGGCGCCCAGAAAGTCTGTGACCGGGTTGGTAAGCAAAATCTTCGCAGGACTCGTGATATTCGAAAGGAGTTTCCTTGTCACACAGATTAGAGTATAGTAAAATACGCACCGTAGGGCCAGAGCGCGCCATCCCATTTTGTGTCCCCTTTGCTAATCTTTGCAATTCGATTGTTTATATTTTGAACCTCAGTTCGATAATCTTCGTTTCCGTTCTGTAAGTTATCAACGAGCATTTGTTGGCTGACAGTTTTGGGTTAACATCGCAGAACTCCAGGAGTTCGCTGAAGCTTACCTAATGTGAACACTCTTAACAGCTTCTTCGACAACAACCTTTCTCGCAAAACGGCTTGCCCAAGCGATAGGATTGACCTGAAGATTTGTAAAGATTTCTTTAATCCTTGGAACTGGCTCGGCCTGGCCAAGGCCAATGCCGGCCAAGACCACACCTACTCGATCTTTGATATCTGTGAGGAAGGCTGCGTTGCTATCATCCCTCAGAGCATAGTCAACCCGACTGAGCGTTAATCCCTGTTCGTTTTCAGGCAGGATATGCCACATCACGTTCATGGCAATGTCTCGAATTGCATCGATGACTTGTACCGGGTACGGGATTTTCGCCATTGACCCACGCCAGTCTCCAAGTCTTCCCACGGTTAGAACAGAAAGCTTGCCTGTATCGGTATACTCAAAGTTTTCAAAGGGAGCATAATTCTCCTTAGACCAATTGGTTGGATTGTCGTTGAATGAAATGCTTCGAAGGAAGGACCGATTATCCGTAATCGGAATTTTGTTAAGATACCTAAAAGCGGTCAATTTGAGCACAAGCTTTTGTGACCGGGGAACCTGCTTGAAGAAATAATTCGTATAGTGATGCGCGGTTATGGCAGCGTTTCCTTTGATTTTGACTTGGTGATCGAGAATGTCATGTTGAGGTCCACGATATTCGTCCCTAGCACAACTATGTTAGGAACTTCAGTAGCAACTAGGTTTGGTGGAAGCACCAATAGTTTCCACCACCAGTCATCAGAGTTTCCCCATTGACAACGAGCTGCAAATAATGGTTGATTAGTGAAGCTCGATAATGCTTAATCCGGTCTTCTGAAAGGAGGCCTTACCAACTTGGCATGGTTCCAAGATATGGCTGGAAGGTCTTTCTTGAGAAGACTGACGATATTATCGGAGACTTGTAGATCCTTTACATTAAAGGATGGATCGCCGGCGTATTTGCGAATCAAAGCTTCGTTATTAATGATAGTTTGGTCGACGAGTCCTCCAAGGGTCTTCAACCAAGCACTAGCGTCATCAGAACTTGAAGCTGATTAGTATTTGTCCTCCTAATATTATTTCAAATATTTACCCTAGCTTGAAAGTCGGTCCGTAGTAACCTACATAAAGCTTGGCTTTTTTGTGCTGGATGAGCGGCTTGGCATTTGCGTCCCAGAACATTTTCACGTATTTGTCCCGATTGTTTTCCCAATACTGGTCGCTCGAATAATTTTCATCAGCACCAGCAAGGATGCGGATTACTGGAGCTTCTGACGCGTCGATTTTGTTGACGACATCGGCAATGGCATGAGCAAGAGAGTCATGGGCACCGTCAGCTGAAGTCTCGGTGAAAAAGGCTTCTTTGGGATTCAAGGAAACAATATCAATCCAGCATGTCGTTTTGTCCTTGGAGCCATGAACCAGAACGTCCTTGAATGCCTATACATGATTTTTAGTATACAGCTCCTGTGCATGATGCACAGTTGGGTTGATATACCTCCTGAAGAGCGGATGGAAACTTGGTCTCGGGGAGAGGATCCGTAATTTTATCTGGCCATTTTCTGTAAGGGATGAAGACTTTGAAATCAGAAGGATCACCGCTTAGGCCAAGCGATTCATTCTTGGTCAGCTTGAAGGCCAAATTTTCTAGTTTGGCATCAGGAAACTGTTCGTCAAGAGCCTTGAGCTTGTCATTGAGATCTTCAAGAGGTGTCATTACGGCTAGAGAGGAACAATGTAAGATTGAAAATGAGATTCGGACTTGGTTCTACGGGACTGATCCTCAACAGAGAGAGGATTATATATCCGTCGCTGCCCAGGTTAAGGATTAACCCACCATAAAACGCCCATTGCAGACACAAATAAAGAAGGTCCTAGTCTTCCACCGATGCACACCAGCTGAGCATCCGACTTAGCTGCATGGCTTGAATGGCTAAAGGGGTGACGCCAGGTGCAGGGTAGTATTTGCCGCTTTTCCCCAGTCGAAAGATTGGCTTGAATGCACGAAGCAGAGAGAAAAGCGGGTGACGAATATGCCGTGAGCATCTCGTGTTTGGGTTAGCAGATACATGAAATGTGCTCAGTCCGATAATTTTTGCAGAAAATCACTAGGCCAAAAGTAAAGAGTGGCTGGACGGGATGCTAGCCTATGCTAGACGCCGGTATATAGAAGTTGAAAAGGGAATAGCGTGCACTGATCAAATACTATGTCGTGAACGAGACTGCGAATGCGTGTAATGCCGTGTCTTTTTCCTTGAATCGGATGTAACAGTCTTGGATCATGAGCGACCAAAGAAGGTTGTACGAGCAGAGGAGCCCGTATCGTACAGAAGAGCTGAGAGCTTAGGTGTCGTCCCGTGTTCTATGCGAAATGTCAGAATCTAGATTGGGACCACGGGTTGTTCCAGTTAGGGCCAATATTCTTCGACCAAACTATTTGTCGCATGCAGGCCAACGCGCAGTTTGGGGGAAGCTGAAAGTTGGGATTGGGCTGCATTGTCGGTTCGACTTTGGACTCCCATTGGTAGCACAGCTTCCGGGTTCCGGATTCCGGATTCAATAAAGGCGGCCGGCTGCCACGCTTAAAGAAAGATCGTCGCACGGGCCAAATTTCCTTGTTCCGTTAAGCTGCTTGTGTAACACAAGGCTTGTTACCGACCATCCACCAACCCTGCCGGCATTCTACTGGCCATGTATTACCAGATCTCGTCTGAAGCTACTGTAAAGAGCTAGCATGACGCATGTGTGATGTTCAGTCGCAAAGCTTCCGTTTACCTACTCCACAATTTGAAGCAGCCTTGCAAATTGAATCTCAGCACGTGTTTTTGCGCATGCTGCTCACGAGTCAGGCAAGAAAGGCCACCAGTAGTTGTCGGAATTCGTAGCGCACTGGTCATCTTCAGTGTACCATAATTTGAGCGAGATTCAAAGTCTGACAACTGTTTTTAATTATCGTCACTCCCTTAATCTAAGGACTATTCTAGCTTATACAGGCTCCTCTCTTTCTGAATATTCCTTGAGTTGTGGTACATTAAAGGCTGGTATTGCGCTACGAATCCTGACAGCTCCTAGTGGGCTGAAGTGACTATTGTCTCGGTATTATAAATCGTCTTAAGCTAGATTAATTCGTAAAGCTTCTACTCTCTACCTAGTAATAAAATAGTACTTTCTTCGATTATTCATTGAACATGACTATTGGCTCTAAAGTACTCTCCATAAGTGTGCTATGTTATATACTAAGAGATCTGTCCCACACTTACTAAATACGTTTCGTTGGATCACTCCAACTCGCGTACATCGCCTTCAGTAAATTCAACTCCTTCGACTTAAACAAATTGGGAAGCGTTCCTTGCCCCAGACATCTTTCAATCTTACATCCTACATCACCCCCTCGAGAAATCCCAGTGTCATTTGCGAAATTCCACTCGTTCTTGCATGACGCTTGACAGCTGCAACGCACCCACTTTGTGAATCTCTTCAAAGCTTCTCGCCTGCTCATATCGATGCCAATCTCACCGTCTTCCAGCCGAGGTTTCACGGACTTGAAGCACATCTCGACGTGAAGCATATATAGCACGGCCATGACAAATGCCTTTGGGTGCTGCGAGTTTAAGATAAGGTTACCCCTTTGTTCAAGTCTGAGAAGACGTGACCAGACTTCAATGGCTTCGATACGGGTGATACTGGAGGATCTCTCCATTTGTTGTAAGAAAGATGAAACTAAACACAGTGATTAGCAACGCGCAATAGAAATGTGTTAGGTTTTCAACATACTATGAACCATTCCACTTTTACCATTGTGACTCACGCATAGACCATGTATCTTCTCGTAGACCCTGTAGGATTCTAGGGTCAAGTAGTTCCAATAAGAAGTTGCACCTGGCCGGATATACTGAGAAGTGCGATCGAGCATTGAGAAAAGAACTGGTTGTCGCTCTTTGTAGACTTCTATTTTGACCGGTCTCATCGGCACTTAAGAAGAAGTTAGCCACCATCCAGAAGGTAAGTCCAATGACTTCTTTCAAAAATATTACAGGGATATCATTGCCTCAAACAATGTTTTGCATCATTGCCTAATGATTACAGTCTCACGCCAACCTACGTTCTGGATCCAACGCTGAAATCCCAAACCGCTTCATGTTTTTCTCTACATCAGGGTCCTGACCGAACGCAGCAGTTCTTTGTTGTATAATGCCTTTCTTGCTAGCTTCATCCAGACCTACCTCATCCAAATCAGGCGGATTGAAGCGGAAGTACCCGTCAATGTCGACTAGGTCTTGATGCACACGATGGAACGTATTAGCTGTTCTCTGAGTTTCCACAGTCATCTTGATGAGGGTTTTCCCAAAATCCGTCAAGGAACTGCCGATTTTCTTCAGGGCCGGTCTCCCAGTGCCTATCGAGAGAATGAAACGGATCTGTGGCTCAAGTGGGTTCCCAAATTCACTCTGAGCTTCCATCCAAAGCTCGTTGACGGGGTTGTTATGACCAAGAGCCCCGTCGACAAATGTCTGGGTAATGCGATTGCAAGTAATATCAATGGGGTCAAAGAAGGTTGGTGCCGAGGAAGTGGCGCGCGCTGCTTCCCATATCTTGGCTTCCTTGAACAGATTATCGCCTTCGTGGAGCTTCTGGTAATTGGTGAAACGAACAGCATTTCCGCCCTCGGCTGTCAATGCCACTACAAATCTGCGAGAGTAAGCTAGGACTCCAAGGACATGGTCTCTTTCTTACACTTTGCAGCGTGGGTTTACCTCCCGCATTTTCTCGTCTCTCGAGCGTCCGGAAATTTCGATGATGTCCTTGATGTTCTTCTCAAGCACGCTCGTAGCATAACGTGACGAAATACTGCCATTGTGCAATTTGAATGGGAGAAGTCGTTTCTTATTGAATATTTCGTCGACAAGCTTCGCATAATGTTCGATGCACTCGTCAACACTCATCTGCAAACGACCGAGCATTATTGCGATCAATCTATTTCTCGGTCAACACTTGAACGTCATCAACCATATTATCACTGATAGCCTTACCCACCGGTGCTGGTGCCAGCTATCATGTCAAAGAACTCATGTGGCTTCGGATTTCCGACGAAGGTGAGGATTTGTTTCAACAAAAAGAGGGATGCAAGCCCTCGAACACCACCGCCGTCGAAACAGAGGAGTCGAAGCCTTCGGCCAGACATTTTTTCAGTTTCGGATTGTTGTTTTTGACAATTTGATCGTAATGAGAAGGTTGAGCAGCCTGGGAACAAAATGAAAAGCAACAAATATGAAATTCGAGTGAGATCTATCATCAACCTACATGTTTTCCTGGCCTCTTTTGATCCTTCTGAGCCCCTATTCTTACTTGAAACTGTGGCTCAAGCAGCCAAGGAAAAGCGCAATGCGTCCACCCGTTATGCAGCCTCAAAAGAAGTAATGTTAAGCCAAGACTATTTGCAGTATCAATTTGCCTCCAATCGATTGACCTTGGCAATGCTGCTGCCGAGCCATTTTCTCTCAAATTGTACACAAAAAATAGAATTCTAAAAGAGGGTTTTAACAAAAGGGTCTGTTGTGGATAGCACTTCTAGTGCTCTCACCCCAGTTAGTCGGTGCTGCATCTAAATCACATGGTTAGCGCCCTTCACATCAAAAGATTGGGTGATTAGCCGCTCTGAAACTTTGCATTACAACAGGGCTGAAACATTGTCCAGCTATCATCGGGGAAATTAGCAACGCCAAGAGACAATCTCTTGGCAATGGGGCTCTGTCCAGCGGTCCAGAGCTCAGCTCGCGTTTCAAATATGGCCTTTGCTTCGACCAGGCTCCGCCCTTGCATAAAGGAGGGCTGCACACAGCCTCACCCCTGAGGCTCTGCAGACTTAGTTGCTGAATTTTCCATTGGATCCATATTCAAAAGATTTGCCCCGCTTGAAGGTCTCTATCTTGTGCACAAATTTCGCTTTCATTTAAACAAGATCTGAAGACAGTTCCGACAATGCGCTGGCAATTCCTTTCTGTATTATCCTGTGTTTTGATCTTCATCACGCCAGTACTTACTGCTTTTGATCCCCTCATTACTCCCAAACCAAAAGCTCCCACAGCCGCTCAATTGCAAAAAAGACAAGATGACTCAGGCCCTAATGTATACGGATACATTAACGGGGATGTCAGTGAGTGGACATAACAACCTCATTATTGACGGGCAGCTTACTGAAATCCTAGACTCTCCCCTTGGCTGCGGCGCCGGATACGAATGGTCTTCTGAAAGTGATCTGGGAGCCTGCTGCAACCAAGTTAGCTGTACAAACTTTGTCTTCACTTGTGTAGATAGGAGTGGAGGGATCGATGTATGTTCAGATGGCGTCTGTGGCGACTCACTAACTGTCTTGCACTGGTAAGTAAATAGAGATTGGTTCGCAGGCTCTAGATATTAACTTGAAAGCTAATAAGTCCACAATAGTAAATCTCCAGAGCCTTCTTGCTTCCGGTATATGAGAATCACGGATGCCCAAGATATGAGCCCAAATTATATTTATCGATGTGGTACGGCGTCCGATGACGTTACTGTGCTGGTCACACCTACAAACGAAGCTGCGGTTGTCCAGACTCCGGGAGAGACTTCCACAGCTCGAGTTTCTTCCTTTCTGTGGTCAACCGCAACAGCTACGAGAACCCAAGGATCGTCATCGGAAACAAGTGGCTCCAACAGTCCATCCAACACCGAGACAGCAAGCTCAATCACCGGCGGGAGCTTTTGGAAATATGCCGTGATTGGAGTCGGTGGATTGGTAGTCATACTATTACTGATGGTAGTCATATTCTGTCTTTGGAAGCGTAATAAAAAGATAAAGGGGGTCGTCTACGGTGGCCCTGGAATCGGACATCAGCCGATTCACATGCAATATATGTCGACTGTAGATGGAGGAAGTGTAGCGGGTGAGGTGTCGCCCGAGAAGATAGCTAGGACAGGGGAGTGGGCGCAGTCGCAGAGTGGAAGGCCTCTTCACGCTACGTCTGAATTTGATGGGGAAACACTGAGAGGATCAACTTCGGGAGGGAGATACTAGATTAAAGGCTGAGAATTTCTTCAAGTAACTGTAGAAGGATATAATCCCGTATTGTATGTTACCAAGTTCCGATAGAGTCGAACACTTTCGCAAACCCAAAATGTTAGTGCTACGGAGCATCTAGATGCACAGTGGAGTGGTAAGTCCTTGGAGCAAAGAAGTAGAACACTTATATAGGAAATAGAGTCCTATACTTGGATCAAATGACGTTTGGCGATGATATCCGCTAAGTTGTAATCTGAACTACAGGAAATTCGGGTTCCAAAATGGGCTCGAATATCCAATTTCACAGGTGAGCATTGAGTACCACATTCAGCTTCGAAACAAGGGGCCCTAAGAACTGCCAGGTTGAAGCTGCCTTTCACGCAGAAAATCGTATTCACAGGCTCGAGATTACTCTTCCTACACACTTCTGCTCATTTCCGAACACAACAGCGTCTCACCGCTAAATCTACCTTACACACCCTCGTAGCGGACACAAAAAAGGCACTAATTAGCGATGTCCCAAATTAAGCTGGCATTAAGCAAAGACGGCTTTTGAACATTCCAAGGCTCTATGGATAATAGCCAGAGGCAAACTATGAGGGTAGACTCATAATGTACTAAGAAGGATAAGAACTTTTAACTAGAATGCTAGAAGTTGTCCAACTCGACTTGAGACATTGAGATTTCGGTGCCGCTTTTTCTGTCTACCACGAGACACCCTATCCCTTCTCGCCTTAACATCCCAACTCGCTACTCCTTCCTCCCTACTGTATGCAGCCTTCGCTTTCCTCTCCTCTTCCACCCACCTCCAAATATCTTTAATGCTTTCTCTTCTGTTCAGAAGCACGTCTTTGGGGGGGGGGGGGGGGGGGGGGGGGGGGGGGGGGGGGAAAGAGATGGAGAAAAATGTACAGCCGGCACCACGAGAATTATGACCCAGAGAATTACAGCCCATAAATCGGAATAAGAATCCTAATAAAATAGTATATATATGTCATTTACGTTAATAAATGACATAAATCATAGAGTAGATATTTATAGAGTATAAACTTAGTACTCTTTTACGTACGAGTTACTTCCTTAGTAATGCAACCTTAGGATCAGGATATTCAAAGGTTCCGATGAAATACTAAACTTCACAAGATTATTCGTCGACCCTATCCGCGCAAATGTTGGCGCAGGATCTGGATGAGGTCGCAAGAGGCTCACATCCATGACGACTCACAACTTAGGAGAAATATGAGAGGAATTGCGGTGGACTATATTGAGTAAATTCATTTCATTCATGAAACGCTGGCCGTTGCTGTCCTCCCTAACATAGTCTAACGGCACAGGTCGGTACAAACACGGGAAAGGAAAGGAAGACTAAGGGCATAAATAAAATCCATACCCTTCACGTCAGCCCACTACGAAAGACAAAGAAAAAGCCAATCAATCGTCACTAAGCACGCAGTGTATGTCCGTGGCTAGTTATCTAGGACAAATCAGTGGGGGATTAGTGGCCATGAGCATCCCGATGCTCCTTGAGCTTATCCTTTCTCAACATCCCGTTCGGGCCAGAGAATTTGCAACCTTGTCGAGGACAAGCATATCGTGTCGGGTTCTGCTTGTGTCGAGATTCATGACGGCGTAGTTCCTGAGCGCGGCCGAAGGTTTTGCCGCAAATAGCGCAACGAACGCGAGGAGTGGCGGCAGCTCTAGCAGTGACAAGGGTTGATGGCACAGAGACGCTCGGCAGGCTCGTGGCAACAGCTGGTGTGAAAGTCGCTGCATTGTCGAACATGCTGTTAGTGGGCTCCACACCAAAACTCTGGACGTTAGAAGTGATGTAAGTATTGACACCATTTCCGAAGACAGGCTGATCCTCGAAGTCGTGCTGAGCAGCAGCCCAACCCCCAAATGTGTCGTTGTAATTGTTGGTGTGCTGGACAGCAATGCGTGCATGAGCTCCAGCACAGCCACCCGATGCATCGTTGTGGTTGAGGTCGACGGGGCCGACTACACCAGCGCCGAGGACTATGGAATGTGGTTCTGCATTGGCAGGAACATCGAACCATTGGGATGAATGGAAATCGATGTTGTTCATGCCCAAGGTAGTACAGGGCGGTATGCAGTAACTCGACCTAACTTGTGATAGGGCCTGGAGCTGAGATTCGCAGGCCTGGACTCGAGTTTCCAGGGCTCTCAAGAGGGCGAGCGTTGGGGTTCTTTGAGACCTGGGAGGCATTCGTCAGCTGACAGAAAAAAAAAACTTACTGAAAAGTCGGCTCAATTCTGCTCCCACTCCTGGTGTTGTTGATGAGGGGATCCATCTGGTTGTACTGATCTTCGAGAAGTTCCTCTGCGAACCCACCGGAGTTGGAAAAGGCCATTTTGTGCTTTCAAATAGGCGTTATTGTTCGCGTAGTACTTCGTGAGGCGGCAGTCCTACCGAGAAATGGGCAGCTTTGCGTATTAGATCTGGATAACTGTTCGAGGAGCGTTCTCCTAGCCTGACGTGGTGCGTGGCCTAGAGGTTGCGAGACCGAAAGCCGTTTCTGACGCGCCTTCAACAAAAAAGAATTGTTAAAGCTTTGAATTTGAAGGTTGATGGGGCTATTGAGGCTCTAAAGCATGACTGAAAGCATCCAAAAAGCAAAAAACAATGATGAGGTGCCCGGGCTAGCGGGAGGAGAAAAAAGTGGCCGATTTTTGTTAGCGAACACACCAAAAAATCGGCCACTTAATTCTCCCCCTGAGAGCCGGGTGCCCTATCAGCTAGGGCACGTTACGGGCACCCAAAGTAGTGCTAAAAATATCGGCAGCAGCAGTTCACTTCACCCCGCCACGAAGGGAATTTATTGCCCTATACCCCACCCTTAAAAATCTGCACAACATCTTTTAATTTTCGAGTAAAAAAGCTTGCAATAAATTTGAATAAGAGTTAATTGAGATATCAATAATCGGCGATCTCCAATGGATAAAAATTGGCGCGCCCTGATCTTAGTGCCCGGTGCCCTGAGCTAGTTTTCCTGGTGCCCATGCAACGTGCCCCTCTCGTTACTGCTTTAACTTGAATCTGTTTGGCTAGCGAGTGTGAATGCGGATGCACCACGAAAAGACTCTTCGCGTTCGAGTAAATGCACATTCAGCTCAGAGCTGTTTGGCTCAAAGCGTCTTCAAGCCGACTCGATGAAATTCACGTATGCAAGAACACAGAAAGTAAATACGCAAAACCCTCGCAATGCACCTCGCATTTCAGCGAATGCAACCTCGCCTCTTCAGAACTCCCTCGATTCACACTTCTAAACGCGCACTTACCAGCCAAACAGACCCTTATTTCCAGATCCCTTCTTCACATCTATCCCCTCCTTTCACAACCAAAGACCTGACCCGACCTACTGGAATATCTTCCCAAAGAATTCGAAGTCAGCTTAGGACGATGGCTACGGCTTCTTTGACTTTTCGATGCGCGGAATGCCAAAAGAATTTCCCCACAGCCACAGACCGCAAGTAAGTGCTCATCATTTTTGATAGAACCCAAAGGCTTATAATTCTGTGTAGTCGGCATCGCAAGAAGCATGATAAAGCCTTTCATTGCGCTGTTTGCGGCCGCGGTTTTGGTCTGCAAAGTGACGTGAACCGGCACACGCACACGCACCTGAGGGACTACAAGAAAGACTGCAGCTACAAATGCTTAGTCCCTAGTTGCAATTTTCAAGGCGCAGCTCGAAAGGATAATCTCTTGAAGCACCTGAAGAAGAAACATTGCTCGGGAGCTCTCAAACTTTCCGAAAAAGAAGTGCAAGACTATTACGATCAAGCCGAAGCGATCCGAGAGTCCTCAAAAGTTCAAGCGCAGGAGAAAAATTTGAAGCTACTTGAAGCTGCATATCACGGACACGGCGAAAAAGCCAAGGAGGCTATTTTCGAAGGTGCGAATCTATCTACAATAGATGAGCAAGCACGTACTGCTGCCCACATTGCCCTCGACAGGGGCCACACAAGTCTTTTGAAGATATTGATGCAGGCGGGCATCGACCTTCACCATTTACTATATCGTGCCGTGGATCGCGGAAATATCGAGATGGTTAAGACGATACTCGATGCTGGTGTTGAGATCGACATCGAGGAGACGTATTCAACGAGTCCTTATTTTGGCTTGACACGATCACCATTAACGACTGCTTCGATGTTAGGGCTGGCAGCTATCGTACAAATCCTTCTTGATCATGGCGCAAAGACTGATGATCCAAGGCAGACTGAGTCTCTATTCATCCACGGCCACATCGACGTCGTGCGTATTCTGATTGCCCGTGAGCACGATATCAATCGTCGATATGGTCCATACGACGCAACTTTGCTTCATATAGTAGCACCGAACCACGCACAATTGATTCCTGTGCTTATCGAAAGAGGGTTCGAGATCAACGCCAGGGATTGTTACAAGAGGACACCACTATCGTATTCTCTTGCCGTACCGAAATTTTCATATCCGGTGTGCTATAATAAAGAATCCGCTAACCTCCTTCTCGATGCTGGGGCGGAGATATCAACAGAGGATTTGGTCCACATGCCTTCAAAACTTCGTGCAAAAGTACATTGGGTGGTAGAAGAGGGCATGCGCTACGCGGATGCGATAATATTGGGTCGTTGTTTCTAGGTTAGATTGTAAGTCAATTTACTGAAAAGGAAAATGCCGTCATTGCAGGTTTGGATATTTTTGCTGGAATAAAAATGTATAGAGCTGTGGGTTGTGTTTTCAATCCTCACGTATGTGCTTCTTGTGTTGGCTATTCCTATTCCGTTGGAAAGGTTGAAATCTTTGGCTTGATAGATAGACTCTGAAAATTTCTTTTCATGAACTCATAATTAATGCTCCGAAAAGAGCTTTACTCTTAATTTGCCAACTCGCTCACGTGCTAAAAAAATTATTATAAATGAAAAGTTAAAAAGAGGCATTATATCACGTGACAGAACAGCACGTGCCAGTCGGCAGAAGCTGAGTTAGCATCTTCTTACCCATTGGCCAATTTTTCCGAGCCAATAGAGATGTTGGAATGCTGGCCTTATTTCGATGGATCGAGGATATCCCACGTCCTTCTTTCTCTACAATACCGCACCAAAATCTAAGCTTAGACGAAGTGAAGAATATTTGAGTAATGAGGTGACGAAGTGTCACGGTCCCCATCCACAGCTTGGTACGCTAGCTCTACGACACTCGAAACCTTTGCTATCCGGGCGAAATGCAAGCCTCACTATCTGTTGCTGAAAGATCAATACTCCGCCTGAGAAGAACATGAGCAGACAATAAAGTCGAAATATAGTGAGAAACTACAGGACAAAATGATTGAAGCATCTTGCTAAAAGAAGTGCAGACAGTGCGTCCATCGGTCGCAACATGTCTTTGTGCACCACTTGCCAGTCTTTCAGCCTGGACCTAACAGATTGGGAGATGTATAAAAACTATTCAAGTGGACGTAGCCCTTTTCGCCGGAAAATATTCAATTCGGGGCATGCTCTCGAAACATCAGCTCAGACATGTTCTCTGTGCAAATCTTTTTGGGATGCCCTGAGTGCTTCTGAAAGTGGTCAAATAGAGAACCTGGAACCTATTTTTCTTCGCATTTGGATCCCCTCTGGAGGAAGTACCAATTCAACAAGCGTTCCTTTGGGATTGTCCTCATTCACAATCCACCACGGCCCTCGAATGGCTCATTTTACAGTTGCAGCTGCTGAAGGTCAGTAATGTCTTGAACAGCCAGGGTTACTTTGAAACTTACGTTTACATTTTGTAGATTCCCTAATCGCTAGACGAGGCCATGTGGTTGGTCACTTAGTGAGGAGTGCCGATAATTCAAGCTTGGCGATGTCCTGGCTTCAGCGCTGTCTGGAAACTCACCATACCTGCAATCAAGCAGCTTCTCAAGTCCGTCCGGAGAGGATTTTACCCACCAGATTACTGGATGTTTTCTTATCAGAGCACGCGACGCGCATAGTCACTAATTTCACGGGCCACATTGAGTACTCAACCTTGAGCCACTGTTGTAAGTCATGAGTGTACTAAGGTTTCGTTGCCACTTTCATACAATTCGTAAAAGGTTGGGGCGACGGTCAAGCGCAAGTTGCATAATTTAATAGATTTGAACGAGTCTTGATCTTGCAGTGGATTTAAAGACTTGAGTATACTAGCTCGAACTGATGCGTTTATCTTCTCAGGGGGCCGCACTCCCATTATACAAACAACAAGATCGTTGCTCAAACAATATGAAGAGACCATACCGCTATCTGATTTATCAAGAACCTTCCGAGAAGCCATTCTTGTTTGCCGATCACTTAGGATCCAGTTTTTGTGGATCGATTCCCTGTGTATTGTCCAGGACGACCCTCTGGACTGGGAGCGGGAATCTGTTAGAATGGCAGATGTGTATTCTGGATCATATTTGAACCTGGCTGCAGCAGCTGCAGCCGATGGCACCGAAGGTCTGTTCTTTCAACGCCTGGAATGCATTGAAGTGCGTTGCAAGTTATCCACTGGCGAACAAGATGAAGTTTTCATATCGAATTCGCCCAGTAATTACTTCATGGACAGTAGAGAAAGTCCATTGGCATCTCGAGCTTGGGCTTTGCAGGAAAAAGTGCTTCCTCCTCGGACTTTGATCTTTGGAAAAGATCAACTACATTGGGAATGTCATGAAGAGCTTAAGAGTGAGTCAAGTCGTAAGAATATGCAGATCGATCAATCATTCTCATCGAGCCTTCGACGTTATCTCTCCTCGAAACCTCAGGCCAACGAAGGAATATCGGCTCAATGTAAGCTCTGGTACAAGATGTTGGAAGCCTACACCAGATGTGATCTCACGAAAAGTGAGGACAAACTCCCTGCCATTGCTGGGCTTTCAAATGCATTCTCTCGACGGAGTGGTTTCAAATACATAGCAGGACTATGGGAGGAGGATTTGGAGATGGGCCTCCTGTGGAGGTCACTTTATCCGAAGGAGACACAACTTCCGCCATCATACAGAGCCCCAACATGGTCTTGGGCAGCTCTAGATACAGAAGTCAGGTACCTTCGGACAATGCAAAAAGAGTACAGTTTATATGCCCTTGTCCGAAATTTGCGTCTAGAGACTTTCCATGGGAACGAGGATATCTTCGGACAGACGGCTCAAGAGACCAAGTTATTCTTGACAGGTCGACTGAGAAATATTGCTCTTTTGGCAGACTTTGAATCGGAGACTGCGTATCCATGGAAGTTGATGGCCGGTCAACACCACGTTGGATATGCCACTACAGATACCTATTACGTACCATGGGAAATCGCCGATGTTGGCACTTGCTGTTTGCCGGTATTGAAACTAATAACTACGAATACAGCAGCCGACAGGGTGAACCCTTTTGAACTACACGCTTTGATCTTGGCAGCAAACGATGAAAGGGACACGTACGAAAGAATTGGCATTGGGGTAATCCGGGATACAGAACTTGAAAAGATAAGTCTCAATTATGATGCTTTCGAGGGCATCGAGGAAGCCGAAATCATACTCGTCTGAGGGAGTTCATGACCAGACTCTGCATAAGGCTTAGCCAATGTGCTCGGGCCTACTGTTCAAACACTGGTTCTGAAATATATTGGTTGAGCACGACATAATGCTTAAAGGAGGCGGCACGATGAGGAGAGTTGGAAGCAATGTGGTGAAAATTGCTGGATATTCCTAAAGCTTGAGAACGATCCCAGAATCTCTTGTATAAGAAAGAAGGGAAGGAGAAGCGCCAGTGGCATGTGATATCTCTGATGAGACACGTGATCGTCCGCTGAAATTCCGTTCCATTTCGCGGAGCGTTTCCCTCCCTCTGAACACCACAACAAGCCTTCCAGCGCCTTGATGATTCATGTGACACTCGGAGGAGTTTTTTGGATAATCTTGTAATACTGCGGATTAATTCGTCATTCGGATTACTCGTAAACGAGGATTGAGCACTTCATCGACAAATCCATGGCCTTCCTCGATCAGGCAACCGCGATAGCTTAAAGCCTTGATTTTAAGCCATCAAATACATCATTTGTAATTATTCTATCACAGACTAGGGACTCACGAATAGACGTCAGCCCACAAAAATGGACCTAGATCTCTACGAACCCCTGGAAGGTCCCGATTCAATCCGGCTTTTCATCATCGAACCTGGAGCCTTCGATGACCCCATTGGCGGCATCCTTGTACATGCAACTATCAAATTCGAATTCCCATACCTCGCACTCTCCTATGTTTGGGGCGATCAGACGTCAAAAGTGCCTATCAGCGTCAACATGCAAGAGTTTCTAGTGACGAAAAATCTCGAGATGGCTATCCGAAGAGTTCGCCATCCGGAAAAGCTCTCCCTCTATTGGATCGACGCTATCTGTATCAACCAAGACGACTTGGAGGAACGCAATCAGCAGGTGAGAATAATGCGGGATATATATAGTTCTGCTTCGCAGGTTGTCGTTTATGTTGGCGAGGCGGGCGAAGGCGCGGCAGAAGCCATCAAGCTGATACGATTGCTTGAGGTGATAGTGGACCATGTGGACGTGGATCAAAGTCAGCCCTATGGTATTCTGGAGGAAGAAATAGACTCCACTTTGCCTCCACCCGACTCACCCGATTGGGACCATTTTCAGGACTTCTTCCGCCGCCCTTGGTTCACAAGGGTCTGGGTCTTGCAAGAGGTCGCAGTTGCTACGGAAGATCCGATTGTAGTGTGTGGAGAACATCAGCTGCTTTGGTGTACGATCGACAAAGTGGCCCAATTTTATCATCGGAAAGGATTCGTCTGGAGTCGCGCAGTCAAGGACAGATCGTATCATGTCCAGGTAATGAGTTGGTGTAGGGACCGGACAAACAAATACTCGATCCTGGATCTCCTGACAATGACTGAGAGATTTCAAGCTACAAATCCTCGAGATAAACTCTTCGCTTTGTATGGTCTTGCACTAGAAGTGGAGCATCCGGAGGCCAAGGAGATCTTCCACATTGACTATTCAAAGCCAGCACGCGAAATATACCGATATTTCACTCTGAATTATCTCAAAGCCTACGGAGCACACAAGGTTCTGGCCGCTGTTGATATCTCACGAGAGAGCACGGTAGAAGACCTTCCGTCATGGGTACCGAACTGGGGTGCATCTCTGGATGAAACACACCGACCTCACCCATTCATGATTGATTGCGCAAACAAATCGTACCAAGCCTCTGCCGGATTCGATGGAGTTGTAATATCACTGAAAACCGAGGAAAATGTGCTTCGCATTGGGGTCTCAGTACATGATGAAATTGCGTGGGTGTCCGATGCATTCGAAGATGAGGACTTCGACATTCTCGCGCCATTCAGGCGCCCTGGCTTGCTTATGCGAATATGGAACGAGGTCCATAGTCGATTGAAGCCATCACTCGATCTGAAGTCAATCACTGACGCATTCTGGAGAACTCTGATTGCAAACAGTGATCGAACCAGGCGTACCTTAGACGACGACTTCTATATCCACTTTCTCAGATATTGGATTCAAACACGAATTGTGGATCGAGACGCAGAGGAACATATCGCAACACACCCCTCTCGGCCTGCTTATGGAGACTATGAGATCCGGAAGAACGTCAAAAAGGACTTTGATGACAGACGTTGTCAAAGTGAAGAATGGTATGCTGCTCTCCAACGAGTGCTCGACAAGAGCCTTTTCGATCAAGGCATCGTATGCACGAATCTTACACAATCCAAAGAGTCAGATTGCAAACATTGCCAAATCCGGGATGATCCAAGTATGGTTATGAACAAAAAGATGCTCCCTGTGAGAGGCAAAGATCCTGCTCTCGAATTCGAAGAAACGGATCCCTTTATCCAGGATTATTTTCATCGATTGAGAAATGACGTCTCCGAACCTATGCCTGCGGTCTTTGGTGATTCGAATGAATTCGCGCGTGCCTTTGTGACATGTTGCTCACATCGAAGATTCTTCGTGACGCAGAAAGGGCTTATAGGCATCGGACCTCGTGCTACCCAGGTAGGAGACAAGGTAGCTGTCATCGCAGGTGCAAGCATGCCATTCGTCATCAGAAGGACCAACCTTTTCGTCTTCCCAGAGGGAGTCCTGGTATTTGACCTCGATGACCCAATATTTTTCCGTCATCAGCTTGTTGGGCCGGCGTACGTCCATCACTTAATGGATGGGGAAGGAGTTCCACAAGTGGAACCCGGAAAGTTTGATTGGAAGATGATTGACTTCGTGTGAAAGAAAGATTGTGGCTGACATTTTCCTGGTCGAGATCAGGCCCAAGAAGGAGCTTTCCTTGGTGCTGTTCCTTATGCACATTGTTGGAACTTTTAAGGAATTTTGTTAATACTGGAAAATGTAGCACTATTTAACAGTCCACTGGAGTTTGTTTCCGCTCTCTACCTCTCTTCTCCAAGATCTTGCTGCTGGCAGAAATGCAATACGAGGCTGCGGGTGATTGGGGATATCTTGCTCACCGTGAACAAAAACAGGCGATGCTAAATTTCATCAGAGGTAATAAGGTTATTTTACCACTTAGTAAAGCTCAAAAAGCTTAGAGATTGAAATAAAGAAAAGAAGGAAATGAGTTGATGTCGTGAGGTTTGTTGATAAGCCACGCTGAGCCACGATCCCTTATCGGGCTAGCTTTCACGTGATGCGCACTAGCTTCGGCCAATGAACGGAAGCTGCGATGGGTAAAAAATAATTTTCTCGAATTTCAAGTTGAAGCTGCATCACAGCAACATCTCTCAATTGTATTCCCACAACATACATAGAGATGGCATACACACCCAGAGGCGGACGCGGTGGAGGAGATCGTGGGGGACGTGGCGGTTTCGGCGGAGGAAGAGGTGGTGATCGAGGAGGACGTGGTGGATTTTCAAGAGGTGGAGGAAGAGGTCAGTCTAACATCCTGCGCAGCTCTGATTCTCAAGAGATTGAGGATTAGAGTGGCGGAACTCCCTGCTTGCGTACTTGCGCAAAAGTTATAAGTTCAAGAGTAGCTGACCGGAGGGTAAGGAGGTCGAGGTGATAGCAGAGGCGGTCGTGGTGGGGGCAGAGGCGCACCCCGAGGTCGTGGAGCACCTCGCGGTGGACGAGGAGGAGGAGCAAAGGGTGGAGCCAAGACCATAGTTGTATGTCAAGGATCTCTGTCTTTCGTACGCATTTTCTAACATCAACAGGAACCCCATAGACATGCAGGTATCTTCGTCGCACGCGGCAAGGAAGACATGTTGGTCACCAAGAACATAGCACCAGGCGAGTCGGTCTACGGCGAAAAGCGCATCAGCGTCGAGAACCAAGGTCCAGCGAACGAGGATGGTACTCCCAGCGTCACAAAGGTTGAATACCGTGTGTGGAATCCCTTCCGAAGCAAGTTGGCAGCTGGTGTCTTGGGTGGTTTGGACGAAATCTTCATAAAGCCCGGCGCAAAGGTTTTGTACCTCGGTGCTGCTTCTGGAACATCAGTCTCGCACGTCGCAGATATCGTTGGACCCACTGGAACCGTTTTCGCTGTCGAATTCTCCCACCGCTCCGGTCGTGATCTGATCAACATGGCCACTCACCGCACAAACGTTATTCCAATCATCGAGGATGCTCGCCACCCGCTTCGATATAGAATGTTGGTTTCCATGGTTGATGTTATCTTCGCAGATGTTGCTCAACCTGATCAAGCTCGTATTGTTGGATTGAACGCACATTTGTTCTTGAAAGTTGGAGGCGGTGTCGTTGTTTCTATCAAGGCCAACTGTATCGATAGTACTGCCGCACCAGAAGCTGTGTTTGCCCGCGAAGTCCAAAAGTTAAGAGATGAGAGAATTAAGCCTTTGGAGCAATTGACACTGGGTACATTTATTTCTCTCACCCTGACTTTGCAGAAGCTGACAGTGTCCCGCAGAACCCTTCGAGAGAGATCATTGTATCGTCGTCGGTCGCTACGTTCGTTCTGCCCAATAGATACTCCCAGTCGATTTACTTTTCCTTCCCATAATGCACAACGAGTCAGCAAAATTGGCGATGACTTGGGCGGTGGTTGGGTTTCTTGTCAGGATACGGTCGCGCTTCTTTGCTCTGGTGTAACTATTCGGGTCCTGGCGTCCAGGTCTCACATAAGGTCTCAAAAGAATGTTCATTTGCCAGTTGTTCTGCCATGGGTGAACATGGCTGACTCAATCCATTTTCTGTTTATGATGCTCAAAGCCCGTGGTTTAGGATGGCTTCCCACAGAAAACCCTTTCACAGGAAAGGACTCTGGCATATTTTGTTCCTCATGTGGTCATCCGTACATCGTCAACTTGTGCAGTATTCGTAATTCCTTCCGTACTCGGTAATTCTAGCTCCTTGAAGCGCAACGGCTATAACCGATCCTGGCACGTTCCTCTCTCCTTCCTTACGGTGCCCTGCCTGTTATCTGGATGACGTACTCTCTGGTTGTCAGCTTTAGTCGGACTCCAGTTCCCAGTGGAATACTACACAGAAAAGTCCTGATCCACAGTTGCAAATATATGATCTGACAAGCAGCGTCCTCAATCTGACCAATCAGCGTCGACTAGGTTAGGTTTATGCTTATTAACGACACTGCATGTGGTCACAATGTTACAACGCGTATGAAATGTTACCCTAGGCTGATTGTCCTCCAAAAAGTGAGGTGGCGTATGACCGGCGGTCGCCGCCAACATGAGCAGACTCCCATAGTATAAGAAAAATTATTTTCACATCCAAAATTAAGCAGTAAAGAATTAGCACTCTCTTGTCTCAATGATGATTGCTACGACAGGACTCGGCGGGATACTCTCGTCCTACAATCTTTCTCTATTTAGTTTTTTTCTAGCTGGCTCCCTAGTCTTCCTTGCATGGCTAGTCGTCCTCGCAATCTACCGCTTATATTTCAGCCCTATTGCCCACTTCCCTGGTCCTAAGCTGGCCGCCCTGACTCAATGGTATGAGATATACTACGATATCTATCTTAATGGCCAATTCACACTGCATGTAAAAGAATTACATGAGAAGTATGGTAAGTATTCGCTTCTACCTTTGTTTGGCTGGACCATTCTGAAAGTCAAGCAGGTCACATTATCCGAATCAACCCATGGGAACTCAGTATAAACGACCCGGAGTTCTATGAAACCATTTACTCCACCACATCCCGCTTTGACAAAGTCCCCGAGCATGAATGGTGGGGAAATTCAGATACAGCGGCTCAAACAACCGTGTCTCATGATCTCCACCGACTCCGACGAGCGGCACAAAATCCGTTCTTCTCAAAACGGCAGATCTCACTTTACTCTCCTGAAATTCAAGCACGTGCAGAAAAACTTTGCAATCGGCTTAATTCCGAATACAAAGATAGTGGCAAAGTCCTCCAAATGACCTCTGTCTTTGGTTGTTTCACTGCTGATATTGTCACTGAATATGCTTTTGCTAAAGATTATAAGTATCTGGATTCTCCTGATTTTCAAGCAAGATTTGTGAAGACGATGCAGGAACTTGGGAAGAACATGCACCTATTGATGCTGTTTCCCTGGTTATTAACGATTTTGGTATCTCTCCCGCAGTGGTTAGTGAAGAACTTGAATCACCAGATTGGCGAGATCTTTGCTTTTCAAGCAGTATGCACTTCTCATCAGTTGTTTTAGTTTCAGAACAAAAGCTAATGGGGACCAGGATGTTAAACAACAAATCGTGGATATCATGGAGGGAAGAAACGAGAAGCACAAAGATGCATCTCATCCAACCATTCTCAAAGAATTAATCGATTCCAATCTTCCACCCCAAGAGAAATCCATGCAGCGATTACAGCACGAAGGCCAAGTTATTGTCGGCGCAGGCTTGGAAACAGTCAAATGGACGATGTGTGTTGGGCTGTTCTATGTCCTCGACAATCCAGAAATCAAGCAGCGGCTCGATGCCGAGTTGCTGAAAGTTTGGCCAGATGTTGAAAATCCTCCCAAGCTATCTGAGTTAGAAAGTCTTCCATACTTGACCGCCGTGATCCAAGAAGGTGGGCTTTCTTCTCCTTCGTGGGATGGTCTACTAACTTAGACAGCACTTCGCCTCTCCTACGGAACAGTATTCCGCCTGCCCCGCACATCGCACACGCCTACCCAATACAAATCTTACACCATCCCACCAGGAACACCTTTCTCAACATCAATCTACTACATACACCACAATGAAAGCATATTCCCCTCCTCACACACCTTTGATCCCTCTCGCTGGCTTGCAGACCCAATTACAAGCCGCCCACCTGTAGGCCCGGATGGAGAGAAATTGCTGACAAGATATCTGAACCCGTTTTCAAGGGGAACGAGACAGTGTTTAGGCATGCATTTGGCGTATGCGGAAATTTATATCTGCCTGGCGAATTTGTTGAGGAGGTGTGAGCTTGAGTTGTACGAGACTACGGAAATGGATGTGAAGCTGCATAGTGAGCAGTTTTTGGCATTGCCTCACCCAGACAGTAAGGGTATCAGGGTTTTGATTCATTAACGGGTGGTTTGAAGAGAGGGCAGAGTTGTCGGAGATGGAAGAACGTGGTTCTAATATATAAATTTCTTGTTCGTGAGAGTGTATGTTACCTCGGGCGACGGTGTTGCATATCGCACCTTAATATTTGGAATATGATTTAAGTTTCAAAGAGCCTCAGTGTATTAGAAAGTCATAGATATTTGTTATGAGGAGACGAAAGAGTTTGGGAATATTGAGTTATCGCGGTTGTGAAAATAAAATAATTTTCTTTTTGGCTTTTCTTGTGCTCTTTGCTCAGCTTACTATAGCGATCCTCACTTCAAATGTCCTGCTATCCCGGACAAGTAAAAAGCAAAGGAGCTCAGGCCTCCGCTCTCCCACATTCATATCCTGGCCTCTATTCGCAAGCCTGGCGTCGGATTCACCTTGCTCTCCTCTGACACTGACATGAAATTTGACACAGCCAAACGTAATTCACCAGCGCAGTTATGATACCATTATGAGGCCCATACTAACGGTCCTTGATATCGTTGAGACTATGGATATTCATACAGAGACCTTGATATTAGAATTAGCCCCAGCGTCATAAAATCCAAAGGCAGATTACCCTCTCAGCGTAGATTCATCCCCGACGAATACCCTTCTTTGCCTCCATCCGCGCTCTCAAGTATTCACACTTGGCGACATAGAACTGATAAGCACCTTGACTACGAGCTTCCTGGATCTGGGCCGCCTCTTCCAAGAATGGTGGGCAAGCTGGGTTCCACTCCTTGTTGAGTAGGGTCTTCCACATCTCCTCGAGATCATCGCTGATAAGGCGCCGAAGGAGATCGTGCTTGTATCCGGCACTAGCCAGGCGCCGCTGTTGACAAGCGGCCGAGAGCTCCTGGTGAGTATGAGTCGAGTAGTTGTAGAGTGTGTAATTTGTTTGGTTTTGAGAGGAAGTAGTTAACGACATGATTGTGATTGTGTTCAATGGAAGTAGGTCATTGAAGTTGATGGAGTGTGAAGCAGTTGACCTCCCCAGGCGGAGAAGAACCGTTGATATCTATGGTGCTTTCCAACTCGCTACCGGAAGCGTTTCGTAAATTTTTAAATGAAGTAAATATGAGCCAAAGATATTTCATCCCCTTGGCGGGTCCAGAAATTTCTGCGGTAAACGAACTAAATGTTTACAAGGCGTATAAAGCATGTCTGAAAGCGAGCGTCGGGTGAATAAGAGGCCTAGAGACGTCAATCGACTCCACTCGAATTAACCAGGTAACGTTTGTATCAAAGTAAAGACTAGAGAACGTTAAATGAAGTAAAAGGAGTAGGGCTTGTCGATGTGCGCACTTGGCGAAGTCTAGAGTAAATGTTTCAAATACATATAACTGTTTTAGTAAGACTTTGTAGCGATATCGCAGCTAAACATCTGCTTATCACTTGGAAGATGTATCAATCATTCTTGGTGTCTTGTGAGTCGAGAGATCCACGCAGTTTATTATCGTTTAAATATTTCCTTGACTTTCATTCGATTTGAACCTATCCAGCTGTTTCGTTCCATTACAACCGTCTGATATTCAGCATATTCAAATCGTCACTTAAGATCTTGTCCTTGTTCTGCAGGACCTCCTCCATGTCCTGACAGCAATCCAGATATCTGCCTGAAAACACCTCCATCCGTTCATCCACTACGAAGAAGACAATCGAGTCCGCAGCTAACTCAAGCGTATCCGTCAACGCTGTCTTAGCAAAGTTCATCCCGAAGCTCTGGACCTCTGGGAGTGCCATAGCGTCCATATTTACGCCATCGCCACGCCCCATCGTGGATGTGGCGGTCCCACCAGGATGGATACAGTAGAACACAATCCCTTTACCACGCATCTCAATGTCGAGACATTGATGCGCTTTCTGCAAAGCAGCTTTTGATGCACCGTACGCAGAGCCAAACGGAAAGCTGTTGTCAGCAGCTGCACTTCCAAGCGTGATGATTTTGCCTGAACCGCGAGCGATCATGCTTGGGAGGCAGGCGTGAATTAAAGCCATCGGTGCCTTGACGTTGACTTCTTGAACGTGCCACCAGAAGTCGATGTTCTTTTCTAGATAGAAAGGACCAACGCGAGTTATTCCCGCATTGTTGATCAAGACGTCGATTGGACCAAGTGATTTTTCGACTTCTGAAATGATTTTGGCTGGATCTGAGAGGACATCGCGCACTAGGAACAATGTTGGAGCCTTAGATATACGCTTTATTTCTAATTCAAGTGTCTCAAGTTCTGATGCGGTTCGAGAAATGCCTGCGATTGAGGCTCCTGCAGCTGCCAGTGCAAGAGCAGTAGCTAGGTATCATTAGCATCGAGGTATGGAGAAAGTGATGATTCTCACCTTTACCAATTCCACGACCGGCGCCAGTTATCAAAACAACTTTTCCGATCAATTTTTCCGTGAATTTGGAAGGAGATATGAAAGCATAAGTATCATTATGGCGAGTCAGGCTCGATGGTCGTGGGTAAACGTCTGCCATGCTGAATTTGAGATATTCAAGTTGAATCTGAGAATAAATGGGTGATTAGATTGTCGTGGGCTCGTCTATATATACGGATTGCAAAATGGCTAGAGGAGAACAGATATCTGGCTGTGGTTAAAGTACTGTTTTCCCACTGCGTCAAGGAATTAATTATACTCAAATTTAACAGGAGAGCTCGTAACTTGCTTACATTTCATAGTCAGCTTGGGAGCAGATCAGGGAAATGGAAGGAAACTGAAAGAGGATGAGATCGGCCCTGATTTTCGCATTTCGCAAGCCCGCCGTTCTACGCCTTTTCATCCCCCCTTCTCCCCACACCGAAACCAAAAACCAGTTGACTGACCCAATCGCCAAGAATAAGAAATTGGAAGTTAAAACTCGTCAAGCTCTGGGCGCCTCTTGTTACTGCGATTGATATCGTATGCGGTGCAGGCTCGCTTATATTACCCCACCCCCTATTTCAAAAGTGGCTCTGACAATTACCAACTTTTTCGTTCTCGTGATAGTACCAGAATAGTTGATACATCGAACCACGTTTTGGAAGGACCCTTTCGGAGCTTCAATCTGAAGTTGCTATAAACTTAGTATTGATTTCTTGATACCATAATTTCTAGGCATACAGTTTCCCAGGAACTGGAGGTTGAACCAGCTTGAGGGTAAACGCACAATGACCGCATCCCTCTGCATCATCATCTTTTACAACTCCCCACATGACCTTCTTCAGATGAGGTGTTTATTCACGCTCTGCCTTATGACATGCTGCACTGATTACAACACTACAGCTCCCCGCCACTGGCATTGCAACTTTATACCTCTGCCAACTCTTCAAGGCCAAGACAGCAATCAAGAGAAGGCAGATCAAAGCTGCAAGCGCAATCGACATAGCAGAATATCCAATTCCAAATACGGAGTCTTGAGGTTGGACCTCCGTGCCCCGGAAAGCTGTAAGGCTGACTAAGAAAAAGCTCTCTGAGATAAGCCAGTGGAAAGTTCCCATTACGATAAGTAATGGAATGGCGTAGCGGTAAGGTATTGTGAGGTAGTATTGGCTCTTCTGCTCGCCGAGAGGAACCGTGACATGCAGTGGGTGGCGATGCTGGGAGAACGAATTCCACTTTCCGACCAGTATCATGGATGTAAGACAGCCGTTGTAGAGTACGCTCATGAGCGAAATAAGAACTTGTGGAGTGTTTACTAAAACAAGAGTCGTCGCTTTCCCCCATCCAGCAATATTTGTTGTGAGAGTGGTAGGATAAGAAGACCGCAGAGTGCTACCGAACCCATTGGCCGTTGAGGAAGGTGTTCCCTGTAGGTTGCGATCGGCGGCTTGGCCGAGACCTATGAGCAGAGAAAAAAGACAAAGCACCAAGCTAGATTATATTAGTAGGGCAAATAGAGAGGCTCGTGGTCGTACAAAGTGTTAACCCAAGCCCATCGCCGTGCAGATACAGCATAGAATTCTTTCTCTGCCATGCTCTCCCTTCCCTCTTTCCACTTCTTTGGTTTGGGTTGCGTCTCGAATGATTTGGCTATAATCTCACGTTTTGAGATGAGACACATATCTTTTGTCGTGGGATCTGGATGCTCTAGAAAAGATGCGAGGGCATCACCTAACGTGACAAGAGGATAGTCTTTCCGCCTTAAGCACCAAGAGGAACATACAAATAGCCTTGATTGCATTGCATATTATTACAATGACAATAATTTGAACGTCGAATATGAGCTTGCATGGGCTGTATACAGTCGTTTTGGCGCAGCAGGATGTGATGTTGTATGACGTATCTGCAATTGTTAGATTTCCATATGGGAGCATTCCATTAGGATCAGAGAAGTTCCAGGATAATGAACTCATGTTTCGTAAGGAGAGGAAGGTTTGGTCCCAAATTGGGGAGCTCGTGTTTGCTGGCACTGTGAAGTCTAGATTAAACAACGCGGACGCTGTGAAAATTACATCGCCATCTTCATGCCGAAATCCAGAGTAGATCGATTCACAATTCTCCCAAGCCAGCTCAGTGCAATTATTAGAGATGTCAAGAAGCTGGTTGTTGTGGATCATCTGAGGGATACCAGAGCTGGTTACAACCGCTTGGTATTCCTGGGCGGCTATTTCCAAGAAGACGGACGAATTATATATTCTTTGTCAGTAAAAGTGAACTTGAAATAGACTTGATTACTTACACAAAGTGCAGAGGCAGAGAACTGAGTCCAAGCCCCCACCACAATACTCTATTCCTTAGACTGACAAATTTGCGATTCCTCCAGCTCGGAATGCCAATGTCAACCCACTTCTTTGCCGCATGAGCTCGATCAACTTCTGCACGAGTCGGAGAGTGCAAACATTGCATTGTGTAATTGCTCGCACTGAGTAGGATCGTGCTCAAGATGTTGATCAAAATATGGAGGCTGTTACTAATATTTCCAGCTTGGTCGCAGTCCCCAACATAAAGGTTGCGTTCACTGCCTTTTTTGCTGTATTTCACGACGCCATATACTGCCAGGGATACATTAATCATGAGTACGACTATTACCGTGAAGGCGCAAGTAAGAACTGTCGCTCTCCAGCCATATAATCTTGGATTGCGACGTTTTTCATCTTGATCCCGAAGTACTGGAAATGTATTCCGCCGCGTTGCCCTTGTGGGTAAGTCCGAGCCAGACTCCGAAGGGGTGATCCTAGAAATCATATGAGTAGAAGGTCACTGAGATCTGGAGTCGGAAAACTTGCGTCGAACAGTCCGACAAGTCGAAGACATCCTTCTCTTCGACAACGTCTCCATTTTTCTCGCTTGAGTCTCGATCCACGATAGAAACTTGAAACTGAATCTTAGTTGATGGTACAGTTCCATCAGCGTTGATGCTAAGAGTATGAAGGGATTCAGCAGAAGCTTCAGAGAGCGACAATGAATTATCTCGTTCCATCCTGAAACTTCCTGATTGCCACTATAAACAAATTTTCAACCATCTACAAGAAAATCTCAACTTATCTATGATCCAAATGAATTTTCGAGTATACACCTCGGTTGCTGCGCCTCCATTGGAGTTTAAGAGAGGCGCAAGTAATTAATATCGTGCAACACCGGCTGTGGCTGCCTGGCTGTCATCCTACCCTTACGGCTAATTTTTTACGAATCTTAAACGAATAATAGTCTCCAATTCGCCTGTTGACTGGAAAGCCAACGTTTCACGGCATAATTGACCGAATCAATGAGCATGTGAGTGTAAATAATCTACTTGCACTTTGGAATACTGGGGCTAGTGGGCTTGGCTTGCAGTAAACTTTCAATACGGGGTCGATCCTCGGCAGGGACGGAACTTGGGTGAAGAAACCTACGCTCTGATGATGGTATTCAACTGCACTTACATCAAAACCAGTATTACAAATCAATTATGTATCTCACTTGCATAATCTTAGCTCCTCTACATGATATAGACAGTTCTTGACATCTCGCGAAGTGTTAGTGCTAATTAATATAGTAGAAATTCTAAGCAAGCTGTTTATTCAACCCGGCCTTCTGCCATAATTCTTGGATCTAATCCTTAGAATGTCATGCTTTATCAGGTATGCTTCATCTTGTCCAAGTTTCATCTAGTAAACTCCTAACATGATGTTATTATACAAGTTGCCGCTGCGCGTAGATTTCCGATATTCGGAGCTAGACTTTAGAGAGCCTGATGAATTTGCTTTTTTATATATATCTAGAACAGGACTAAAATTATTGAAAATGGCATTTAATGCTATTTTTCATATTCCAAGGTATATTAGTACTATAACAGAGACTTAAAGCATGTAAATGAATATTCCAAGTCTATCGGGATAATGAAACCTCCCTGTCTTGTATAGATTGAGCTTATAGATTGAGTACCGAATATGTAACTAGAAATGGAAATTATCTCTTTATTATGTTAAAATGTTCCACTTACTCGTAAGACAATGAGATATTATTATTTATTCCTAAATAACTAATACAAAGTTGATTTATATTCTCTCTCTTTTAGTATCTGATCTAACGAATATAGATTAATTGTATAGATTTTATTTATAGAACAGTAAACTAACTAGGAAGCGAATTAAACAAAAACATTTTGAGCCTTGACGTGAAGTACTGGCCTTTATGATTTTCTAAAGTAATATTAAATAACGTAGCACCCGCCTTATTTGCTAAACATTCCACGCTATTTTAGACATTTGTAAACATTTTCCTGGGCTTCACTTCATAGAATTAAGGGTCTAGAGTTGTCGGTCTAAAAACTTTACTTATGGCCCCAACTCAATATTCTTATACTGTATAGGGCATTCTTGGCTCGAATTCCCTCATTTACAGAGACCTTCTTCAAATGAACATTACTTAGTAATACGATCCACAATTCTTCCTAGCAAGTCACAGCGTAGCAAAGGCATCGCTTTTGACGCACGAAATAGGCCTATATTATAGCTCTAGTCCCTAGGCTGATCGCTGCTTTCAAATTGAAGAGTAGCAGAATCCATCGCTTATATAATTCATAGACTATTTCCAGGACATTTACAGAGAGACTCGTCTCCATATAGTCTTCCAGCTTCTCGATCTTGCATTCCAGATCCTAACTATGTGTACATATCGCGGGGTACATTCTTGATATTGGAAACGGGTTCGCTTGTTCCAATTAGAATATAAGAAGGCCGCTTATATTTTTATTTCTAAGAACAGTAGGAATGGCATGTTGATATTTATGTAGGACCGGCTCGTAGTAGTGGCAAAAAGCGATACTGATTATCCCCGTCCTTGGGGAAATTGAAATATTAGATTTGGGCTCTTGGAAAATTGGATAGAGCTATCTTGAGACTTCCAAGATTCCAAGATATTCTTAAATGTACGAAACCTTAAAGGAACAATTAGAGGCGTGGTAGTTAAATGCCCCAATGGATTTATTATAATTAGTGCCGCTTTTTATGTCCACTACGAGGCAGGGGACGCTCGCTTATGAACCTATGAGACTAGACCGCAAAGCCCACTTTTGATAAGCTTTGAATAAGCATAAATAAGCACTTTTTCCGGCAGCGTCTTCGTGGCTCAGTTGGTTAGAGCGTTGGTCTCATACTTTTCGTGTGATTAGATTGTTCACAGTCTGGCCATCCAAAGGTCGAGAGTTCGAGTCTCTCCGAGGACAAGCAACTTTTTTTGTTTTGCCTCTTGAGACCTCTTTTTTTGGCCTCTTTGTTTAGTGCTTCTTTGTACCTTTTTTTTGGCACCTTTTATGGAGAGTTGGAGAGCCCTCGCTGTTAGGGCTCCACAGGGAAGCGAGACTGTACCAAATAACGAGAGCCGCGCTATTCTCTACGACCTCTTCCTATCCTCTCTTTTGCAACTCGATTTTTAAAGCAGAGGAAATAATCTGAAGTCTCACATGTATCAACAAGCACCTAAACAATAATTAAACGCCAATGACATATCTACATATACAAAACGCCCTCTTGCCTTCCATGCGCTCTTTAAAACCCAGGCCCTTTCCCCCTCAATCAAAATAACTAACCACAACCGCACTCCCAGGAAAAATCCTCATCCCTTCCTCCTCCTCAACCAAATACCCCTTCCCCGCACCAACCTTCCCCATCAAATCCCCCATCTTAACGCCCTCCTCCCCAATAACCTTCCCATCCGCCAGCATGAAGGCGCCCATAATCAGGAACACAACCGCCTTCTCGACATCAAATTTGAAATCGCGCGGTTTGGACTTGGTTTGGATCACGAGCGATTCGTAGCCCTCGCGACCGAGCTGGTATGCATGAGAGGAAGAACGGGAATGAGAGAAGGGTACGGGAAGGGAAAGGTAGACATACATGTGAACACACTTCCCGGATGATGATATAGTCTTCGCCCGTCTTAGTCGCGAAGATCTTGTGCTGTAGCTCCTCGGGCGCGCGGGGCTCAAGGGTCTCTGTGATTGGCATCGCTGCGCTGCCTCAGCCTGATGCGCCTCTCCGGAAAAAGAACGATTGAAGGTCAGGAGATGTTGATGATCTTGGTAGATGAGAGGAAGGTCAAGGATGAGCGCTAAGAGGTGCTTGGTGGGGTGGAAGGTGAAGAGCGATGGAGGATTCAGATCGTGAGGAAGATTACGGGTGACCCCGCATCACGTGCATGCGATCAATACTCGTTCAATCAGGACTAGAATTCGTAGTTTAGAGAATTATTGTAAGTATGAGCATCGAAATGTCCAGGAAGATGAGTGGCTTTAAAGCAAAAGGTCGCAGCGAAGGTGGCGTTGGCGGATGCCCCGGGAAGCTCTGAACGTCGTCCTCTCCATGCCGAACCGGTCCGCCTCCCCAATCGCTCCCTCACAACGTCACAATTTTCAAGATATCACGATAGCACGATAACACGAGTAATTTGTTCAATGCACTGTATTCCTCTATACAATTACCTCCCCTCAGTCATTACAACCGAAAACGCCCCCACCATCCCTATACACCACCTCTAGAAGTCATAACCATCATCTGATCTCGCTCTATGCAGAAAAGAAAATTCGCTGTCGACCAACCCTATTCCTACACATAAAATGGCCATGGTCATGAACAAAAAAACGAAAATAAAAACGAAGAGAGGTAGAAACATCGCACAAAACTCCAACCATCTGCTTTTATCATATCTCATGATCTCATGCCACCCTCAACTCACATCCCGTAACCGCTGGGAATACTCCCACGGCTACGATCATACAACCCGCCAGTCAGACTCCAGATCCAATCTCGCGCCATCCCCTTGTCTGTTTGAATGAGCCATTTCCCCATCGTAGCACTCACTCCGCCAGTGGAGCCAATAACGCCAACTTGCCCATCGTTTCCTCGAATATCGCGCCAATCGTGCATCACGACACCTTTGCGAGCAACGAGATTGAAGCAGCCGACGCCAACTGCGATATCGCAGATCACTAATGCTTCGGGATTAGGACCTTGCGGACTGCCCATGTGCAGCTTCTTGCGAGTAACAGTGACGCGTTTGAGGATACCGTAGTTTTGAGAGGATTCAGGACGCATGTCAGGAGGCGGCGTGGAGACGGTCAGGAAGGCGGGGCCGAGAACGTCCCATTTGCTATGCGTGACGAGCCTGCTGAAAATAATCGGGATATCCTCCCAGCCTAGGTCTTGCATTTGGCTGTAGGCGCTGCTTCCTGCTTGGCTGGGGCTGCCGGGTGTACCTGGAGGTGTGGCGCCGCTGTAGTCGCTGGAGCTGGTGGAATGGCTCATGGGGCCGCTTCTGTCGATGGATGACCTGGCGATGTTGAAGAGTCCTCCACCGCTGAGACGTTTGAGTGCTGTTGCGACGGAACTCTTGCCACTTTGGTCGCTAACAACGTCGGATTGGGGTGCGCGAGCGGAAGCACGGTAACTGCGTTGTCTGCCGAAGAAGCTGCGTCTGGTGTTTGCGGCGATGGCTTGCTGATACGCATTGGAACCAAAGTTTGCATATCTACGCTCCTCCTCCAGCTTGATGAAGACTGCATTGTTCATTCGTGCATAATGAACTGCTCTGTAGAGGAAGACACCGTCTTGAGCAGTGAGGGTTCGGAAGCGAACATTACCGCGGCACTTCAATCGGGATTGCGAAAGTGTTGGAGACTTGACTTCGATGTCGACGGCGTTGCTTTGCCTAAGCGTGACGAGAGGTGTGAGATCGAGAGCAACGAGAGGGCGATCAGAACTAGCGTCGATTTCAGAGTTGAGATCAGATGAACGAGAGGACGTTGAGTCTCCAGCACGAACTGGCGAAGAGTGGGCAGCGCTGATCTCGTAGGCTTCAATTCGACCTGGAGTAATGACAATGGAGCAGATTTGGGGCCATAGGTCTGTCCAGCAACTCCTAAGGCCATCTTCCTTCCAGTATGATAGACGAGCGATTGTCTTTCTGGTGTCTCCTTCTGTTTTGCTAACCGGGGCACCACGGTAGGGGGCTTGCGAAGCCGAGTTCGACGGAGCGACACTGCCATTGGGAAGATTGTAGAGAGATACAGGAGGTGATACTTTGCGGTAGACTACGGCAGGAGTATCGTCAATCGGGCTATCCATTGCTTCAAGCTCATCTTCAGAAGAAGAAGAGTATGTATCCGAGTCAGATTCAGAGTCAGAATCACTGCGTTCGGATGGCGAAGTAAGCGACGCATTATCTGGTTGCCATTCATGCTTGAGTGGAGATGAAGTTCGGCGAGTCTTGGCTTTTGGTGTTGGGCTGTCAAGGACTGGTGGCATCTTTAGAGTATTTGGAGATGACGGGCTTCTATGAGCTGGAGGTGGAGGAGCACCGTCATCGCGAATTGGTGGAGATGCTTGTCTCTTCAGAGTCTCGGGGTCTGGTCGCATCGAATCTCTCAAAGGAGTGCTGCACTTCTCAGAGGTAACAGGAGAGCTTGCGGGGGAAACATTATCCTCTCCAGATCTATCATCGCCAGCGACTTGCTTCCTACCAACGGAGTCCTCCTTGTTGTCCTCTATTCCAATGGCGCCTGACATGACAACTGGAATCTTGGCACTGGCATACCGTGCAGGTGTTGGTCGCTTCTGTTGTAGCTTAAGAGGCAGAAGACCAGCTAATTCTCTAGCCTGGTTGAGATCTTTCACGTCCAAAATGCACAATTCCCCGAGTTCGCTATGATATGGATGCTCTTCGAGGCATTCGAACACAGTAGTAGGTGCCTTCTTCTCTACTCGTTGGCGTTTCTTCACAGTGATCTTATCTTCTGTTTGTCGACGGCGCTCACCAATGGGGATGTCGTCGGTGTGAGCGAATGAGTTGACGGAAGATATCTCAGACGCAAGCTCGGATTCCAGCAACATCTCTTTGCGAACAATCGGGGGCGGAAGAGGGACTGTGCCCAGCATCTTGAGCCAATCTTCAGCAGCCTCTGGATCTTCTGTTTCGAGAATGAAGGATTCATTCCACGTCTCCACTTGTGTTCCAATGTTTGTAACCCCTCGGAACTGGACGACAAGCTGGTGGTCGTTATCACCCATACGAGCTGAGACATGATTCTTGTCAAGTGGTGGAAAGAGCAAGAAGCGCCCATCGATGCCGACCTCGACAATGAGAATATCTGCGTCCTTTCGATCTTCAGGATTGTCTCGGAGAAATATATCCACTTGACACTCAATATTTTGACCACTTGAGTGAGGCAACTCTAAGGAGAAGGTATCCTTGGCAGCAACCTGTAGGTTTCGATCGATTTTGATGCCGTCAATTTGCACAAGGGTTCTGAGACATCGGACTCGAGTAGAATCTGTAGTATAGGCGCGGCGATCTTCACGGCGCGCATCTTCCTCTTTTGCGCGCCGTCGGGCAAGTCCTTCAAGTTGTTGCATCTTGTCTGACATATCGCTCAAAAGATCTGATTTCTTCGCCATGCCGAGTCCCTGTAGTTCATTAGCTTTGATCCCAAGTAAACAATGAACGAGATTCTGACCTTGACGACCCTCAAAAGGTACTTGACCCTGACCAAAGGTCTCTTGAGCAAGTAAGCCACGTCTACCACCTCTCCATTGTCATTGATGACATCCCCATTCTTGTTCCGAGGCATCTTGTCCATGGCGTCGTTGGGATGTGAAGGAGCCAGATTGACCACAACACCCTCGAAGCCAGCGCGCCAAGCAAACAGATAGTCCTCGTAGATCTTTTGTGTAGATTGAAGCCAGCGGAGGAAAGCGTCTGAGTCGTCAAGCGGGATTCGTTTGTGAATTGATCGTAAGCGTTCAAGAGCAACGCCCATATCAACGATGGGTTTTGTGAAAGAAGAGTTTGTTGCCGAGTCTGGGTCCAGAAGGCCAGCTGCGACGGCTGAGTCGCTTTTCGAAAGGACAGACGTGAGCAAAACGGGAATCACGCCATCAACAAGCGTGTTCAATTCTCGCATGTATTTTGTCTCGTCTTCAGCCAATTCTTGCATAAGATCTTGGACGGTAGCGCTTTCAAGGTGTCGCCTGGTTGTTCGGATACTTCGTGTAGAGCGCACACTTTTTGATCTCTCCACCTTCGGAGGGGTGTCTGGCAAGGACAACACAGAGAGGAGATCTGAATGTTTGGTGAGTCTCCTTTTCAGTCCTGTCTTTGTGCTCTTCCGCGACAGACTCGAGGAGGTTGGGCCAGTGAATACAGTGTCCTGCGTTATGGTTGTTTGCGAGACTTCTGACCTGGTGTCTGCAGTGGATTCAGACTCAGTCATCGACCCTGTCCCAGAGGTGGACGTGCTAAAGGTCTCAATAGAAGCAATGGTTGACAGTCTATGTACACCAGTAGTTGGAGGCTGTCGGCGCGGAAAGGGTGGCAGCGGTTTCTCAGGTTCTTTCACTGGCTCCTCGACTCTGGCCCTACTGGATACTGACACTTGGCGGGGGCTCTGCGTAGGGGTTTTTTCATCAATGGAATCCAAGTCACGAGTAGGAGAGTCAGGAGGAGTACAATTCAGGTCTCGTTCTCGAAGCCCAATAAAATCGAATGGAGATGGAGCAGCTGCTTTGGAGCGCATTGCAGACTCCCCCTTGAAGGCATCGAAGATGGCCTCCTTCAAGGGTACCTTCCTAGCGGACTTGGGAGAGGCGACATTGCGAGTCGCTGGAGTCCTTTTCAGGCCGGCCGGGGAAGTAGGGGAGTTCTCGAGGCTGGGAAGAGCATCGCGGGTCTTGGGAGTGCTTGGAGACCCCTCTTGCTGATCCGTTTCAGGAGATACTCGAGGTCGTCGGTTTCGTCTCCCCTCGCTCTCGGTATCACGCTCAGCAGTCAACTCACGTTCTGCCCGGTCGTCTTCTTTATAACTCCTTCTCCTCGAAGGATTTTCTGGTACTTCTAGCTCAGATTTAGCGGTAGTAGGACGTTCGACAAATGGGTCGGTTGTGCCATTCAACCAAGATTCGATACTTGGAGGTTGATTCGGTCCTGCTCTGGCTGGTTCAGGTGTATCATGAACGATCTTCATGCCTTCAGTGTAAACACGCTTCAGCACTTTAGGAACCTTGGCGAAGCTGTTGTTCCGTTTCGGCCCAGGTTTTCTCATGGTACCTGCTTCAGCACCAACAGGCAGATCAAGGACGCTGAATGCCGAATTGCCAAAGGGAATATCGTCGGTGGTAGCAGGACTTCCAGATTTTCGGTTCCGACGTTTTGAACTTTCTGGAGGACTGGGACTCATAAAGGAGAACTTGTCGATTTCCTCGTCATCCTCATCGACCTGGGTGTCCATTTGGCTGGTGCCATAAGAGCTGGCTCGTCGACTTTCGGATGGAGGAGGCTTAAGATGCCTCATGCTCCTTTGCTTGAGAGTCCGGAGCCCTTGGTGATCTGCGGGTCGTCGGATGCTGCCACTCTGGCTGCGCTCATCTGGGGAATTGTCTCTTGAAGGCTTGATCCGGATGCCATCGTCACTTGGTCGACTCTTGGGCCGCCTTGTTGGAGTCTCATCTCCAGGACTTGGGGTGATTCTAATTCCATCATCGTCGGGTCTGTCTTTGGATGGTTTGATTCTGATACCATCATCATCAGGCGTGGGACTTTTGGAAGGAGTGACGCGAATTCCATCATCAAGCTCCTGCCCCGACTTCCTCTTGCTCCTTGGAGTTTCCTCTTTAGGCCGGATTCGAATCCCATCATCAAAAATCGACGTGTCCCTACTCCTTGGCTTCTCCTCATGATTTTCTTTGTTCGACGATCTGCTCCTGGATTTCGTCTCAGGTTCACCAGCATCTATCCGCCGGGCCCTTGGCTTCACCACAGGGGTCCGCCCAATCCAATCCTCAATCTTCCTCTCAACCGGCGGGTTGACAGCCGTCGTCTGCAGGAAGTCCTTCGGTATTCGATTTCCCTTCTTCGGCGGAGGAGTGATCTTCCTCTCCCTCACCGGTTGCTTTTCTGGTTTCTTCATCCAATGGGAATCACTAACCACCCTCTTCTTGGGAGCGCCTGCACTCTTGCTCCTCTGCTTCTCTTTCTCCTCCTCGGGGCTTTTCCTCCTTCCAGGCCTCTTCCCATCTCTATCTTTTCGTCTGGCACGATCGTCGTCATCGCATTGGGAGTCGCTGTCCTCCTCGACCTCAACAACAATCTCGTCCGGGTCGTCTTTCTCAGCAGGCTTCTCAATATTCTTCTGCCACTCTTTGACCCTATCTTTTACCTTCCCAGGTGGCCTCACTCTCCCCACAAGATCCGCGCGCATCTCCATCTTGACGGCCTCAAGACTCTTCCTCCGCGCCGTCCTCTGTCTCTGCGGGCTTGGCCTTCCTAGCAAGAAATCCCCAAGCAATGTGGGCTCCGCTTTCCTGCTCGCTCCTCTCGCAGGAGCCGACCCAGGAGTCTTGCCATTCGCATTGGCCGAAACCTTGCGCGCGTTGGGCGTCCGCGGTCCATTCGGAGTCTTGCTCGCTGAAGCTTTGCGCGGTGTGTTGTTGGTAGTCGATGGTTTCCTCTTCGCATTCGGGGTCGTGGGAATCTCCTCCTCGTCGGGATCTGGAGGTTTCGCCATGGCTGTGTATGTTACTGTGTCTTCTCAAACGTCAGCCCGTATTCGAAGTCAATATCATTGTCAATGTCCCAACAACGGCCGGACAATCCGTAAGCGCTCAGCTTCACCGACAACTCACCAAGTACTCACCAGGACATTCGCACAGGTCCGCGCCAGAGCAGACCTCTACTGCCTCCACAAACACAGCTTCCTTCCTTCGTCGCGCATGCGTGTCTTTCTCCCAAACTCTCTCGTCATCGAATCTGATCGTCAGACTCCAACGTCGGGTGGGAAAGCAAGCAAGTGTCGTAATGCAGCAGACAGCAGACAGAAGAAAGTAACAACCAAACGAATGACAACGTAAACGATCAATCTAGATCCGACTTTCCTATTCAGAGATCACAGCTCCAGGCTCTCGCCGATCAGCCACGCGCAATTGGTCGATCCTGGGTGCGCAATAGAGAAGCAGCGTTGGTGCAGCAACGCTTCAGCCTCCTTCAAGCCTGCCACTAAAAATAATCCCTGGCTGATCACGATCACGATCACAAGCTTGGCTTCACAAACAATTCCTTGCTCTCCAAAATCATTCGTTCAATATACTTTACAAAGTACACGAGAAGTAAAGAGACGTTTTCACAGCAGGTATTTATTCGAGCCCCCTCCAGCATCGCATCCTCTGTTTGTATAGTGCCCTCATTATCACACACTCCCCTGCTTTGTTTACCTGCCATAGCAGCTCCCCTGTCCTATAGCTTTAGCGACCGGAGCGCGTTTGGGGCGTCTGCGCTCTGATTGGAAGCCCGTGCAGCCTCGCCAATATCATCAAGCCACTCATCCTACCTCGTTCAAAACAACACAATATCCGTTTGGGATATTTCAAAACATCGAACAATGACATTGTACTCGATTCACAAGTATCTAAGTATCTAAATTACAACATAGGCCATTTTCAAGGCCAGGAAAGAAGGGTCTAGTCTTTCGTCATCCATCCTAGGCCTTCACTGCCGGACCCAAGATGTTCAGGGTTCAGCACATGTGAATCCGCCTCCCTGATTTGCTGTCAGCGATAGCGAGCAAGTAGTGCTAGCTCTGTCAGATTCTCGAGCCGAAAAACTGGGAAAAGTTGGCACTTCTTATCGATGCGAAAGCGGACATCGTGCCAGGAAAGGTATCGTGTTCGGGAAATAAAATAAAGGGCGGATCTGGATTGGGCTCTGGTGGTTTGGGACGGAAGAGATCAGGTAAGGGATTACTAAGATGCCTGGGGATTGGTTGAAGACAAAGTTTGGATGATGAATGTAGCCTTGTCTGTTGGGCTGAAGCCTTGCGTCGTGGAACAGAAAACTTACATCTCTGCAATCACGATCTCGTGTCCTTACCTGTGCGATATTCAAACTCTGGATCTGCTTTCCCAGTGGTGATCGGGAGGTGAAATTTCCTGCTCCTGGAGGGAATGGAAAGGTCCAGGTTTCATCTAGCCCAGAGGTCTCGCCTGTCGTGTCAACACAGTAGAAGATACCAGCTTTTGCGTCAAGAGTTCGGATCGCAGCCTTCCACTGGGAAAACTGAAGGGGCGCATCCAGACCATGGCAATTGTGGTTTCACCGAAGGATGGGATACCCAAGCCTTAATCCGCAGGGCCAGTCTTCGCTGGGAAACGGGGCCGGAGGAATTGGGAACGGGTCTGGAAACACCACGCCGCAAGGCACCAGCTCTGGATCATGGCAGAGTCGTCAGCGGACGCCTGTCACCTTGAAACGGGATCCAAGGAACCTATCCAAGGCACGTTTGTATCAACACGGTAGTGAAGATACCAGCTCTCCATCCAAATGGGTCCCTCTCAGGAGAAAGTCTCGATTCATGCTGTGACCGTGTATAAAAAATCCTCGCAGAATATGCTCGCAGAAAGCTCGAAGGCTCGAAAGATGATGCCCTATTGATACATTCTAGGGGCCATCCAAATATCCATCCTTGGAATCGACCTCGGTATGTCTCTCTATGTGTTGAAGCTGGGCCTTGCTCTGCTTGCTTGTCCAAATTCTCGCTCGCCCCAGGGTATATCTAATGTTCTCGTTCTTGGTTAGGAGGTCGATGTCTCCAGATCGATGGTGGAGGAAAGAGGAAGGATTGTTGAATTATATCGTCTTCTTTGCGTGCCCGTTTGTATGCCCGTTGGCCTTTCCGTTGCTCTTTGCAGCAGTGAGCCTATCGAGAGCTTTGAATGTTCGTGCAATTGTTCGGACGCTGCTCACAAGCAAGACTATTTCCTAATTAGCAATTGTCCTTTTGGCAGGGGCACTCTATTGCCGGCCGACTTACTGCCCGGGAAAACCATCCAGATAAAGTTCATGAAGAAATAATACCCCCAGAAATACAAGAATTCCGGTCTCGAGTATGTGATCTGGGCATAGTAGTGATCAAACATGCTGGTTGCATAGTACAGGATCAGGCCGTAGATCTGGCCCACGCAGACAATGATCTGGAGGGGATGGCGCAGGGGGTGTGAGTTTGTGATAAAAAATGCCACGACGAAGCAGAGAGGGCCCCATGTGAACTGCAAAGCCAATTAATTAGCAATTAATCTCCATTAAAAGCATGGATTTTCCAATTGGGTGCAGGGTGTGAAGTTGGGAGATAAGAAGGGGGGTACAAACTGCAGTCACCGTCTCCATGCACAGCACGAACGGATCAGAGGTCAGGTATCGAGAGTCGGAAAAGGCGTACTCTTTCCATAGCTGCCCAAACAGATCCTGGGCTGGGCCCATCCGTGTGTGGTTGAGGGAGAAATATCCCTCAAAGAAGAGGTGGATTGCCCCAGCTGCGCCATGGGATTCGAATTAGCCTCATTTTCTGGATCTCCAGCCCCAGCTCCCAACGCCAACAGCAAGCACACCCATCGCCATTCCTGGTCGTCTATGATTCCTGGGGATTGGAAATTGAGTAAATTGAATGGGAAAATATACTCACAAATCACAAACCACCAAATAGCGGCCTTTTCACCCTTGGGCAGATTTGGATGCGTCTTATCGATGACCACGACGGTGCCGATTACAATAGAGGCGCACACGGCGGCGAAGATGCCCAGGAGGACAGGGACGGACCATTCATTTGCGAGATAATTGGCGATTTCGACCTCGAGGGGGTAGTAATGGTGGTCCGTTACCATGAGGGGCGTGCTGGTCGCATTGTAGGCCAGATCGAGGATCGTCATAATGACGGTAGAGTGAAGGTCCAATTGATTGACTTGGGGGAGAATCAATAGGGTATTTAGAAGGACTCAATTGACTAAGAAATCAATTGAGAGAAGGGGGAAAGAATCTCAAGATGGGGTTTGGGGCGGAGGAAGATAAGAGGAAGGAAGGTGGTCAAGGGAGACGGAAAAACCAGTGAGCAATAATACGCGGCTGGCAGGGCAGGTGCAACGCAATCAGGGCAGGCAAGCTCGATTGAGTCTGAGACAGCAAGCAAGCAAGCTCTGCCTCAGTACGGTGCCCGTCGAGGCGCATCACATCTGCATCGTGGCCCTTCCACCTCAGCTGCAAGCTTGGAATTAACACGCAGCGCTGCACAGCAGAGCTTCAGGATCTGGACCCTGGGACCCTTCTTGCATGTGGCAGGCGCAAGGTGCAAGGAACGAACCGAGCTGCAGCTCTTGGGACGCCTGTGATAGGGCAGCGCGGAGCCTAAAGACGAGGACATTCAGGTCATTCGTGCTTTTTGTTGGCGGAGAGGCCTGGAACAGTGGGCGAAGACATGACGTTTCTGCGGCCGCGTGATGGGAATCGCAGCAGCAGGAAGCGTGGATGGGAGTTATGATTTCACGTACACGGGAGCCGAGTCCTGCTCCCCGTTCTGGCTTCGATGCTGGTGATTGCTGGTGAAACCTGGTGAAAGGGTGCAAATAAAGTGCTGACACCCCTGGAGATCCTTCAGCTAGCTCTAAGCCTCGCCTGCACGCCCAACCGTACACAGCGTATCGAGGGAAGCCTGAAAGATGCAACGTCACGATGAGTTGCTGGATGTCTTGTGGCGGGCGAGATTCGTATGCTTTGGGAAGGACGATACCTTCCGTATCTCTGACTTTATCCTTGATTGCGTGCCACTAGAAAGTGTTGGCATGTCATTCACGATACATTAGCTCGGCTCAAAACCTGAACTGGAACGCCAGGCCCGCCATCCGCCAAGGCAAAATTGCATCCACTTCACCAAGAGGGAGCCAGATGCAGCACTGCAAGCCACAGCATGCATGCTGCCGCATCCTCGGGTCAAAAACAAGCGGTCTAGAATCAGTAAGCTCTGTGGTCAGGAAGAAAATATTAAATTCAGGTCGAGCTCGACCACGGGTCAGGCTCAACAAACTTCCGGAACCGAAAGGTATCTTCCACTTCATCTGTGCCTCCGCTCATTCCTGTCATGCCATCGTCCATTAATTCCGATACCCTCGAATAAATACGTTTCTCATTTGCTGGAACAAGGTTCAAAGGTGATTCTTCTTGCTGCCCATAGATGTCGAAGCCTCTGACTTCAGCATCTTGCCATGGAACTTCTTCGTCCTCACTCCCAGGAATTGAGGCCAAGATACAATCTTGCGAGTCGCTGAAAAAGATCGCAGGACTTGAAGATTGGGCATTAAGCCAACGTCCAATTGTCTTTCCAATTACTTTCCCACCAGGTATTTGCGCCGTGAAATCGATAATTTTTGGAGTCTGCCAACTTGGATCCCACAAGTGGACTAGTCCTCTCGATTCGTCTCCTTCGCATCTTATCATGAGAAGCTCGTCGATCGTAGAATGCCAAGTGGCTTTCGCAATTGGTGCGTGTAAGATCATGACCGCGCGCAAAATTCGAGTCCCCAAGTCCCAAATCCATATCGTGGTAGGCATATTCTCGGTTCTTGTTGCTAGTAGGGCGCCAGAGACGTCGAAGGACATGAAACTAGTTCCTGTCTTTGGCTCTGAATTTGTAGGAGGGGATGATCCTGTTGTTGGCGGGCAGATTGCTTGTGTTGCTGCAACAAACTCTCGGGAGAATCCTCCGTTTTGCGAGGGGATGATCTGCTCCTGCCAAATCTACATCTATTAGCCAAGCTAGGAGGAAAGGGGATTTTGATCTTACCTGGAGAGATTCCGTAGGCTTCACATTTGCTGTATGGAAAAGACTGGTAGTTTCCGTGAATGAAGGAGCAGAAAGGATAGTCACTCTCTTGCTATAATCCCCAACCGCAACCAACGCACCATTGGGACTCCAGTCGAACATCTTAATACCAGCTCCCAGTGCAATGTCTGAGTCTTCTTCCGCGATTGGAACCGGGCCATTCCAAGTCTTGAATAGGTGCCCATCTGCGGTGTAAACCAAGATCTTGTGTCCTTGTGAGGCAGATTCCCAAACCACAAGCCATCTGCCATCTGCGCTCCAGCAAATTCCCTGCGCATCAATCGTGTCCGGCCACCATGATCTCGTCACATCCAGGGTATCTTTAGCATGAATGCTTATGACATCTTTACCGCCACTTCTCGTCAGAAGCGCTAAATTTAAGGTCACCGGCCTGTACGAGAACCCTTTCGCTGCAACACCAGCATTATAGAACTTTGGCGAGTTGATATCGACAGACCTCTGTGTAGCAAGATTAAAAATCGACAGCTTCAATCCAAAGTCTGAGAACACAAGTATCTCATCATCATTCGCTCCAAATGACACAAAAGTAACTCTCGTCGTGCCAGAAGTCGGATGAAGGATGTTGGCAGCAAAGTTGGGATTCGTCGTCGAAAAGACGCGGAGTTCTTGCGACGAGCCCAGAAGTATGCGATTCGATGATTCAGACCATAGGAACCAGGAAATCGAAGATGCAAGCTCGGGTGGGAGGGATATAACACGTGTGATTTCGAGGGATCGCGTTGCGCGAATGCTGAGCTTGGAGGGGAGGATTGTTGCAATGTGTGCGCCGTCGGGGCTGGGGAGGGATTGGGTGGAAGCTGGATAGCAAGGTTATTAGCATTGATCATAGGTATACAAGAAGGCCCTCTTACACTTCAAAGAGCGTGAGAAACGCATTTTGGCTTATCCTTGAAGATTGGTGAAGAATCTCGAACATGGTTTGTTTACTTTAACGCTGCTGCCTCGCTTTCCAGGATCAACGTCGCTAAGCCGATAACGATAAGCTTCTGAATCCGCCGCAAGCCGACGCCGACGATCCTTGGGCTCTTCCCCCCACTTAAACATTTCTAGGCCGCTGCCGTCATTGTCTGCATGCTGCTTACACTTTTCCCCGCAAATGTTGAAGAGTTTGTTCTGTTCAAGATGAGAGTCTATCCTACATGAACTGAGTTTTTGGTGTTATTATCTTCGACAATGGCCTTCGTTGGAAGGACTGGAAGAGCAGGGTCCCTCGGTGGCAAGCATGCCCTTCGAGTCAGCACGAGAGCGAGAGGAATTGCTTCTGCAGCACCAGCAATTCAAGAGTATCCCCAACAAGATCTTCCTCCAGTCCACACTCTTCCTAGCCGACGAGAGGCAATCAAGAGCGCCAAACCTTTCTCCGCCTTCCTCACAGACACTTTCCAGCGTCAACACGACTACCTCCGAATCTCCATAACAGAGAAGTGCAATCTGCGATGCCTATACTGCATGCCAGAAGAAGGAGTCCCGCAATCACCATCCCAACATCTCCTCACAACTCCCGAGATATACCTCCTCTCCTCCATCTTCGTACAACAAGGCGTCACCAAAATCCGACTTACAGGGGGAGAACCCACCGTACGACGAGATATCCTCCCTCTTATGCACCAAATCGGCTCTCTCCGCTCCCAAGGACTACGCGAGCTATGCCTGACAACGAACGGCCTTTCTCTCCATCGAAAATTGGACAGCATGGTCGAAGCAGGTCTCACTGGCATAAACCTCAGTCTCGACACCCTCGACCCTTTCCAATTTCAAATCATGACGCGACGGAAGGGTTTCGAAGCTGTGATGAAGAGCATTGAGCGGATACTGGAGATGAACAGGCTTGGGGCGGGCATAAAGCTGAAGATCAACTGTGTTGTGATGCGTGGTCTCAATGAGCGGGAGATCCTTCCCTTCGTGGAACTCGGACGAGAACAAGACTTGGAGGTCAGGTTTATCGAGTACATGCCGTTTGATGGGAATAAATGGAGTCAGGGCAAGATGTTGAGTTATCAGGAAATGTTGGATATAATACGGGCGAAATATCCGAGTTTGAGGAAGGTCCAGGATCATAAGAATGATACTAGTAAGACGTATGAGATCCCAGGTTTCGTGGGAAGGATGGGCTTTATCACAAGCATGACGCACAATTTCTGCGGGAGCTGTAATAGGCTGCGGATTACTAGTGATGGTAATCTTAAGGTCTGTTTATTTGGTAATGCCGAGGTGTCATTGAGAGACATCTTGAGGAAGACGAACGATGGAAACCCAATTGATGAGCAAGCGTTCGAGGCTATGAAGCAGATTGAGATGGACCGCCGACAAGGCATTACTTCCGCACAAGGTCCGCTTGGGGGAAGGAAGCATGAGCAGGAATTGCTAGAAGTTATTGGCCTAGCCGTGAGCCGCAAGAAAGAAAAGCATGCCGGGATGGGAGAGTTGGAGAACATGAAGAATCGACCGATGATCTTGATAGGTGGGTAGGTTTCCATCTATTTTCTTGTCTCCCCAAAATATTCGTTCTTGGATCTGCATGGGTGGCGTACTGGACTGCATATACCCAGTGTATATACCCAGTGTATATAAACATTGCATAGCAAATGGATATATCTTCGATCTGCATGTAGACAATGGTGCGAGTTTCTTGTGCACTTGTGCTAACCTCCCTTAGATGAACGGCCACCAAGACCACGACGTTTCACCTCCCCCAACCTCCATCTCAGATCATCCTCCCATTCTCCTCCATGGCAACGCATACCCCTCAACCTCCTCCCCTTGGCCCCTTTCTCCTCTATCCGCCTCTACAGCACCTCCCCCAAACCTGTCCCCTCACCAACATTAACTCACACAACCCCCCACGGCACAGCGCACATCGTCCCAATCGCCCACAAACTCCCCACAACCCGCCTCGCAACCGCAGTCTGCACGCTACACTTCTCAAACCCCTCCGCCATTCCCTTAATCCGCTCCAATTCAATGAAGAAAGGCGATGTGCTTTCTGTAGCACGTATAGCCGGGATCATGGCGGCCAAGAAGACGAGTGAGCTTGTCCCGCTGTGCCATAATATTGCGTTGAGTTTTGTGGGGGTTGAGATTGAGGTTGTTGGGCTGGGGGAAGAGGGCGAGGGGAGAATGGGGAAATGGGGGGAGGTGAACGAGGTGCAGAGTGCGAAGTGGGCGGGGACTGGGCAGAGTGATGCTTATAGATGGCATCAAAAGGGAAGTAGGGAAGAAGGGGGGAGAGAGGGGAAGAAAGACTTTGGCAGGATTGAAATCACGGCAACAGTGCAGTGTGAAGGCAAGACGGGTGTTGAGATGGAGGCGCTTACTGCGGCTTCTGTGGCGGGGTTGACGGTGTATGATATGTGTAAGGCGGTGGATAAGGGGATGTGGATTGAGGGCTTGAGGGTTGTGAGGAAGGAGGGAGGGAAGAGTGGGACGTGGGTTGAGGGTAGGAGTGTTGGTGAGGAGGATGGGAAGAGACCTGGAGAGGAAGGGAGAGAAAGTTAGATTGGGGGCGTTGAAGGAGACTGTTCTAAAACATTCGGCTTATTGGATGTATTTGATGAACATATGGTCGTGGCAATAAGTTCCAAAGCGGAACGTATAGAAAGCAGCTATGCAGCAACCGAGAAAGTGGTGTCTAGTATTCACATAATCGTGGTCGAATGTAGGAGGGCCAGTTTGTGGAGCGCACGGATGGTACCGAGACATTGTCTTGTTGTTATGAACGACATTTTGTGTTCTCTGAGAGTGATAAAGTTCATTTTGGGCTGGTCAACCAATGCTGGGAGTTGAAGTCCTGATATTTCAAGCTATAGCAAAACACGGCTTCGGCTCCTGAGTTGAAACGGATGATACCCTCATCCCCAACTTCATCTTCGTCGTCCTTGTCGTCCTTTTCAATGTCCATAGTTTCATACGCATTCGCCTTGAAAATGTCTTTACGTTGAGCCTAGCCTCAATACAGGATTACAATTCTGGTTATTTTGTTATTCAGGTTGGAAGGGCAGAAAGCAGTAAAGTGCATGGACCCAACCAGCCAATCAGTGAGCCTAAGATATGGCTGAAACAAGAGTACACACGGAGAGGGCAATAGTCTGAGCCGGCAGCATTTGTGCTCGAATTATATCTCATTTTAACGGAAGTTGCTCAAGGCTCGACATCTGAGAATGCACATTGCCGATGAGTAGAGTTGCAAGCTTTGGCCAATAGAGTGACATTATTGGGAGTATTAAAGGCCAAGATTATATATAAGTGCAGCAATTCTCATACGCGACGCTCAGTAATGCTCACATTCGTGGGAATGTTCAAATACCCCTGAGAGCAGCCTTCCGTGTAAAAGCTTAACAATGCCCAGGCAAAACGCTAAACAAACGAGTAGCAAGCTTGATCCGAGCCTCCGTGGCCGTATACATAGAATGCATACATATATACCCTAACAACGAGCGCCAGTCCCTATCCATCAAGACGCTAAAGAAAGAGAAATGTAGACCGCGTTTGAAAGAACACACGCGAAGAACAGTAATGCGGCCTCGAAGTTATCCCCTCCAGTAAAGTACTTTGTTTTCGATCAAGCCACCCGAAGAGTTCTCATGGTCGAAGATGAAAATAGTGATGCCCAGAGTAGGTAGAGATCACATGACGTAGAAAGAGGCAACTCAGATGAGTCTCGACTAACACCATTAATAAGGGGCCAGTTAAAGCGAGAAGGAAGAGCCTTTGCAAAAGCCCTGCTGCAAATGAGTAAAACATCGATAAAGACAAAGTGACTAGGCTATGCAAATAAAATTCGTGAGTCGTGAGTCATGAAGCTTCTTTACAATCGAAAGTCGAAGGGCCGTAAATAAATTCCGGCAACGAAGAATGGTTGGAAGAACGTGCCAGCGGTAGACTGAGTGATGGAGTTAGAAACATTCACACATGAGAGGCATGACCTACAGTATTGAGGGTCAAGTTTCTTGTTAAAACGCTGGGTTTGTTAAAGTGAAGTGGTGGTCCTTGCACTACGTGCCAGGGTGATGGGGGCGATGGTCATAAATATGTCTCTTCAGAAGTTCTTCGGTTGAGAATCCATTGCCTGCTATTCCACGTGGACATTTAGGCTCTGAACACAGTTTCGAACCATGCCATCTGCAATCATGCTCCTCTTTTTTATCGGGGCGTCTGATATTCGCTTTTCGTTTCGCTGGGCAATTGGGCTTGTCGCAGAAAATAGGCGGCAGGTGCTTCTGTTTATGATGCCGGTCTAGATCTGGTTGAGACCCGAACGGTGGTTGCTCGCCGTTACAGGGGGGTTCTTCACACCGCCTGGACTTCTGGTGCTTCTTCCCGACGTGATTCAACCACTCTTTGGACGATTTGAAGGTGCCGCCGGTGGGACCACAGTCCTCCCACATGCAGTGACGGGGAACCCACTGACTGCGTTCGTGGTGGTTCGTCCAAAGGTGTGTGAGCCACTCCCCCTTGTTTTGAAAAGTACACTCGGAGCACCCCAAGAAGCACGCTAATGATGGAACCCAGATATTCCATTCCGGATGAGCCATCCACACGTGGACCCACCAACTCTCTTCGCTTTCGTGCATCGAATAGAGACTGCTACACGCAGCACAGCTTGCGATTCCGTGCCAATACTTTGGGCTAATTGCGGAAGGGGAACGAATCCAAAGTGGGTGTTGGAGGTTAAGATGGGCAAACCATCCTTCTCTGGTGTCAAACGTCGCATCCGCAGTCTTGCATGAGCCGCAACGAATCATTCCGTACGACGAAAATATATTTCCAATAGCATCCGGCCCAGAAGGTGGCCATTCGAGGGTTAGATAGGTCTGCCAATCCACATCGAGCCCAGGTCGAGCGGCTAGATGGGCTTCCCTCCAGCTGAACGCACCGTTGGCCCCGTAGTTTAGTGTATTATTTGGTGGAGCTGCGTGGATAACGGCATCAGTTATGGGCGCAGCATGAGAGATGAGTGGGAGGGGCTGTTGACTGGGGTGCAGTTGGGCAAAACGATTTGCAAGTGCTGGGGACCTTTGGTGGGGAAGAGCTGTGACGAAATTGAGCATAGATGGCTCATTATTGTGTCGTGGTGAAAGGGTAGAGGGAGAAGGCATGTAATAAGGAGAAATGAAAGACGGGGATATGGAAGACCCGGCTGAAGTTGAAAATAGAGGGGCTGAGAGAAGGTTGTCCTCTGCTGTAGATGCTTGATTTGAAGATGGTAACTCCTGAATCCAAGTATGCCCAGCCGCGAGATTTTGTGAGAGCCTCCTGGTCTGTCGATTTTGGGAGCGAAATCGCGAGCGGAATCCCTTCTCCTCGTCCATCCTCCAAGAAGCGCCGAAAGTTCGCGCTTGATTCTGAATGTTGCTGATACACCACAGAATTAATTGCGCTGAACAGCATTTGAAGGGGTGCAAGATTAATGTATACCTTTGATTTGGTGCCTGTGATTTGATTCTTTTCGTACGATATACATCCAAGAGAATCCGTGGAGTCGCTCGGTATGACGGATAATCGAAGACCAGAGAAGGAGCAGTTGGCAGCCTGGCAGACGGCCAAGTCAAGGAGCGCCCTGGCATTAATTTTGAATAGCATCACGGCCGTAGGTAATGCAACGTGTGTGCCAGCACATTCACTCTGAGAAAGGGCAACAGGGCGATATATTAATCGATTACGCTGCTCTGGCAGATGCGCGTGGGCTGCGGTGATAAGAATTTGTCTTGAAGAGCAAGTGACAACGGCCGGTAGAATAATCATGCGAAGAGGGATGGTTTTCAGATGTACTAGGGCCGATGCCCTCAAAGCAACGTCAAGTTGGCAAACATTCTCATCGCTCTATGGCCTCGGCGGAAATAAAAGTATGGCCGGCTGTAGAATGCTGGCAGTTGGGCTCCAAATAGGGAGCGAGCTGACGACAACATTGTTGTGAATGCTTGCATGGCTTAATCCACCTCCACTGTAGTTTCAAGGAGACTGGACACGCTCCAACTAGTAAGAGAGCGCCAACGAAACCAGTGCTCTCAAACAAGATCGTACATAAGCGTCGATGCCCCGTTCCCCTCGCGTTGAGGGACTTCATCAGGAGGCTCATTGCAACCAAATAGCGTAAACCGACCTGCTTCGAACGCTCCATTTCAATCGAGGTCAGGATATATTCAAAACAATCAAGCGCCGATGCCCTCTTTTTGGCCTTCCAATAGTTGATGGAGGGCTCTCTAGGCCTACGTCCAACACATCCTACATGGCCAAGCGAGAGTGGGCGTACGCCATTTCTGCAGGCTTTCCAGAAGGCGAACCGCGAGGCCGAACTTCAAAATCGTCGCACGTCATTTTTGATAGAGAACCTTCGAATATCTAAGATAGACATCAGAAACGAACAGAAAGTGGAGGGAGGTGAATACCCTTAAGGAGGAGCGACCATGGCTGCATTCAGCTGAAGACTATAAAACTGAAATTCTGAGAAGTATTAGTCCATGTCTGACGGAGTTGTACCAGTGCCATCAGCGAAGAAAGGAGAAGGTTGTGGCGAATAATGATTGGTGTATCATGCCACGGGCTGCGTAGGCTTGTAGTGCAGCCCATTTGTGCAAGAACGGTATGGCAAAACTCAATTGACAGACAGAGAGTAGAACTACTAACGATGGATCGATGCTTCGATCTATATAAAAGGACAAACGGACAATGGGTGACGATGAGCTTTCTTGTTGCCTCTACGAAGGTGTATAAAACACCCTGAAAACCGCCCGCACCGTGAGAAAAACATGTGAGATTTGTGTTTGCGAGATGCTAGGGGTGAAAAAGCGCCCTTGGGGCGTTCAAACGCCCTACGTAGAAGGATGAAAAGGAGGATGCTTGTGGAAGAAGGCCAAGGAATCATGGCACTTATTACTGCCCTATATGATAAACCTGAATTTGACAGGCGGTGAGCCGGTAGCGCGCGGCTGTGCTAGCATTCCCAGCAGAGAATCAATGCAAGGCCACTAATAGAGTCGCTCGATTGCATCTGAGATCTAACGAGGATGGCAAGTTATCATACCTTGTGGTTGGGCTGCGAAAAGATGAAATTGTGGCCTTAGCCTTTGAGACCCTTGATCCAGGTGTAAAGCATAAAGGTTCGCCCATGCCCCTTTCCCTGTTTCTCAGTATTTCACACAATCTCCACCTCTTTTTTGCGGTATCGACATCGTTCTCAACCAATATTTTCTTGCATTCCTCGCTTGCTCGCCTCACTCTGACCCCTTCACGCCTTCGCAGAAGCAGGTTCAACATGGCAACATTTGATTGGATCCCCAACCCTTATGTGGATCCCATTTTCGATGATGGAGTGGATAATCACCAGGCAGCTTGCTGGTGAGATTTTTTTTTCGGAGCTCGCTTGCTAAGAGGGCATCTGCACTAGTCCGTTTAGAATTACCAATTCATCCTACATAAGCTTGGACTTCGATTACCACAACTTGTGGATCCAACCATCATTAGGACCACGTGGAGCTGGACAACTCCCCTTGGACGGACCACCGGCTGAGACAAATCTAGTCCCTTTCGAAAATTGTTACTCGAATATTACTGGAACAGAGGACTGGCACCTTGGCTTCGTCGACCCAGACAATCACTTCAACTTAGAATTTGAGCATCTACTGCCTTACGCTTCGGCGTTATCTTTGAGTCCTATTTATAATTCTTCTGGTCAAGAGGTTGCTTCGACTTCCTTGTCCCCAATTCCAACCACGACATCATCTGACTGCGGATGGAAAGACTGCGCCTCCTGTATCTCATGCTCTACTATCGAAAAGCACAGAACACATCTCAAATTACACGCCGAAACAGCCCGGAAAAAATGGAGGTGTGCGAGAGCTGACGGAGAAATGAAATGTACCTGGAATGGATGCACGACAAAAGCAAAATATAAAACCGAGAAACTTTTCGAGCAGCACCTGGTCAATATTCACATCAACCCACTAGTCTGTACTGTGAAGGACTGCAATTATACGAAGCCTTTTCGAGCCAAACACGATCTGCAACGCCACATCGACACTGCTCATTCAGGGACATCAAAGTATCGCTGCCACTTTGAAAGCTGTACGAAAGGCTTTGCTCGAAAAGACAAATGGATAAAACACATGTTTGACCACCACGACACAGAGCCGTGCCCCTATGCTCACTGCCCAGAAGACAACTTTGTTCCAGGAGTGGGAAAGAGTACGACAGAGCACATAGCAAAGCTTCATGGCATGTTTGAATGCGGGCTTGATAGCTGCAGCGATGGGAAGGCGTCTGGCTTTTCCGACACCGCGTTATCCGAGCACTTGCAAGTTGCCCATAACATGGAATGGGCGACTGTTCTCAAGTCTAGAGCCTGTGCTAAGTCAAAGAAGGACAGTACTGTGCGAATTGACCATATTTTTTAGAGTCTGTGCTGCACACTCGCAGAAATTTTCTTTCCATACTTGACGGTAGCTTGGGAAGCAGTAGAAGGCAGAGAAATGAAATAGTTGTTAGTTAGACAGGAAGGATGATGGATATTATAGTCTCTTTTTGTTCTTCTTTTTATTTTGGCTCTGGGATTTCCCGGTCATACTTCTAAGTCTGCTTAAACACAAGAATGCCAATAGTGCCTTCTTCCAATATCACTAAATGCTGGCAAGAGTGACTAACTCATGATGCAATCTTTGAAAGACTCGTCTATCTGACAAAGGCACGGTCTAGAGCATGGCGAATAGCAGGCTGTTTACCTGACTTCAAGCTGCTTCTAAGTGAAATATCTCATAACAAACGAGTAAAAACCGTCAATGACTTCACCTAAGTCACTTTGATTCGTGAAGGTTCACTCGACGTTGTCTCCTTTCCCCCACCTGTTCGTGAAATCTACAAACTGCCGATAGTATAATCAACGTATTCTGTCTATATTCCTCAATATCTAATTGCTTCATATAGTGCTGCTATTGTAGTCTTTCTGCTGGTCGTGGTCGTGGCTGAAACACAAGTAGCTGCGTCGAAGCAGGGTGTATTAGTGTGGTTGTGGGAGACGAACGGAAGAGTAGATAAGGTACATAAAGAAAGAAGTGTCTCGTCTTGACGCATTGGTTCCCTTGGATATGAAGAAGTCCACCTACCTAACTTTGAAGGTTGAAATAAATATGCACGTGACTTAACGTGAAAAGAAAAAGAGAGAATTCGAGGGTTCATACTACAAGATTCTGCGATTAAGTAATAATTTTTTTTTGAGTCCTCAAGCTCCTGTCCCTATAGTAATAGGTTGAATGTCGGGTTATGTGGGATACGGTCAGGCTTCCCCGGCGCCGCCTTACCATGCTTCAGCTTCATTCCCACCTGTACGAGATCTTCGTTTTTGGATATGTTTGCAGAAAAGCTTACACGGACGCCCTACGAACGCAAGAGAAGACTAGTCGAACTGATTGGCTGTTGTTATTATGCTTTACCCTTATCTCTTCGGTCTTCAAATCTTCATTCATGGAGGTGGCTGCACGAGAGGTTACATTCGCACGCCACCACGGGTCCACGACTGCAACGGGCAAGCTTCGCCGCTCAAAGCCTTGGCAAAAATTAAACCCATCTCCATTGTGCTTCCCCGTTGCCTGTCGACAAAAGACATCTGTCATACCTGTACTAGATAAGTTGTATCAGGGATGACCTGGAATTCGAGTTCACAATTTAATCACAAGCACTAGAGACGTTGCCACATATCATGGCTTCGGCTCCCGAAGTTGTCCACGAGGCTATGCCTCAATTCTCAACGATGCCCGAGGTTTCACCTTCTCAAGAAAAAGAGGCTGCACCTTTTCAGGAGAAAGACGCTTCAAGCTATTGACGCCCTAACGTGACTCCCATAACACCACAGGCAAAAAGTCAATCTGGCTGGTGGAGCTCTCTTTCCCACACGACTCGTCTCCTTTCTATTGCGGCTGCTGTTGTTCTTGCAGCCGCAATTATTGGAATCGTGGTTGGAGTTGTGGTTCATGATAAAGCGTACGTCCTCCCTTGACCTTTTCTCATGGTCCACTATGCTAAATCTGAACTAGGAACCGGTCTCCAGCGCCCGCTGTAGCTACTTATACAACAACTTCTCCGACCTCGGTATCTTCATCTGGTCCTTCTACTCCAACGCCGACTTCTGTCTGTCGAGGCACCTTCTGCCCTTCCATGCTATCTGTTGTGGAAGATTCGACACCTTCGGCGCCTTCTGGTTCGAAGCTCTTCTTCGCCCTCGGGCAAGACAAGTTGGTTTGGTATCGGAGAGGCGACGGAGCTACTTGGTTCAGCGATTGGACAAGTCTGAATTCCAATGGTATTAATATCCTAAGCCAGCCAGATGCCGTGACTTTTGAGGATGACCAGACAAACATCTGGGTCGTCGATGCAAATTCTAAGATGCAGGTATTGGCTTACAAAAGTGGCGTGTGGGACGGCGCCTGGCTCGATCTGGGAGGAAGCTTCACAACGCCCATGACTTCTTGTTCCCGCGAATCGGGAGTTCTTGATATTTTTGGCCGCGCGAGTGATGGAAATCCGCAGCACATGAATTGGAACCGCACAAGTCAAGAATACTCTGACTAGCAGTCTCTCTCCGGGTTTTGCGCTAGCGCCATGTTGGCGGTGTGTGGAAACAACAGCGTGGAAGTTGTTGTATATGGGGGATACCAGGGTCCCTTCACTTTCGATATCAATGTGTTGAATGGATCGCAATGGTCGGATTGGCAAGGAGAGAGCAGCAATATGAAAGGTGATCCCTTCGCCATCTCATTCAGCCCGAACAGAAGCGACTATTTTGGAATTGGCGAAGATGGTGCCATGTACTACACGACATGGACCTCCTCGGCGGGCTATGGCGCCCTTCAATACCTCGGGGGTTCTTTCGAATCTACTCCATTCGCTATCGCAAATGGCAACAATCGTGTGGACGTCCTGGCGGTGGGGACCGATGACCATCTAAAGCACAAGGCTCTCATTGGCCTGTCCTGGAGTCCGGATTGGGACGACCTAGGTGGTAGTTTCAACAGTGCTCCCGTTGCATTTTATACCCCTTCCGGTCTTGCCAGTGTCTTTGGCATTGCAAATAACGGTAGTTTATTCCATGGAACCTGGACTGTTGGGAGCGGTGCAAGTTGGACGAACGGAGACAATTGGACAGTGGACGGGGGAGCAATGTCCACAACTTGGTTCAGGGGAGCAATTTCTTAGTGTATTTGCATCGTGGGCCTTGTATAAAACTTGAAGTTCTCATTTAATTGGTGATATAGACTGGAATAATGCAACGTATTCTTCTGTGATCGTTATTTTATCGCACAATTTAAATGATTGCCCCCCGGCCCCCCTTTCCCCATGCATGTATGTCAGGCAGCAGCCAATCAATCTCGAGTACCAAGTCACAAATCATACCTTTTCAGCCTTGGTACTCTTAGTAAAAAGTCTCTCAACTCTCCTATCCGCCTCCGCAAACTACTTCTTTCCGTACAAATGACAACCTCCGGACTTTCGTTTTGCGGTTCCATGTTACCAGTGAAATTTCCCTGCCATCTCCCTGGCCTCCAACGAATCACCCACAGCCTCTCTAATACCTGCTCCCTTTCTAGCTCCTTGTCCTCTTCATATTCTCTAATTCTCCAGTAAGAATTTTGCGGCCCATCACCAGCTCCAACCCCAAGTGACGATAATCCAATGCCCTGAACTTCTGCACCATCAATCAGACTCTCCATGCCAATATCAGTTTTGCACACCGGTTTCTCCTTCAGCTCTCCCGTCCCCCAGTAATAATTTCCAAGAGCAACATTTTCTCGGACCCCTCGTGGCATCAACCCAATACTCGGAGTTTCTGTTTCGCCCGCCAGCCTTACGTAAACCGGGGACACAGATGGGTACAATAAATGTCTCTCGATCGTGCTCTTCACCCCTGTCCTCTGTTTGATGATATTTAAAAGTACCCTCCTATGCAACTCTGCAACCGAGAACATCTGCCCTTCTTCCGCAAGTGCTTTCAGTTCTATGATGAGTGCATGGGTGAAAGAGCGCTCGCTTGGCCCGGGAGCTGGCGTATCGAATGGCGATGCGGCGATGAGTTCTGTTGTCCCAGATCTGGAGGTAGAATATGTGCTAGTGCTAGGTCTAGGAGGCAAAGGAGGTGAGGAGTGTAAAGAGCCACCTGCTTCGCAGCAGTCCAGGAGGATGAAGACATTTGCTGGACTGAGCTCGAGCTGTGACTGTAGAGAGGACCATCGTAGGCCAGGGATCGCGGTGTATGGCTTTCTCTTGCTACTTTATGAATGTGAGTTGCTTTTCTTCACTATTTATGGCTTTCATAAGAGCGATTGCACTGACTAGTAGGCAGACCAAGTCATCTTCCCGTACTTCATCAGATGCCCATGCCCTGAATAGTACACAATAACAAGATTCCTAGGAGAGTTCAAAATTTCGTACAGTTGGGCTAGCTTATTTTTGACGTGCTGGTGGGGATTTCGAGAGGGAATAATACAGAGGTGTGTCTGGAAGTCGTAGAACACTTTGAATATATGCTTCAGCTCCCGAACCTCGTCGAGAACTTTGAGGTCATCATCTAGCCACATGAACATGAGAACATTGAACTTCATCATAAATAGTTTTCGAAATCTTAGAGTCGTCTTTGGTAAAGTGGTATGAAGATGCAGTTGGCGAGCTGTTGAAGGTTGATTCAACGAGATTAAGATTTGACGAGGTCGAATCAGTGCTTGTTCGCAAGGCCATGGCTGTTGCCATGTGGGATGATGCTACGCATCTTGATTTTCTTCGGAAGATCATAGAAGTTGGCGATGTTTTCTACTTTTCTAGTAGAATTTAAGGTATGCATGAGGTGTGAAGTTGGTGGTGGGAGACAGTTGACCCATCACGACTGGTGAATCCGAAGGAACTCTAGAAATGACTGTGACAGATCGTAACCTTAACCATTCTCTTCCTGGTGAGAATATTGACTCACTCTTAGCTAACATATGTGCAAGATCAGCATCCAGGTCTTAAGTGTTGCACTGTGGCTACAAGAGCCTAGCATAGCCTTGTTGTTTAGTCTTCTCTATAACCCAAATCTTAAACTGAGTTTATAGTTCTCATTAGACAGCCCTACACGAAACGTTCCGAAGTGAATGAGTACATTCCTAACCCATTTCTCTATGCTGACACCATACGCTCCGGGGGTTCTTCAGAGAGCAACGTTCGGGGTGGGCGAGAAGGAAGAAGAGGCTGTGAATAGATTCGAACGAGATGAAGCGATATCCTCCGTGAAGCATCATCTTTCTGAGCGAAAACGACAATACACATGGTTGAGACTGTGAAAATTATCATCCCTGAAATTCATCTTCGATTTCTCCCCTATTAGGTTTCAAAACTGAATTTAGACCGTGTCAGACGTTCCATCGTTCCGTAACCGAGGAGGAGCAGTTTTCCGAATAGGATTGTTTTTGTGAGAAGGTTATGTAGTTGAATAGGGGGTTTTGCCCTTAACCAAAAATGTGGCGTAGTAGATCGTGAACTCGATTACAGATTACGCGGGCACATTCTATCTATGGGCTAAAACCTGTAGGTAGGGTGGGGTCGACCATGTTTGCGGCTAAGTCAGGAAGTAGCGGGCCTTGCGCCCGTGAACCTTTTGTCTTTTAATTTTTTAAAAGAAAACTCTTTTACCTTTTACTTATTCTCTATTGTTTGCAAGTTGCTTTTATTAATTTTGTCTAGGAAGCTCACAAATTTTAGTAGTTTTGGCCGCCTTCATGACTCGCTTAAAGGTTGCCACGTGAGGATATACAGAGCAAGAAGTGGGTCCTTCTCGCTAGATCTCTAGAGCCCAGATTCTACCTTCGAACCTCTCTAAAAAAAAACCATTCAAACTACTTCAACCAGGATGCATCTATGTTCCTTTCGGCTGACAACAAAGCCATCTGGTAAAAAGTAGTAAGTGTGAACGCACTGCTCTTCCCGATTGAAGGCTAACCACCCGCTCTGGAGAAGCTGAATTCCACAAGCCCGTCACCTTTCACTCCCGATATCTGAGCAACCGGCACCCACTATCACTTACGACGGAAGAGGAGGAAACAATGCAATTGATACAGTTGAGGTCACCAAGAAGAAATTCACCTGCGGGATTTGTAAACATCAATTCCCCACTAACAACAAGCTTCACAAGCACCTTCGAGAAGTTCATCACAGAGGTCTGAAGCCTACAATCGAGCCTGATGTCGAAGATTCCAATGAGCAGACGATCCCAACTTGGGGTGATGATGGATTCGCGGTTTCTGGAGACAATATCAAGGAAGGAAAATATACTGATTTCAGCTCCGAATGCTCGGATTCACCTTCCCCATTCGGGTATATCCCACCACAGCTGAGCACTAATAGCCACACTTGGAATATGAATGCAAGATTCGAACAGCTTGTAATGAGCGGCAGGTTGACAGCAGATGAACTTTTGCTTCTACGAAAGAGTCGCGGCGAGGAGTTCCTTGTACACTTGACACATTTGGAGTACATGGTGACGAAGAGAGAATTGCACCGAAAACGAACCCAACAGTAGACATATCGATACCCAATTCCAACCAAAGCTATCCATATAGCGCAGTTCACGTTCTCTTACTCCAATGGCAAGAGGATGATCTCGGCGTAGACACCGTTGTTAATGACTTGTTTGGCGTTTTCAAAGGATGGTACGCATATCAGTCAGTGGATACTTTCAAAATACCACCTCAGAGATCTTTCAATGCTCTGGAGGTTCGATTACAAGTTTTCAAGCAACAGTACTCGTGTGAGGAGAATTTACTCATCGTCTATTACGCTAGCCATGGGTACCTTGATCGACAAAACAGAATGCACTGGGCCGCCCGAGGGTAAGTAGACAGAATATCGGCATTGAACAGGGACTAACAATGATAATAGTCTATTTCCATGTCCAACGCTTGACTGGTATGCTTTGCAAGTGGGTCTCGAGCGCACGGCTTCCGACGTTCTAGTCCTTTTGGATGCGTGTTGTTCTGCTGGGACCTCAAACCTCTCTAATGAGTATGCATCAAATCGGGAAAGCCGAACTGAAGTCATTGCAGCTTCTGGCTACGACCAAATAACACGTGGCCAATCGTTCACTACTGCTCTCATCGGAGAGCTTAAACGAATGGCAAATTCAGACATCAACTTCACCGAATGCATGTCTGCCGCTCAGCTGCACCAGCGCCTACTTACAAGCATGCTTCACCAAACTCTGCCAAAGGAAGATGATCCCGGAATTGTCCTTACCACAAACTGTCTTTTCTCCACTCCGGTGTACATATCTCTCAGCAACGACTACAAAAAGCCAAGTATCCCTATCAAGCGTTTCCGACGTCGAATATCAGGCCACCGTCCTGTCCTGCCCACAGCCTTGAGGGAATATCAAGGCATGTAATCTTGCAAGATAGAGGAAGAAATGACTGAGCAGCTTCGGAAAACTCAACTTGCCAGTTTTCATACGAGTGAGAGTGGCCAGTTGGCCTACTCGGAACGTACGCAATTATATGACGAGCCAGAGATGTCAGCCCTTTTTGTTCGACTTATGCTCCTCGGAGCTGACAAGAGAACAGTGAAGATGCGTGGCGCCTGGTTACCATCTTCCTCGCTCTTAGCATAGATGGAAGAATATTTTATTATGCGGAGACGATTTCTCTATGTCGCCGAAGCCTGTTTTTGTTCCTGGCTCTTGTTGAGATTCACGAACAAAATGAAACCTCGAAAACAGCGAGCAAAGAATATGTTCAACAGTCATTAGTGGCGGAGGCGTGCAAAGCCTAGCAGTTTGCTTTGTTAAGCTCAAGAGAGCACCTGTACATGAACCACAGAGTCAGCTTTCAACGAGGAAAGTTATCTCCTGCAAAATCTAAAAATGAAAAGAGTTATGTACCGTTTATAAACGCCCTCATATGAGTTTGAATGTTTTATTCTCATACTTCTCCCCAATCATCCAATCCACCACCGCTTCTCCTTTCATGACCCCGTGCACATAAGCCTCCCCCACCAGCTTGTAATTTCCTTCTGTATTTCGCAGGATACAGGGAACCTGGGCGCCAAACAGGACACAACACAAATCACCGTCTCGCAATACCGCCGGACCGAGGCCAAGCATTCCTTGTTTGGTGCAAAAGACCTTCCTACCACTGCAGAACCTAGACGCAGCCCAGTATATGTCGTCTACACTCTTACCATTCGCAAGTTTTCGAATCTTTTCCATGCCTTCTGGAAACAATTCGTCGCTTATGCTCCTCCCTTGCTTGAGTGCCTCTCGAGCCATATGGTGTCGAAACGCAGCAAATTCAGTTCTGAATTGCTTAGGATCTTGATTTCTGAATCCGGCTGTAATTGTCTGGCCTACAGCTGCCAAACGCTCTTTAGGCGAAGCACCATCTCGAGACTTGAAGCGTAACATAGCTGACATTAAGTCGTCCACCTCTCTTAGGACAACAGTTCCGTTCTCGCTCAGTTCCTCCGTCTCGACGTGTTCCTCAATCACATCGAAAATAAAGCCGTGGATATTCAGTGACCGACCCGCTTCAACGAGATCCCAGCAAGCATTGATACCAGCGCATGCGTCATATTCAACATCGAAATAATGATCTTGATACACACCGAGAGAAAGTACGACCATATCACGGCTCCAAGTCGGGATCCATGAACTGGCTTCTCCATCAAGCGCCCCCTCATCATGATGAATAGCGGACAAGATCCGTAGACTCTGGCTTTGCTCCAAGATCTTCATCGTGACCTCAAAGCACAATTGCGCCACAGGCTTATTGTAATCAGGCTCGACAATCGGAACACCATTTATTGAAGCGCTTGGATGTCCCAGCAGCGCATACACGTAGTCCCGTGGATCGCTCGCCTTCTTGTTCCGCGTAACCTCTAGCATTTCTAGAAAGTTATAGTCATCGTCCACTTCTCCATTCAAATCTCTTGATCTTGCAGGGAACGTTGTATAAACGTTTGATTTTCCAGCGATGAACAACCCCAGCTGATCCATAAGCATTGTCCTCCTTTCCAGTCGGAGAATGAACCGTATTAGATCAACGAAATCAATCGACGCGTCCCCAATTAGGGCAAGCACTGATTTTGCCATGCCGATTTCCTGAACAACCCAAAGACGTGTAAACCAAGGGGCATCAAAAAGTTGACAGAGAGCACTGACTACCACTCTAGTATCTGGATCTAGATTCTCCACCGTCTCGCCCGGAACTTCGAGCTTGGCAACATGCTCATTCAGGATACGACTTGCACCCCCGAAATCCTTTCCTTCTTCCTCCTCGCCTTGATATTTCGCAATATCGGAATCAAAAAGCAGGTCGAAATCTTTGAACGCCGAGCTAGACAGGTCGATCCAGACCAAGACACGCACAGCATTCGCATATATCGAAGGCATCTGTCGGACCTGAAAACCACGCTCCTCATTGTCGAGCTGATTGATGCACACAGCATCTGCCCAGAGAAGCTTGATCTTCGCCGGGTCACGAATCCTCCATAATGCATCACGAAGGTTGGCAGTGACTCGCAGCTTCCGGTTTTCGCAATTGATGACCCGCGTGTCCGTTTCCCGACCCCAAGCGTAGGAGATTGCCTCATATGGCGGGGCTTGAGCAGATTCTACCACGGATAAGTGGCATGCGATAATGTCTGTTCCTTCCCCGGGTTGAAGCTCGAGGATCCTGATTGACGTGGTCGTCGGGAGCGGGACATGCTCATAAAGCGGAGAGGACCATGAGAAGCGGGGAGATGAAGTGCCTTCCCGCTTTCTCTTCGCGATCCTCGATAGACGTGCCATGCAAAATAGTTCAATCCATACGGAAAGGTGGACGTCGTAAGCTTTGCATTTGGTCCTGTGATGACAATAGGGGTTCCAAAGGAAGTTGGCGGTTAAAATGTGGCTGGTGATGATAATCACGTGATGTTATGTCCTGTCATCCAAAGAATTTCCATTCAGCCGGAATATCTAAGCCTTTATTTAATGAAATAAAACTTACTAACCTCAGTCATAAGATCTGGCTTAACCTAGCTTTCCTTCTATTATCTAAAATATATCCCGTGACATCGTTTTAAAAAGGGGCGGGGCGGGGTCCAACAAGCGAATTTGCTTCCACTTCGAGCTTACCGGCCCCTCCCAGGGCTGAGAACATGAAGTAAACATTACGAGCTTACCTTTAATTCATAACAAATATACAGCTACCAATTTCTTAGTAATGTTCAAAAATACAAAAAAGGCTTGTTATCTAGAATTCAGCGGGGAAATATTCGCAGGTCGTAGGGCACACCTATTCACAGGTATTACTGGCGCACTAAAGACTTTAAGAGGCTGAATCTAGATCTTGTGGCTACGGCTCAAAACTTGGCGCCTTCAATTTTACTGGGCTTTGGCCTATACCACACCAAAACTTGCCGTATCACGTTCCACTAGCAGATAACCCCGCATTTGAAATGAGGAGACTCGGCCCTCGGTCAAATGGCCTTTTTTGTACTTCTTGGTATACCTCTAAACAGCATATGTATCACGTCTTTAAAACACCCTACGTTCGCAATCTTAAACTTGAAAGAATCATTGGACATTTCGTAAGTAGTTTACCCCTATTCGATCTTATTGGACTCGAAACGCGATTCGTCCAACTGGCGAACTGTAAGCAAACACTGTTACACAAAAGTCCGACTTTACGAGTAGCGTCCGACTTCACATTTGTACCACCGCTTATATAACATAGATACACCACGCTCAAACTCTTTCCCCAAAATCAAAATTCTTAACCTCTCCACACGATTCATTACTACTATGAGTCCTTCAGCAATTACCTCAGATGGACATGCTGCCTCTAGCACAAACGGACTCAAGAATAGTCATTCCGACTCTAAGAACATACCACTAACATGGACAACCTTCTCTAATGTCATCGACGGAAAGCTAGAAACAACAAAAGAAACTCGTTGCGGAATTAACCCCGCTACAGAGCAAAACAACCCCTCTGTGCCCGTCGCATCAAAAGATGACGTCGACAGAGCCATGTCCGCCGCCCAGAAAGCTTTCAAACCCTGGGCGGCAGTACCTTATGCCGAGCGCCAGAAAGCTGTCTTAGCATTTTCCGAGGGCTTGGAAGCCGAAAAGGAAGCATTCTCTAAGTTCCTCACTCAAGAACAGGGAAAACCGGCAAGCTTCCATCACCCTTCAAGTTAAATTTTGCACTTGCTAATCTTGGCACAGATCCAATTCGCACGCATGGAGATGGATGCTGCAGTATCATGGATGAAGGCCACTGCATCACTCGAACTTCCAGTCGAGAAGACTGATGCTGGCGACAAGGAGATCGTTGTCCGCTACACACCCCTCGGAGTTGCCGTCGGTCTGGTACCATGGAACTTCCCTATCCTGCTTGCTGCCGGCAAACTCGCAGCTTCGGTAGTAACAGGAAATCCGATCATCATCAAGCCCTCCCCTTTCACTCCGGCTGGGGGCCTGAAGCTGGTTGAATTGGCCCAGAGGTACTTCCCTCCTGGTGTGGTTCAGGTACTATCTGGGGACGATAACCTTGGGATCTGGCTCACTGCTCATCCTACCCCAGCTAAGATTAGCTTTACTGGTTCGACAGCTACTGGGAAGAAGGTCATGGAAAGTGCGAGCAAGACCTTGAAGCGTGTTACGCTTGAACTTGGTGGTAAAGATCCTGCGATCATCTGCGATGACGTTGATATTGATGACGTTGCTGTCAAAGTATATGAAATTTACTCGCACATAAGAGAAGTGTACTAACATATGAGGTAGATTGCTACTTTTGCTTTCTTGAACTCTGGCCAGGTTAGTCCTTCTGATTCTAGAAAGAGTATTGCTTGATTGACGACTTTAGATCTGTCTTGCGATAAAGCGGATCTTAGTACATGAGAAGATCATCGACGAGTTCCGTAATGCTCTTGTTAAGCACACCAAACTTCTCAAACTCGGAGAAGGTAACGAGGAAGGCGTATTCCTTGGTCCCATTCAGAACTCAATGCAATTCGAGAGAGTCAAAGGCTTTTTCGCAGACATTGAGAAGGAAGGTATGAATGTTGCTGTGGGTGGAAAGAATCCTGGCGGAAAGGGATACTTCATCACTCCAACCATCATTGACAGACCCGCCGAAGATTCCCGTCTTGTTCTTGAAGAACCATTTGGTAAGCATATATCAATTTGTGCGACCTTTCTCGTACTGACACATGTGGGCTTCAGGTCCCATTGTTCCACTTCTCAGTTTTGCAAATGACGAGGAAGCCATCACCAAAGCTAACAACACGTTCTATGGACTTGGGGCTTCTGTTTGGTCGAAAGATATTGACAGAGCAAATAGAATTGCAAAGCAGATCGAGGCTGGAACTGTTTGGGTCAATACCCATTTTGAAATGGACCCATCGACCCCATTTGGTGGTCACAAGCAGTCTGGGATTGGAACCGAACAAGGATTGGCGGGGCTTAAGTCGTACTGCAACTCTCAGACTTTGTATCTTCGCAAGAGCAATCTCTGATAGAAGCTTGTGGTGGGAGGCATCAACAGAAGGGAGAAGGCGGATGGAAATCCAGTAAGTTGCACTGCTGTAGTACGATCAGCTTCCAAATGTTTTTTTTTCTTTCTTCAAAATTCACTATTCATCTCCAACCAATGTCCTGAAGTAGTGAAAGTGAAATAATTAGTACCTCGAAAACCGACTGGGTCTAAGGTCGCATGAGTATAAAGACTTCTTCCAAAACTCTTCTGCTGGAACCTCAAGATAAAATTGGAAACACCGTGGTGAGGTTTGAATAGGGGCGATAAGCGAGAAACCCCTGCTGCTCCTTCTCCAGATCGAAATTGATGACGCATTTCGTAAGATAGATTGTTGGTGACGATTTCATGCTGAATTGGACTGAGATTGCTTGTCTAGGAGAAATATCTCAAACAGAGGGTCGATCCACAATGCTAAACTCAGCGGGGAATATTTCCACCAACTGTGCGCCACAAAGCATGGTTCCCCTCCTGAACAAACAGGTGCTGTGTTACCACGACTCTGCAAATAGCGAAGCTTCTTGCGCCTCGTTTACGATCACATGATTTTGCGGGGCTTGTACCTGCAGAGGTGGAACATTGTGTCCGACTGAAGTCTCAACTCATACTCCCATCCCAATTATTTCCCCACCTTCCGCTTATCGACAAGATGACGAACCCCAGCCTCCTCTACCTCTTTTTACTCTGCTCTCAGTGTATCCCTGCCATATCCCAGCTTCAATTCATCACCTACAACGGTAGTATCACTGGCACCTTTCAGCTAGGTGCATCCTCACCTTCCTCTTGCCAATCTTACTACCTGTCACCAAACGCCAACGCCACCATCCAAGTAGGCATCAACCCTCCGTGGGAAACCAACCCTTTTTACTTCTCGCTTTTCGCCTCTGGAAACCTCGCCCATGTACCATTCCCAGAATGCGTCGCAACCTGCACTTTCGACTCTATTTGTGGCTTATCGTTCATCTCTGCCGACGATGTATGCTTTCTGAACGAAACAGGGCAAGAGTGCAACGGCATCTATTCACCAGGCCAGGCGTACTACCTACCCATTGAAGTTCTGAATCTCAAGGAAGCTACTGTTTCACCAATTCAACTTGCGGGTGAGAGTGGCTATAGCGTGAGCGGCAATCAATCAACATCCGGCAACCTCACAGTGGACAATGGCTTCAGGTTCCAGCAACCGCATAACTACACCTTAGCCGGAGTCACTCCTTGTTTCGATGCCTCACTCTTCTTCTCTTGGTTTGTTGTGCAGTTCAATTTCTGGGAGCATGGAGCTAATGTTTGCAGGAATTCCTCGACGCCCTTCACTTACGCCCTGAACTTCACAAACAGCACCACTTCCGCACTCTTCACTCTTACAGCTCCTTATGGCGTAGTTTCCATGTCTTTCTTCGGCTCGCGTGTCGATGACTTAAACAATCAGCACAATCCCGTCAACCCCTTCGATAACGGCAACTACACAACTATCGCCTTGAATAGCTCGAATCCTAAAGTTCCTGGATTCATGTTCGTAAATGGGTCTAGAATAGAGTTCAATGGTGATGTTGCTTTTGCGAGTCAGTCGTCGAGCGGTGGTCAAATGGTGGTGGGCATGCAGTGGTTTGTAATGTTAATGATCGTTGGACTTGCTAGCCTTGTCGTATTCTTCTGACGAGGGTTTCCATCTCTAGATAAGAAAATGTACAGGCGCAACTTATAAAGTCAACCGGTCATCTTTCGCTTTATGTATGGCTGTGAAATATAAATCGAATACGCCATACCATTCAGTGAATTCTGAGTACCATGTTTCGTGGTACTTCGTCGCAGCTAACATACAAATCGTTTCATGGAAAATATTACTTTGCATAAACGACTTCTCGGTCCCCATCTCCTTCACCTTCTACTTGGGAGTTTTGACTGAACATATTGTACTTTCTTAATTTTTACTAAGAGATTAAAAAGACAATATTAGTAATTCTATGCCTACACTGGTGCACGATGTACTTCAATGCTAAAACTAGGTTCTATTATGTATATACAATATAACCCATGCGAATATTGTGGAATTCTTATTGAAAATTGAGACAACGACTTTCAACCTCTTGATCAATCTTCTTCGGAAGCTGCACCATAAGCCAAGCTTGAACTCCCAGATGTCTCCTCTTCATCTGTAGTCTCCTCGTCACCTGTAGCCCCGTCGTCTGTAGTCTCCTCCCTCTCCTCCCTTAGCTCTCTTTCTGCTGCAATATAACCGCTCGGATCTTCCTGAAATGTGCGTAATTTATCGGCTTTCTCCTTCCCTTCAGCAATCTCGATTCTTCGAAATTCGTTCTCCAGCTCTAGGCCGGACGGACACACCTCTGCGCCCCGCGAAATGAGTAACTCTGCACAGTCAATTTTATCCTCTGCAATAGATGCATATAGTGCACTGCCGTACGATATTTCTGTCTTTGCATTGACATCCGCGCCTGCGTCAAGTAAGAGCTCTATTATTTCGTTTCTTCCCCAATATGCAGCAGCTGCTAATGCGTTCCCATACCATCCTCCTTTCGCATTGATTTCTGCGCCTCTATCGAGAAGAAGCTGCATTGTCTCCTTCTTCCCATCAAATGTCATTGATTGTAATGCACTGCCGAAGACGCCTCCATCGGCGTTGATATCTGCCCCTCGATTGACCAAAAGCCGCAAGGTACTCTCGTTTCCCCTATGTGAAGCCACTTGCAATGCACTTCCATGTATGCATCCCTGTAGGTTGATATCTGCACCACGGTCGAGTAGAAGCTTTAAAATATTAATGTTATCTCTGGAAGTAGCAGCGGCTAATGCAAATTCATATGGTACAGAGGGTGAGAGCTCGTTGATGTCAACTTTGTTGTCTAGAAGCAATTCTATGAGATGAGCGGCACCCAATTGGACTAGCCAGTACAAAGGAGGTGCAAGATCACTGAACTTTATTGGCCAAAGGCGTCCGCTTCTGACAAGACTATGAATCCTGCACATATTCAAAAATGGTTGAGAGCTTGGAGCCAGTGCTTGTGAAGCCATTTCGGTGGCCAATAGCCTCCATGAAGGTCGAGGAATTTCCTTCAGATGTGTGGGCCAGTATTTTCCTGCATATTTCCAGAGCGCGAAATGTTTGCATTGTTCTTCGGTTACTAGAATTGTACCGCTCAGGTGCAGGTGGTACGCGAGACACGTTTCTGAGATATGCAAATGCGCGTCCATCCTGGTCGTGGAAAAGAACTTAGCTGGGCTTTGAGCAATACGGGGGGAGATTAGGTATTCCTTGATTGAAAAGTGTGCTAGTGCAACCTCTTTTGTTTCCTTAGAGCCAGAGAATTTAAAAGTTGTGACTAGGCTTGGGAGGTAATTAAGCACACTTTCTGGTAGAATGAGCCGATCTCCTTCGTCAAAAGGGGGTTTGCGGTCGTGGTCAAAGATGAAAATCTCTGCTAATTCTTCCACGAACAGCCGTCGCATTGAGAACGCCAGCCATTTCAAAATATTCGAAACTGGTTTTCTATATTCCGGTTTTATGGATTTCAATATTCGGTCGTAGGTTGCATCAAGACCAATCGGGAGGTCTTTCAAAGCTTTGTGAATGGCACGAGGCCCTGGGAGGTCTCGAAGAGCATCAAATTGACATGAGATATATTGGAACCTAAGCGTAAATTCTGATTAGCAACATTGAAAGCTTGCTTGTATGAGATGGAAAGGAGATAATATAGCGGGTGAGAGGCATACATGCCATCGGCTCTTTCAACTAAAGCTTGCCTCGCTTCTATTTTCAGCTCTTCAGGCCAATCATCGTATGTTTCTGATGCTAAAGTTTTGTCGATATGTAGACCAATATCGTGATCAACTTTTCTTCGATGAGTTCCAAGGTCCACATCGGTAGCTCTGGTGACGCCCATCAATAATAGGGGTTTGAAAGCCTTTTCAATGTCTACTTCCCTTCGACTAGTGCAGAGTATATGCAAGTTATCTAGATCTGTCATTTGAATCTGGCGGACAAAATTGAGCAGTTTCTTCCTTTCGCTAGCTTCGAGTGAAAATTCGTCAAGTGCATCAAGTACAATATAGGCATCGGAGAATCCACGAATTGTTGCTATAAGTGCGTTTTGTAGTTCGTCGAGTTCTGGATTTTGACCATTCTCTCGATATTTGTGGAGAGCCTCAACAGCCTCGGGGTGTTGGGCCTATAACAATAAAGTTGCTTGATCAAGGAGTGAGCCAGCGTCAAGGTGCTTGGTTTTTCTTGGTCATCGAATCTGAAGTAATAATATGCTAGAGCAACTTGTGGATTGTCGCCATAGAAATGCTTGAGATGTTTGATAACGGAAGAGCTAGTGGCTAATGTTTAATTCCGAGTGCAATAAAAGTGGACACGAAACTCACCTGAGTATGGTCTTCCCGGAACCAGCTACAACTCTTATCAGCTGAATATATTTTACCAGCGAAGCAAAATGTCGCACCTTTGCCGTTCAACCATAGGAAAGAATTAGAAGCGCTCTCCCAGACCTTGAAATCTGTGCTCTCTTGAGTGAGCCAATTGCTCGTTTCAGGTTGATGTTTCTCGCGTGCATTATTGTAACTGATAGACGAATCAGCAGTAGAGAGCCATTGTATCAATCCTGCTCGATGCGTATCATCTTGCGCTGAAGCTACCGCCTGCTGAAATCCAAGAATATTCTCCGAAATCATCTTCATGGCATCAATACTCTCAGTATGGCGACTCGAGAGTTTCTCATACTCATCTTGAGCTAAGAGATCTTTCCAAATGTCATATACTTTCAAAAAGTCGCCCTCTTGGCCTGTAATTTCTTGAAGCATTGAGTCCCACGCATCCCACTTCACGATATCTCGGCCAAGACGGGAGGCCTGGTTTTTTGAGTAAAAGACAACACATTTCACTTCAAATTTCAAGATGCGAGACTTTATCAGTCAGTTAGTGAGGATACGTTTTTTAATTAGTCAGTTAGTTGTAATACTGCCAGCTAATCAGTCGCTGATCAGATGAAGGCATTCAAAGTCACGTGCAATGATAATAAAAGCTTTTAATCCTATATATTCTTAAATAATAAAGATCCTACGTACTAATTTACTAAGTTAAGGAAATCTTTGACTAAGTACTGAGAAATTAAATCTTTTAGTTGGATCGTGAGTAGCTTTAATATTACATATTTGATAGACTCACTAAGACAGTGAGTTCTGGCAGGGGGAAAGTACGCATAAGCGAGCGTTAGGCTTGTGGCCACCCACTGCATTAGGCACCAAAAATCACGTATATTTTTTGGGTATCAACCGAGTCTCATTCCCGCCTTCGTTGATTGTACACCAACTCCTATCCACACAGAGGTCAGCGACGCCCTTAGGACATTGCAATGGCGCTCTCATCAGAAACCCAACCAAATGCAACCTCACCCTCACAGAATTGGCTAGATGAGACTCTCAGTCAAGCACAGCCATGGATATCAAAGTGTTTAACAAAGCACAGGCGTTGCCTATCCACAATACCAAGGATAATTCCGAAGCGACTCGTGGATGTTGGACCTCCTGATGGATCGGAGAATCCACATCTCTTCGTTCCATCTGCGACGATCTTTGCCCTGGCCGAGTGTCAAGGGCCGTGGATTCCGGCATCAGACACCAATCTTAGATACCTAGCCCTGAGTTATTGTTGGGGAGAAACAGGAAACTTGATCACAACTCCTGAGAATATCGAAGCTAGAAGTACCAGCATTCCTTGGAATGAGATACCTCAGACGATAAAAGATGCCATTTTGGTCACACGCAAGCTAGGTCTGTTCTTCTGAGCATCACTCAGTAACTCGACTATTTTCTAGCCACTAACCTTTCTCTCAGGCTTCAGATACCTGTGGGTAGATTCTCTCTGTATCGTACAGGGCCCCAATGGCGATTGGGCAACCGAATCTCCCAAAATGGCTGAGATTTACGGCGGAGCTTTCCTCACCATTTCAGCAGCTGTGAGTCCGCACGTACATCACGGATTTGGAAAGAGCGCTCTCAAAAACCTCGACAACCCCCACAGCCGCATCCTAAGCACCGCTGCAAATCCGCTATATCGTCGAGGCTGGGTATTACAAGAACAAATCCTATCGCGCCGTCTCTTGGCTTTCGGCGACCTCGGATTGTTTTGGGTATGCCTGGAGAAGAACCCAAAAGGAAATTCGCATTTCCCCGAATTCCCTGGGGTTTCACGTGATGAAATTCCCGGCGCAAGAGAGGAGGACAATATTAGAACTTGGCTCGAACTCGTTGCGGAATACAGCAAGCGGTCCCTGACAGTTCAGAGCGACAAACTTCCAGCGCTCTCCGGCTTAGCCAAATTGTATCATGAAAGTACAAAGTTTGATTATCTAGCTGGGTTATGGCGTCAGTCTCTTCTGGGAGATTTGTTATGGATAGCGACTAGTTATTCGAAAGGTACCCACAAAGAGCCTCCATCGCTATACACCGCGCCGTCATGGTCTTGGGCATCCTTGAATAAACGCATCATGCCACACGGTCGGTATGGAGCGGAGGTTATTGCAGAAATATTAGATGCTCAAATTAGTCTTAAAAACCCCCTCGCACCTTTTGGTGAGGTTACCGGCGGTTCAATCGTACTTCGCGGTCCACTTCTCCCGATTAGCCCACTGGATGAGAGTCGGTTCTTTGTTTGGTATGATGACGGGCCGAGCTTCTCTTATGCTAGGGAAAACCTTTGGTGGATGTTTTTACGCACTACAAAATACCAGTACTATAATGGGCTGGTTCTGGAAGGAGGAAAGGGGATTGATGGGACTTACTTTAAGCGGATTGGGCGGTTTCAAACTGAGATGGGCCTCGATAGAGAGTATCTTCAAATGATTAGAGATTATAAAACGAGTACGGTTACTATAATATAGTTTATTTATATAAAGACTTTACTAGAAAATCTAGTTTTATATCTTAACTTAGTAATACTAACTCTACTCTGAATAAACTAAGAACAACCTAAATCAAGAAGGACAAAGCCTAAAAATCTAAGCAAATGGACGTTATCTACGTTAAACTCAATCGGCCGTTTGAATTTTTCTTCTCCAGGCGTGAAGTCTTTCAATAAGCACGGTGTTATCCTTCACATAATATCTATATGAGAAAGCCTGAAAAGCTGATATGGGGTGGCACTATGCTATCTTGTAGCACCTTGGTACTAATATTATCGCTCAGTTAGATTATGAAAACCCCTCAATGCCAACTGATATATATGCGGATACCAGGGTGTGCATTTGTGCTTGTATTTCTGTTGTGGAGAAGGCTTTGGCTGGGGTTGGTGTTGGCGTTCGCTCTGGAAGGGGATGAGAAGTTCCTTCTCTTTTCGGCCATCATCAACAGCACTCCATGGTGCTTTCCCAGAAAACAACGTAAACAAAGTTAGCGTGTTTTGCTAGGCATTTATGTCCTTCTTCGCGTTCTTGTCTCTTCTTCTTCTTTTCTCTCCACGCCACCAAGTGAGTATTCCATCACAACCATCCCCACCAACGCTTCTCCATCGATGTTTCATCAGAAAGCAACGGACAAGAAGCCAGAACCGTACTGACATTTATCTAGAGCATTAAATTCGCGTCTGGTCGTGTTTTGCCCTGTAAGTTGTTTCTCCTTCTCCAGCAGATCGTGACCGGGTGCAGCATAGCAGCAGCATGGGTCGTTGGTCTGCAAACACTCCAACCATCCATTGCATCGATGCTAACGCGTCTTCGGCAGCACAAATGTCATCTGACGTACGTAATAATCTCCATTGTCCATTCGCATCCCCTAAGCATCAGCGGTGTACGACCTTCGATCATCTCAACCATCCAACCAAGCATCGACGCCTCTCCATCACGTCCCAATATTAGGCCCGCAGTCACGCATACACACTCGGACCCACATACCTTGCTGAAATCAAGGTGGCAAAGTCATTGAGACATCGGCAAAGGTTGAGCTAGTCGCTCCGTCAATACATGCTGTGTTGGTATGCCGTCCATGTCGCTGTCGCTGTCGCTTGTAGTTGTTTTCGCTGTTGTTGCTGGTGTCACTAACTGGTATAAATAGTAAGAGCTCGCGGCATTAGTAGCCATACACCCCCCTTTAACATCTTGTCCTCTCTAGCCTTTTATGGATGTTCCAAGGCTTCTAGAATAATCAATCTGAATCTCATTCAAGAGCTCTAAATGTCCGAAATCTTCGGGAACAATAGAAGGGAATGAGATCAGAATATCCCGGGGGTGGAGGTACAATAGTGTACGTCAAGTAATGCCGCGAGCTCTTACAATTCGTCTGTCGATCGGGCTCACATTTGGAGCGCGCATTCACCTCACCTGTTCCGTCTTCTTTGAGCTCGTTGACTGAGAGAACTTCTGCAATCGAGGTCCCGTTCAGTCAATCAAACGTAAGTCTTGAGTCAAATTGCTGTTTTTCTTGATCAGAGCTGATAGATTGCAGATGAGCGATGTGCAGCCCGTGATCAAGAACGTTGTCACGGAAGTGTTGCGGGAGAATGCTGGATACTTGGTGGATTCTGCAAAGTTGTTTGCTGGGATTGGCTTAACGACATGGAGTATGGCACTTGATCAAACTCTGAACGTTTTCCTCAAGGGTTTGTGTTTGGGTCTGGCGATGTGTTTTATTTTCATTGTGGCAACTGTCCTTGCGGTGGTTTTAATTCATAAAGAATAATGCGCAATACACTAAAGCCTGAGTAGATGTCTTACCCTGGAATCCCCGGAAGCGGTGAAGGCGAGGGAAGGCTGTACGTAGTAAAAGCACGGCCGCATGGGCCAGAGAAGCAATGGTAACATCAGTTGAATGGTATATGGTATTGGCAGGACGGTTCCTAAATCGAGAGCCCTTGATAAAAGCAATCGTATGCGAGGCAGTGGTCATCAGCAGTGAGGCGGTATGTGTATTTAATTGAGTACTCTGAAAGTCCAGAAAAATGTTGGGACGCCAGTGTGCGCTGCCACTCCCGGAAAGGCCCCGCCCTTTGCTTTTTTTAATGTTTTAAAACCCAGCAAAGCGCACAGCTAGGCGGAGATTCGGAAGGGATTTCATTCGTGAACTGCCCCGACGCGATTGCGCCCTACATGCACAGCCCCAACAACGTGTTGATTCCAAAAGGACATAAAAGCACCCTATTTCTCTTGTACTACACCTAGCATGACGCCCGCCAATACCAGTGACAAGTGCTGAAGATGGACCCGGTCTCAGCGCTCGGTGTCGCAGCTGGAGCTGCTGGCATAATATCTCTTGGTATCTCGGTCTGCGATGGCCTCCTAGGGTACTATGAATCTTGCAAGAACGCCCGCGCGGACTCAGCAAGGCTGTACGGATCGGTGGAAAGACTTGTCACGAATTTTAAGGATCTGGAAAGGATAATTCAAAAACCGATCCTCAAACACACGAACTTCGCTGGTGTCGAAAACAACATCACTGCCTGCAAACAAGGTGTTGATACTTTGCAATCGGAACTAGAAAGGATAAGCGGTACTTCCAAGAGCCAACATAAATTCTGGACCAAGGCGAGGGCGAGGGCAATATATCCATTCAAAGAGAAAACCATTCAGAACCTGGCTGGGATTGTTGATAGATTGATTGGTCATTTGGGATTGGCCGTCAGCACTCTTCAGCTGTAAGAATCGATTTCTTCCCCCATCTGCACTTGATAGCCTAATAAGCCGGTATAGGGAGGTTGAGGCGAAGTCACTTCAAGTTATTTCAGACGTCAATGCCGCTATACAAACCAATAATGTATCTCAGGAGAAGCATTTGACTGGTATGCTGATCTCCTAATCAAGATTGCAAAACTAAAATTAATTTTGGTAGAGCAACGCCGGAGAGAAATTACGCAGTGGTTGTCACCCCCTGATCCATTCTCTAATTATAATGCGGCCGTGGATAAACGTCGCCGAGATACTGGCCAGTGGCTACTTGACAGTGCACAATATGCGGCGTGGAGAGAATCTGAAGATTCATTCTTATGGTTACATGGCTTTGCTGGATGTGGGAAAACAATACTCACATCAACAGTTATAGAGAACACACGAGGCCACTGCAAGTCGAGTACGGGCCATGCTATTGCTGTGTTCTATTTTGACTTCAACGACTCCGCGAAGCAGCAAGCCCACGAGATGCTGTGTTCACTTATTTGCCAGCTTTATTCGCAAACAGTCAACGAGATACCAGCTATCGAGCTTCTCTACAAAGAGTGTTCTCAGAGTCATAAGCCTGGAGTTCATGCCCTTCTTGGAGTTCTACGAGAGTCTATCAGCAATTTCGATAACACCTTCATTGTTCTGGATGCTTTGGACGAGGCTACCAATCGTGAAGAGCTCCTGCCAATTCTTGAGAAAATATCACGTTGGGAATTAAAACAGTTGCACTTGTTGATCACCAGTCGCCGAGAGCCAGATATCGAACAGGTTCTAAGTCCTCTAGTCACGAATTCGATTTGTATTCAAAACAAACTTGTGGATGCTGATATTGAACTATACATTCATGATCGACTCGAGAAGGATGCAAAACTTAGTCAGTGGCCAAGAGCAGTACGAGTAGAAATTAAAGCTACATTGACGAAAGGCGCTCGTGGAATGTTCGTGTATATCCTTCGTCTAGAGAGACCTTCACTACTAACTTTTAACCATCATCAGGTTTCGATGGGCAGTTTGCCAGCTAGATGTCTTGCGGAAGTGTCTGAACCTCAGAACGCTTCGCGAGGCTTTGAAGACCCTGCCAGAGGATTTGGATGAGACTTATGTTCGGATTCTTCGCAGTATTGACGGTATGTACCGAGCAGGAGCTTTGCGGATTCTGCAACTATTATCGTACTCCATGCGCCCTGTGACGCTACAAGAGGTAGCCGAAACACTCGCTATCGACTTGTACGGCAGTCCGAAATTTGACCCTGACCTTCGACTTCGAGAACCAAGAGCTCTACTCGATATCTGCGCTGGTCTTATCACCGTTAGATCTAGATGCCGTAGAGCGGATGACTACCGTTCAGAGTGTAGAGCGGACAGCGACCAGGCAGATTACTCATCGGAGGAAGAACTCACAAACTCACCTCCATCGAACTCCGTTGTCGGTAACAAGAGAAGACGAGGAGCGCTACATGATAGTGTCGACTGTGCAGAAGTCATAAACACTGCCGAGCTTCGGTTTGCTCATTATTCGGTCAAAGAATTTCTCGTGTCTGAAAGGATACGAGATGGACCGATGTCATGCTATTATATCCGCGAGGTTGAGGCGCACGCAGTGCTTGCCAAGTGCTGCTTGGTATTTCTTCTATGCTTGAAGGAAAATACCGAAACTTGTACAGAAACTTCTTCTATTGAGTTTTCTAAAGCTCAATCAACGGAACTGTTACGCCTTTTCCCTTTTATGACATATGCGGCAGAGTACTTCAGCATACATTCCAGACTTGCGGAAGAACCGCCGGAGGTAGTCCAACTTTGTCTAGCCTTCTTCCAGTCGACTCATGCCCGAGAAAAACGGGATTTAGTACTGCGCGCCCTAATCAACAGACCTATGTCAAAATTCCTAACAGCAAATGAAGACCGACAGGTTATATTAAGCAATGCTTTATATTACTCGTCCCAGCACGGACTGAAAAATACAGTATTTGAGCTGATACAAAATCACAGCGCCAATGTCAATGGGCGGTCGGGGAACTTTGAGTATGCTCCAGGCGGCACAGCTTTGCACGCCGCAGTGAAGGAAGGTTTCACTGATATCGCGGTCTCTTTGCTAGACGCTGGCGCTGACATTGATGCTGCCTTAGGATATCACGGAACCGCCATCTGCTTTGCAATCAGACGGAGGCAGTTCGCGATAATCCAGCTTTTACTCGCTAGGGGTGCAAACGTCAACTTCCAAGATGAAAACTGCACAAGTCCTCTAGGTATAGCTATTGGGATGGAAGATTTGACGATGATCGAACTTCTCTTAAGTTGGGGAGCGAAAGTCGATGGGTTAATATTTAAGCACACTGGGGAAACATCATGGGAGATCTTACAGCTGTTAGTGAGCCATCTTGAAAAGATCAACGATTTAGAGAGGTTCCAAAAGATGGGCGTTGCCTTATTCAGCGCGGGACGATACAAAAACGTGGACAGCATGCAGTTGCTGCTAGAGAATGGGGCTGATATCAAGGCGAGTGGGCTTTGGAGCCATGAAACAGTTCTTCAGGTCGCGGCTTGCACGATATACGCAGACAAGATTGAGCTCTTGTTGTCTGATATTAAAGCACGAGGATTGTTCCAACCATCGATCCGGTGTACTCCTAGAGCGGTAAGTATCGTGTCCGGTTACATACTATGTAGCTAGTAGGTGATGCAAAGGTTTCGAAAGCCAATGTCAATGAAAATGCTAGTGAATGAAGTCAAATCATCGAGTGTGAAGTTGGTGTTGATTTGGTACGTACCTGGCTTTCATAATTCAGGGAATTGTGCCTTGTATATTAGATGCACGTAACCACATTCGCTTTCCTGCAATTGAACTTGGTTTTGTATCATTTTCTGTTTAGGTTTCATATCTAGCAGCTCACTCTCTATCAAGAAAATCTTGGTATTGCACAATGAGACAGCCTGAAACAGTACCATCCTTTTCCTCATAGCCTAATTAATTAGCTTTTTAACTTAGATTTAGCTAACTCTCTGCAGATTTGCTAAGCTCACCTTTGTTACAAACAAATAAAGATCCAAAATCAGCTCCAGAGAACCTTGGTATAAGGAGCGAAACTGGATCTTTGTATAGAATAGGCTGTTGTTTCCGACATAGATATTGCTGCACGAGTAACACTAGCAGCGACGGAAAGTTTATTACCCTAGTAATCACCTTCTAAGTTTCTTTTACAGTGTCCACCCAATATACCAGCCCTAAATCTCATGCTTCTTTCGTCTATTTGTCTTTATATACATTTAGTACTAAATGTTAGCTCTATATCACGTACTTCACCCCTGATTTACCACACCTCAGTTCTCGGCACTCTCTGCTGCCCGGTTGAATATAATTTAAGTATATATAGTTTCGCTTTTCTTCTCTTACAGTTTCTTTAATTAATCAGTTATACAGCTCGGATCTGAAACTAATTCTGGTCTTAAAAATCCATCCACTAACTCATTTACCCAGCTACTAAGCATGAAAAGCTAGGAGATGTATTAATAAACCTAGTAGTATAATGTGAACTAAGAAAAGTCATACAACTTGAGGCACTAATACATCTTCATAATATTGTACACTGCCTCCTGGTACAATACTCTAGAAGGCGCTAAGCCCTGTTATATTCTCCTTTCTGGCTAAATCCATATCATACCAAAGGGCTGAGCTGCATACTGTCACAACTCCTTCTCAGACAGCGGTAGATCAGTAACAGATATCTAGGGAGATCTCATCGAAGTAATTCCAATATTTAATTCTCCCCTCGTAATTCCGCCCATCTATATGATCTATTTAAAGAAAATAGCTAGCAAGACTTTCCCTCTGTTCATTAGTCAAACAAACCCCAGAAGTCTGCTCCCAAACGCCTTTATTCCATTACCCTATAACTCATAACGCAAACCCAAACTTCCCCTCAAGCCTCAAAAACAGCCGCCCAAAAATCCATACACCTAACCCCCTCTACCCCCCCAATCTGATCCACCGTCGCCTGAATACTGTCATACAACCCCTCAATCGCCACCCTCTCCGCCTCAGGGACCTTCCCCTCCACAAACCGTCCCAAATCCGCGCCTCTCTTGCGGAGCGTATAATCAACCTCCCAATACCCATCCTTCATACCCTTCTCCATCGTCTCCATAGTCCCCTCTCTAACCACCCTCAGTTCCGAGTTCCCCAAAATCGCATCCCTGATCTGCTTGGGGCTCAACACAGCGCGGATATTCGCACCACTGGGCTCCGGCCGCTTGGCTTCGATCAAAGACCGCAAGATCGCCGTCAGGACATGTGGAACCGATGCCAAAGACGACGACCGCAACGCCCACTCCGCGACGCAGAGTTTTGTCCCGCTAGCAAGATGGGGCGTGAGAGCTCTGACCAGCTCGGGGAAGAGAGAGGGGTGCGCGAAATACCAGATACAGTGCGCGAGGACGATGTAATCGTATTTCTCCCCCTGATAGGATTCAGCGTAGGCCGTGGCGGTTGCGCGGTGGAAGGTTATTCGTGAGCCGATGGGAGAGGCGAGGATGTGGGCTTGGGCGTCTTTGAGGGGGGGTGTGCCGTAGTCTGGCGCACCGGGGTCGACGGCGTCGATGTGGCCGGTTGGACCGATGGCGTGGGCGAGGGCGACGGTTGTGTCGCCCTGGCCGCAGCCGAGCTCGAGGATTCGGGCACCAAGGGGGATGGACCAGAAGTTGACGATGGCGAGGCGGTGCGACATTTCGGATTCGAGACCTACGGAGGATTTTGAGGGGTCGGGCCGCTTTTCGAGGAAGGAGAGGGCGAGGGTTGAGGCGAGCGGTTCGGTGGCCATGATGGATTGGCTTTGAAGATTTGATGGAAGGATTCTTTTGAGTTTGTAAGTGTGTTTAGTGAGTTTGGTACTAAGTGTGAAGTATATATTTGAGATGTTGTTGAGAGTTGATGTTTGTGTTTATGTTTACAATATTGAAGTGCTAACGAAAAAAGAATGGGCTAGACTTCTAAGCTTATATACAATATCTTTCGAGGCAATTGAGAAAGGAGTCATGAAATCTCTTTCTGGAAAGATCAAGGCTGTAGTACAGATGAAAGGTTCTGCTCGTTGCTGAATAAGAAAGGCTATGCGCGCAACGAATTCCCCGAATAAGCGAGCGCTTGGTGAGTCATTCAGGGGGGAAGTTCCAGTCACGTGTTCGTATTCGGGCATCCCCGACTCTACCCCCCTTTACTCCACTTCCTCTACCTACCTGCTCCATCCAGCTCGCACCGCGCAAAATAGCTGATTACTCAAAACACCTTCTCAGTCACGGCTCGCAATGGGCAGACTACACAGCCAATAAGTCACAGAAGAGGAGCGCACCCGGCTCCGCTATCGCAAACGCACAACATCAAGCTTTCTGCCCCGAGATGCACTCCGAGATGCGCAGATCGTGGCTTGATGCAGCCCTCGTCCGCCATTGGTGCGCGGGGCCAGATTGCGATCGCGCGCATCAGGAAGGTCGGGGATAAGGTTGCTGCTTCGGCCGACCGAATCGAATTTTCTTCTTCTTTCTTTCTTCTCTAACTGGGCTTCCGTGCAGGAAACGGTGGTTACGTACCCGGGAACGACTCACTGCTGTTGACTCTAAGGTTTCTGCAATGGTAACCTAGCGCAGCTGCGCATGGCTGCAATTGGTAAGTGGGAGTTGGGATGATGAGTCGGCTGCAGCTGAGGGAGGGCCCCCGGCTCGGGAATTCAGTGAGGGAGCTTGCTCGGCCGTGGCCTCGCTGTTGGGTCGATGTGTGGTACTGTGCTATATTTGAGGGAGGGGAGGCGAAAAAGGGTTGGTGGGGGGGTGGCCTGATGCGCTGCGTCGGCGCCGGAGGTGTGCCTCGTTGTGGAGAGAGGAGGTAGGGATCCACGGGGCTATCGTCCAGATTGATTACTCAGGAGAATTACTTCTGTATACAGTATACGACCCCAACAGCTTCTTCTCTTGAGCTGGACATTTGTCCGACTTTTCGTTGAGTTCGCCAGTGTGGGGCTCCGTCGGTGGCGAATATTGGAGGTTGAGCGTGGGCGTGGGCAAGGTGTGGTCGTGGAAAAAGTGCTGTTTGGTTGGTTCAGTATATGAGGGTTTCAGGGGAAGGGCGGGCTGGAAAAGGAAGCGAAGAGCTGAAACACTGAAACATCTTTTCCTGACGTCTGCGAATGGGAATAGCAGGTGGCGAGTCCCCGAGGCAGCGTGTCGGTCGCTGCAGGATTCATGGCCGAGGGATAATGGATGATGTGAAGGTTGATCCAGGCGGATGAGGCGGATGAGGAAGGTCGAAAAGCATAGTGAGTGTCGTGTGAGAGGAAGAGTTTTGGACGGTTGGGACGGTTGGGGGCGTTTGTAGCTGGCGTTTGCACGCTTGCAATATGGCCAGCCTCGAAGTTAGTTAAAGCTCTGCCGCGAAAGGAGTAAATGCTCATTTGTACCAACCGTTTGCAAGTGCTGCTGCGAACCTCTAGGAGAGTGAACGGCTCGAGGCCTTGAAAACGGCAATTTCAGAGGTACCTGCTTTCCACTACTGCAGTCAGAGTCCAAGCTCCCTGAGTTCTGCTGGTGAACCTTGATTTTGATTTGCACACTCGGGATATCTCACATTGCTCTTACTGTCTTTGTGGAGCGCTAGAAGCTTCAAAGAAGCATCAGCAGCGCCGATCGGGGCGTGACGAACCAGTGGATACATGCTTGTACCGAGGCGAGGACCAGCGTCGACTGCGCTTCACCACACCGCACGAGCACCACGAGCAGATAAGAGGCCATAATGCAGCAGTGATATAAGAGGGCCGGCCTGCCTCTGCTGGACGACGAGCCAATACGGTAATCGCCAAGTGTTCAGGCAGAGCAGCGGCGTATAACAGGTACATTAATATACGCGTGCCATACGTGCCATACGTGCCATACGTGCCATACGTGCCATACGTGGGCGCAATCTCAACCTTAAACCTGCCTATTTCGCCCGGCGAGCAATTGGAAGGTCACTGGAAGCCGCGACTCTTCTAGCGCCGTTCGAGAAGGAGTGCTCCCGCCACGTTGTTGATGCGGCGAGGCCTGCCCCGCTATTCGATCCTAGACCAGCCAATCACCGCAATCGTCAGGCACGCAGCAGTGCTTCCCCGTCGTCCTCGATTCGCTGCTCGCTCGCTGCTCTTGCTGGGCTCCTGCTTGTCTCTGCTTGTCTCCGGCTGGGCTCTTGCGGGCCTCCTCCTTGCCGCAGCGCTGCTCTTGCAACGCGGGCTGGGCTGGCCTCCCACTCGCTCCTACTCGCTCCTACTCACCATCGCGAACGCCTTCAATCGCTCCGTCTCCACACTACTACTCGTCTACTCGACCTCCCGTCTTCTCGTCTTCTCGTCCTCTCCTCGCGCTTCTTCCTCCATCCTTCTAGAACATCGCCCATCGCCCATCGCCCATCACGAAAGTCGCAGACGAAAGCAGATCGACACTCCTCACCTCCCCGGCATGCTCGCGACCTCCCTCTCGCCAGGCCTGTTCTAGCGGAAGTTTCTGTTCCTGCTCCTGCTCCTGCTCCTGCCATTACCCATCCGGCAGCCAGGCACGCACCGCACCGCGCTGCACCGCACTGCACCGCTTCGACTCGACCGACAGCGCCTGTGCTCTGCCCTCGCGCAAAACTGCGACTCGGACGCCAGCCCATGTCCCTCCGTCGCACAAGACGCAATTGACCTCCGCAAAAGCCTCCACCTTCACAAGGGACGAATTTGGGTGCGCCTTTCTCCTGTACCGTAGGACAATCGGCAGAGCGCTGGCTGTCCGGTCCAGAAGCAGCAGCAAGCAGCAGCAGACGCACTCCCTCTCCGAACCACCTCCACGCCGCCTGCCCTCCCCTGCAATCGCGAAACAGACCCATCAACAGCCATTGCCGATTTCGACGGACACAAATTCCATACCCCGTCCCCCCTTCCACTCCTCTGTGCGATCCCTCTCCCCTTCGCCGCCAACGTCACGACGACAACCGCGGAAGAGAGTCTTGGTGACGGACTTCTGACTCGTCTGAACGGCGTTGCGCCAGCGCTCGAGCCATCGATCGGTGCGACACGGGGCACTTGATTTAAGAGCGCGCAGCTTGGGCTCAGGCCATATATCCTCTTCTACGCCAGGGGACAAACACCAACAGCCGCTGCTGGGGAAGAGTCGACGTCGGGTCCGGGCCTCGCGGTGCGCGAAGCAGCCATGGACTATGCGGCATGCAATGTGGTGTATGTAGATCGCACAGCCCGAGAGGACAAGCTGGTGAAGAGGGACGATGCGACGTCTCCAGGCTCAACAGAAACACCCCCAAATCATGCGGCAGAATATGCGCCTGCCCACCGACTTCCCAGTCCCATAGACGACAATCTACGAACACTCCTGGGGACATTCAGCGAAGGTATGTTGAATCAGCCCGCATTCGAGTTTGCAACTGACACTCCTAGTTCATATCTGCGTGTCTGGCAAATCCTGTGTCTCGAAACTATCTGAATTGAATCAAGCTTCGATTGTCGAATTAATACCTACCCTCGTTCTCATAGACATCCCCTACGACGATCAATTGCATGAACAATCATCGCGAGACCGGCGAACGCCTTCTCCTAGCTCGAAAGGACATATTGATGGACTTGTAGAAGAACCAGCGGAGGAAGATGCGTACGGGCTCAAACTGCTGCAGTGGATAGCGTCGGAGATACAATATCAAAGCTTGTCCAGACTGGTGGTGCCAGTTGCCGTTGTTACAATTCCAGAGCGCAATTCCTTCTCGATGTCTGGGAGGGGACGGACCAATTCGAGGTCAGATGTACAAATCAGTTATACTTCGTTCCCATCAAGTCCAAGGAAGAGCTCTGGACTGGTCATACCACTGGATCAAAACAGGACAATGCGATATTTAGATATCGGCGCAGTTGATGTCTTGACCAGTCCTCTGCTACCCCAACGGCTGCCCAGTCTGGCGATTCACGCGTACCGAGCACACAAGGACGCTTCAAAAGAGCAGAGGGCGATACTTGAGATGAAGCGGGGTAGGAAGCGGTCATGGGTGGGAGTGGACGACCAAAAACCATACGCCTATCTACGGGAAGCCATGGTATCTGGATTAATGGACGGCATATGCAAAGTGGGTGGCGATGATCAACCGTTCAGCTATGTAAGAATATCTATTGCGTTGGATCGCCGAGAGAAGATCGCGTCTGCGGTTGGCTCGTGGAATTTCTCGGCACACGACTTCACGGACGATGAGCTCTTGCATGCTGCACTGCTCATGTTACAACATGCGCTTGCGATGCCGGAATTGGAGAAGTGGCGGATATCAACAGGTAAGAGAGAGTGACTTGTGGTCATGTTTCGGATGATGTGTGCCTCGACCTGCTGACACCCGCTGCAGAGAATCTCACCGGATTTCTAGTGGCTTCCCGGTCGGCGTACAATGCCTTTGTTCCGTACCATAATTTTCGCCATGTCGTGGATGTCTTACAGGCCATCTTCCATTTCCTCCTCCAACTTGGCAGGTTACCTCCGTATCCGGATTCCAACAAAACCTCGGACATCCCTCTCTCCCCGATAGCTGCTCTGATCCGACCCTTCGATGCCCTAACTCTTCTAATTACAGCAATCGGACACGATGTCGGCCATCCCGGCGTCAATAATGCCTTCCTCGTCACTCTTAATGCCCCTCTTGCCCAGTTGTACAACGATAGATCGGTTCTAGAATCCTTCCATTGCGCCGCATATTCACAAATTCTCCGACGGCACTGGCCGGCAGCATTTCAAGGGGTTGAGATGAGGCAACTTATGATCAGTTCGATACTTGCAACTGATATGGGACTGCATTTCGATTACATGAAGAGACTCGGCTTTCTACAGGAGAAGTTACATGAAAATGGCGGCACTGATGGTTGGAACGGAAGGCTGATCGAGGAGCAACGGACCCTTGCTTGTTCATTACTGATCAAGTGTGCCGACATCAGCAACGTGGTATGTGCTCTGACCTTGCGGGGAAAATATTTCTGACCAGTACAGGCTCGAAAGTATGAGACTGCGGCTCAATGGACACGGATCCTAACAGATGAGTTCGCTCGTCAAGCTGCGATGGAAACAGACTTAGGCATTCCTTCCGCCCTCTTCGCGCCTCCCGTGAGAGAGATCATTGAGCTAGGCAAGTCACAACTAGGTTTCATGAACATGTTTGCGATACCCCTGTTCCAAGGAGTCACCGACGTCATGCCAGGCATGGGTTACTGTGTGGATGAGTTGCAACGGAACAAGACAGCATGGGAAGAGAGGATTGCAGTGGAGCAAAAGGCGAGACAAGACAGCGATGATTCAGCAATGACGGACGGCATGTTTTCCCCGCGTGCGATGAGCGTGGCAAATCCTTCTGATGCTAGTCACCAGAAGCTAAGTAATGCCACGTCGTCGCTCGACCTCGACCTGAGGAAGGCCTTGCTCAGAAAGAGCCCCTTTCAACACGCCAACGGCTCCCTCGACGAATTATTCGAACCTCAACACCACTCTCTACCCGAGATCTCCACCACATCCGCACCTCACCCAGAATCACCAAACCCCTCGCCTAGCGAACTACTACCAGATCCCAATTCCCGCCGCTCCACCAACAAGCCAACTCAACTCCAACTCTCCTTTGCCACAGCCAGTGCCCCAGGTCTCCTTGACCATCCAAGCGAAGAGCTAAACGGCATCTCTGTCAACCCCTCCCTCGTCACTGACCCTGTAGTCATCCACCCAATCATGATCGATCCCCCGACTCCAAGCACAGGCAAGGCAGAGGAAGATAAAGACAAGCAGCGCAGCAGCGACGGCACCGAAGGCAGCGTCTCCGCAACCTCAGGCCACGACTGGACCAGCCAAGCCACCTCCGCCACAACAGGCAAGATGCCGCTCTCACCCTCGACGCAAGGAACGAGCATCATGTCCTCCGACAGCCTGGAGAAATCCTCCAACGGCGGCGCGAACCAGCAAACGCCGACACGACGCAGTCCCTGTTCGCGCAGCGAGGGCGGTAGTCCAGCGATGACGGACGAGAGTCCCAGCAGCGAGCGCGGCCGCGGGCGCGACGATAGCAAGGGCCTGGTCATGGAGAAAGTGCGGAATCTGAGGAAGAAACCGAGCAGGTTCCGCATGAATATGAAGTTCTGGGGCAGGAGTAAGAGTGCGAGTCCGCCGATGCCGGTTGGGCATGGGGGTGGGAGTGATGGCGAGGGGAGTTTGAGTTTGGGTTGAGGGTGAGAGGGAGTGGATGGATTATAACGCTATGTGAAGAGAGGTGGAATGGAATGAGAGGAAGTGTAGGATTAGGCGGGGTGCTGTATATTGTGTGCATATCTCCCTGAGCCTTAAAACAGGGATTGATTGAAGGAGGGATGGAAGAAGAGATAAGCAAGGAAGGCGTCCGGCTTGGAATTCAGATTCAGATGAGTATGAGGAGTGTATGGCGTTTGGAAGGCAAGGCAAGGGAAGGTGGGATTGCATTATGGTTTGGAATGGAATGGAATGGGATGGGAGGTAGGCAAAGGAATGGAATGGATGGGTGGGTTATGATGCTATGCATGATTTGGTATGAGATTTGGGGTGGGGGTGGAGGAAGGGGGAGAGGGGCAAGGGGGAGGGAAGGGAAAGGAGGGGAAAGAGTAGATAGGGGGATAATGTTATGTGAACATCTATCTATCTTTTGGTTTTTTGGAAAGTGATTTTGTGATTTGTGATTTGTGAAATGTTAGATGGAAAGGGACTTGAAGGGGTTAGGGTTTATTTGCTTTTAGGGAGAGGGTGGTAAGCTGACTGAGGGGAGGGATATGTGGTTTGAGTATAAGATATGGGAAGGACGAGGCTTTGAGTTGAGGGTGCAAGTGTGTTTTGGTATAGATTGATATTACCGTACGTATAACAAAGGAGAGGCCTGCTTTCTCGGCGAAGGCAAGGCGTTAGAATTTGCCTTAGCTTGTGGGAGCTGGAGATGATGCGGAATATTTCAAGGGGCTTAATTGGAGGATTAGGCATACTTGAGATTTTTTAGTTGAGGTGAGGTTTTATATTCTTATTCTTATTCGTAGCATTGAGGAAAGAGGGGCTTGGGATGTTAAGGTTTTTATTGCTAAGTTAGAATATTTGGGGTTCTGTACTATACTTATCTAGTAAGTGACGAAGGCAGGGAAATGTTCATTTATCCCCCTGCCAATCTTTGTAAACTACTGCAAGCAGCCTTACATGTTTTTCATTCGTTGTGCTTTATTCATCGGAAAGGCAGGCAGGAGAGAAAGAGTGAATTAAAGACAATGCTTTAGTATATGATTCACAGTCACTCTATGAGAGGGAACAGGTATGTGAATTTGATTAGATACTCTCAGGCTAGGTGCGCAGTTTGTAATGATGTGTTCACTAATGAGAGAAAGATAAGCAGGCTTCAGATTCACTGAGCTTGGTTTCTTTGATCTTGGGTTTTAAGACTTTGATTTGTCTTTCCAAGGAGACTTTACTCTATTGTCTGCTTTGAAGCTATGTCGTAAAATCATAACCTGGCAAAATCCATAAGTGAATCTGAGAAGAACACTTCCTAAACGAGAAAGAATGAAGTCCCTTAAGGTCTAAAAACAGTGCTAAATCACGATCAACTACACTGCGAAGTCTATGTGTCAAAGGCACTTCCTAATTCGGAAAGAACGACCTCCTCGACATTCACGAACAGCGCTAGTGCGCGATCAACCACCGTCTCCCCTCGTCTTTAAAAGAAATCGTTCACACCGACCAACCATCTCTCCACATCTACATTCAACCACATCTTCTTCCAAACTCTCCTTTCGTTCAACATAACTTCAGTCACATTCACACATACCCACCTCCGCTTCTTCTTTCAACCACTAACAACTGCGTACCATCTCTTTGACACGATCTAAACTCGCTTTCAAAGCAATACTTGAGGTAAGTCTTTCTTCTCACTTTTGTCCAAGGCTTCAAATCAACTCACACATCAGCTTCCTCTTCACGATGCATCAACCCAACTTCACAAAAGCACTCGCCTTCTTCGGCCTCTTCTTCCTTGGTCTGATTACCGTCTCTGCTGCTTCTCCAACCTTCAGTATCCCTGCTCCGTCTTCACCCCTGGGTGAACTGCTCCGCAATGAAACAAAAGGTGCACTCAGCCGCCGTGACGACATTATCATAAATGAATATCCTCCCTGCACCAACAACCCCACAGGCTGCGTTGATAATATCCCAGTCTGCAAGACCAACTATGGCGACTCGAACATGTGTACAGTCACTTACCTCACTCACTCTGGCTGGGGTTGGGTACGTCCTCTCCTATCACCTTCCCATCCTGAATTCAAATCACCCTTACTAACAATTTCTTTCTCGCAGGCCGGCCTCCAACTCTGGGACAACAACTGCCACTATCTCGGCGGCCTCGCCTGGGATATCCCATACTTCGCATTCCAAACACAACCCCAAGGCTACGCTCTCGGTTCCTGGCTCCCTTACACCGTCAACATCTTCATCCAAGGCGACCCCTCCGATGCTTCTAGCCCTAACTTCATGCCGTACCTCTGGTACGCCGGCTTCGGAATGCAAGAGCCGATTGTCGGTCTTGATTACAATAATTGGGTAGTCATCCAAAATATCGACGGCTACACTTCTGCAACCTTGCCCTTCAAGTGCCACTAAGAAAGGGTCATTACTGTGGAAGGATGGTCGAGATTATCTGGAGGGATTTGGGTGATCACTGAGGCTGAGAGCTACGTTGGTTTTGCGGGTTGGGGTTTTGCGTTGATTTTCATTCTCAATCTGCAGCGTTTCATAGTTTGGGAAGCATGGACATAGGAATAAGGGGCTTGCAAGTCTCAAAATGCGAATATGGCAACGGGAACATGGGAATGGGGGCATGGAGTTCATTCTCTACTACACATATGAGGACGAGCTGCAGATAGATGCGAAATCAAAAGCGTTGCGTGGCTCTTCATGATTTGACCTCGGTGGAAGTGACCATGGTGACATTGTTGTTGCAGCCAAGACCTTCTCGCTTAAAAAGGGGGTGGGAGAAATGAAAGCATCTCGGAAACTTCTGACTTGCCGTCAAGTCCACCCTTTTTTCCAACTCCCAAATGTTGCATAGATCTTGTGAAGTGATTGTATCAATTTATCCAACTCGGCTGATGAGATCTTGCATGAAATCATTTTGGGATTCAGGGTTTGAGCAGATTTGCTTAGCTAAATGAAAACAGTTGAAACACTGAGATAGTTTGAGGAGATTTTTGACGATATACTAAGTTTTCCTTAAGTAATAATATATTAGAATTGTTGGAAACCTTCTTCTTTGAGAAGTAGAGTTGTGAAGGCGGCAGCGGCTCTGAACTTGAGAAGTGTTGCTCCGGATTCTTAAAGGCTCTGTATAGGCATGGAAGGCGGCGGGACAAATGATAATGTGACTCTAGTTCATCCAGTTAGAAAGTGAACAAGGCAAAATTTATTAGAGCTGATATTCACTAAGATGTAAAAATCATTCACTCTTACTCAAGTGCGTTCATCTGGTCTGTCGGAGTGATTGCGCGCCAGAAGAGCTAGCCGAGTGCGTACAAAAGGCTCTCCGATCTCTCTTCTGAACCTTTCTTCCGATACTCACCAACTTCTTCAAACACTTCGAGAGTTATCATCTACTACCAATACAACCTCCCGTCTCTGCAAAATTAATCTCTCAAGTCATCTTCGTCGAAGCATCGTCTAGACAAACGACCGAGTAAATTTCCCCACAATCACTCTCCATCATCCGTTTCAAAGCAGTTGTCAGACTCATCCTCGCTTTGCAGTTGCTAAGCTCTAAACAAAGATATCAGATCACCTTTCTAGCCAACAAAACAGGTCAGTGCTCGTGCTTTGAGCACAGCTTCTTGTAACTGTAATTGCTGACCTGATATAATTACAGCCAGCTCTCAATCCACACTCAAACACCCATCCAAGATGCGTTTCTCTCCAGTCAAGTTCTTCCTCGCCATTGTCGCATTTTTCTTCCTCTTCACCTTCACCTCCACCACCCCGGTCGCCGCTCTCACTACCCCGAACACTACCATCGATACCCGTCAAGAATCCGGTGGAATCTACTATGGAGACGCCTGCTCTGGCGGCGAAATCGGCGAATGGGAATGCATGCTCACCATTAGCAGTAAGACCATCAACGAAGGCCAATCAAACCAGTACTACTGGAGCACTCTCTTCATCTTCTACGGGGGCGGCTGCGACCTCATTGGCTATATCCCTGGTGTCAACATCGAGAACAACTGGGTCAGCATGGATAGTCAACTTCCGGACACCGTTGACATCGTCTCTCACGGCGGCAATCCGATGTTCAACTATCAAGGTACCTCTTATACTTCTCCAAATAACCAATGGTCCGAAAATGATGGCGGATTCAACGTCGTCAACTGGCAATACTATTTCTATTGCCCTCCTTCTTAAAGCTTCTGAGAAGGACATCGCTCTGTGAGGGATGAAGGATTGCCGTTTCTATGGAGGAAGTTGCTTGGGAGTGGAGAAATGCTTGGGGAATATACAGGCGTGGAACGGGACATGCATGGCAGTCTGCTTTGCAGTGGGAAGCCGTTGCGTTATTTGACATCAGTGCAGGTTTGCGCATCGCTGATTATAAACTCAAGGCTTGAGTAGGCATCAGTTTCAGCAGAAATAGATCACGCTCAATTTCACCTGATTCTTCCCACCGTGTATTGTGACTGTTCCAAAATCTAGCCGTAAAGTTCGGATATGTTCAAGAGAGAGAATTTAAAAGTGAATTACACATGGTGGTTGTGAATCACTTCGACGAGTGACCGTACGTACTTAAAGGTCTTCTCCATTCTTCCATTCCTTCTCTTCCCCGTCATCTCTTCAATAACGTTTCTCTCAACCCTGTCTCTCTTACCAGTTGTCTTCTGCTTTCTCTCTTCTATTCAATCTCTAGACTTGACCATCATTGCAATATCTCAAACACAACACCATATCAATATCTATCGTATCCCTGCTTCACTCTACAGATACTCCTCAGCATCTCATCTTCTTGCGAATAATATTTCCGACCAGAAATTCCAAGTGAGTTCACTCCCACGATTTCCGACACTCGTAAATTTTTCATATCTTCCTCTCCATCCTTTAGCATCAGTCACCTCTCTCCACCTCTTCAATACTCCTTCAATTTCGTTCTTCTACGCCATTAAAATCAGAGTCATTCAAGGACCCTATAATCCTAACATTTGCCATTGCTCAGGGCCAAATCTTCAACTCTTTCCTTAGCAACCACCCCAGACACGTTTCGAAACATCTTCGCCTTCACCGCTGCTGTCGAACGATGTACTTCTCTTCAGTCAAAGCTATGCTCGGCCTCTTCTCTCTCCTCGCCTTCTTCACCTTCGGTACAGCAGCTCCTGCTCCGATCGACAACACGCTGAACACAACTCCGCTGGACACCCGCCAAATGTCCGGCAACGTCTTCTACGGCGACGCCTGCAACCCCAACACCCCGCTCCGCCACTCCTTCCCCGATGCTTGCTGGCTCACCATCGCCCAAACCAAGAACTACGACACCTTCTCGCAAAACGGCCCACCCACCACTTTCGTCTGGGAGTCGACTCTCTTCCTCTTCGACATGGCCTGCAACATCATCGGTTACCTGCCCAACGCAGGCAACCTTGAGAACGGATGGGTCACACTGGACAGTCGGCTTCCGTACACCATCGATATTGAGACGGTCAACAATGTCCCCTCGTTCAATTATGCTGGCCAGCATTATTCTGGAAACTACCAGAATGGATATGTTGAGCAGTGGACCGATGATGATAGTGGTAACAACGAACACAACTGGCGCTTCTTGGTCTTCTGTGGTCGTTAAGAGGGCGGTAAGGGCGGCTGTTATGGGCTGAACGAAGTCGATCATTCTCTCTGGTGAGCTAGGGGGATTGAGAGTTGTTGCATATGGAGTTTAGTTGAGGCGGACTGAAGTTGATGCCTGGTGAGGGACATCTGCTTTGCTGCTGCGGAAGTCAATGCGGAATTTGGTTCTGCTGCGGACGGTGGAGTGGGAAATAAATACTTAGCCTGATATTTCGCCGAGCCTATGAAATACAATGCGACGGAATGCAATCAAAATTCCTTATCTTCAATTGTGATCGCCATTTGAATTTAACGCAAACGAGAAGTGAGCGTGCAAGCGTAAGGACCCAGAACTAAACTCTCTGGGAACTGTGAGGCTTTTATTCACGCATATATTGCTTAAACGGTCGCTCTTGTCGGGTCTTCTCTTGATTGGGCCTTTTGATAGCATATATGCAGTTGCCTGCTGATCTCTTCTCAGCCGCACGCAGGCTTCCTGTATGATGACCTGGCAAACCACCTTAAGGCTGGTGCAAATCCCGTCCTTAAAGCGAAATTCTTGTAACCCTTCAACAGTTGTACTTTCATTCTCAACATCATGGTTGAAAATTCAGATACGCCAGCAACATATGCCCAAAACGACCCGGAGACTTTGCAATCAAGTAGGACAAGCAATCGGCGGTCAAGTGATGGGGTGGACGAGCAACCGACAAGCTACGAAGGCTTGGCACAATTGATGGGAATCTACCCGGAGCTTGCAATTTTTCGGCGATTTGGAGCACTCAACCTCTACAACATCATCTTCATGCAAGCAGAAATCGCCGCTTTAGAACTACAGTATAGAGAGATGGTTGCTAAAGAGAAGAACAGCGAAGAAATATTTTCGAGCACCTGGTACATGCTCAGAGATACAGCAAGCCACCACCAGCGCGGTCCAAGCAACGATGATCCAGTAATTCAATGTTATAATTTGGTTATGCGGCTGCGCAAGCTGCTCAGTAACTATAGTATGTCGGGCCGTGCCACTATCCGCTGGCACGATAGTGCACCAAACTACTAACACGCGCAGATAGCGCAATTTTGCAACAAGCCAAATTCTGCGATTTGAAAAGCCCACTGCCACCGACCTTGGATTCCTACAGACCTGGCTGACATCGGCAGCTCTGGGAGACAACTTCTTAGCACCCTCGGAGTCGGCGGCATGGCAGAAAGAGAGCCTCCGCCCCGACTTAGTAACTCTACATCCACGTTCTGAAAGTGACAAGAAGTTCTCAAGACGAGCTATGAACTACATGGTTAATCTGGTGCGTCGTGCTTTTCGATGGAAGGGAATGTTTGGTAACGAGGAGATTCCCGGCCTTGTTAACTATCAGGCGACGAATTTGCTGTTGGCCGTTCAGATCACAACAGCGGTTCTTTCATCGCTCTTGCTTCTGCTATCTGTTGTCGCGCTGTACTTTGTGCAGCCTACGGGCGCAAGACTTGGTATCATTGGCGCCTTCTCAGTCTCTTTTTCGCTCGGTTTGGCAGTCTTAAGTGGGGCGAACAGAAATGAGATTTTTGCGGCTACTGCAGCGTGAGTAACTTCTATATAAGGACTTACAATTATTACTGATAACTTTTTTTTAGATGCATTGCTGTTCAGGTCGTTTTCGTGGGTACGAACTGAATGGAGAAGAAATAAGACGTTGAATTAGGGGTTCGCTTAAAATAGGGGCAGAAATATTTAGCTGATAGATCCAGACATGAGTAATAGAACTTTCCCGGCCTTGATGCACTTTTAGAACATAATCAGCAGGGGGGTGGCATATGAATAATAGATGTGTAGTATTACCGGATCGCCTCAGAAACCCTATCTTTTTTGCAGGGTACAAAGATTTTCTTCTCTTTTATATAAACTCTTCAGCACGTGTTTAACTGCCCAAACTAGACCAGATACAATGAGACATGCCAAGGAAAAATTATCTACCCACTCATCATCACCTGATATCACTTTCCTGTCCTGGTGCAAAGTTTCGGAGTTTGGCTGAAATAGCGGTGGTGGCGCATGCATATTCCGCATCTGATTGGACAGCGCAATATCCCTGCCTCAGCTGCTCATGTTCTGGACCTCGGATTCCTTTTGGGACAGCAAACGCTTTTTGAACCCCCCTTTGGACACCTGCTGAGATGGAATCTTGACATTGTACAGTATGCTTGCGGAAAGAGCACCTTTATCTGATATCACTATGCAACAAGCCACAGCAGTCAAGCGGACGCGGCGACGCGAGGCAAAATCATGCACGGAGTGCCGACGGAGAAAGCAGAAGGTACCTCCCTTTTAACCCCTGCGAGCTTGGCGCAGCTGGTGTATTGACCACTACAGTGCAACCCAAGGAAAGAGGGAGGCCCTTGTGGTAATTGTTTGAGACGATATCCACCTGTTGCATGCGTCGGGAGAGGCGAGCCATCTCAGAAGTCAAGCACTACTCTGTAAGCCGGACCGCTATAGATGCTGAAGACAACTTCTAATCTATATGTATGCAGGGAACAACAACCCACCCCTACCATTCGTGTCGAGGAACACTCTCGTAGATCCCCAAGTTCAAGCAGCCATGCAGTTGATGATCTTGGCTCGCAACGTCATTCCCCACACTCAAACGACCCCCAGAATCTAAGTCACCCAGCCTCAGCATCGCCAGCATTATCCATAAGCACGGACAATAATGTTACCAGCTATTTTCAAGAGCCCTATCCGGATGAACAGGTGAGCGGCGAGCTCATCCTCTCTCAGAACTCGAGTCCGGATGGATCCCCAGATGAATCTCCTTATGGTAGTCCTAAGATGTTTGGCGGAATATTGTCTTCGATCAATACGTTATACAGTCTCCCTATCAAGCAAACATCGCGCAACGCCGAGCTCCTCCACTTTTGTGAGTTGACCTGAATCAAAGTGTTGCAGTTAAAACTAATCCTTATATTTCTAGTCCACAGTCATGTTGTTCCAAACCTAGTCTCCATAGATGGACAAAACATTCCTCCCCTCTTTCTGAGAGAAATGCTTCCCTGGATGATCCAGTCACCCTTAATGCCGAACATAGCAATTATGATGGCATCAGCAACACAGAGCAGTGAGCAAGAATTAATGGTCAAGAAGAGTTCTGAGACAATTTCCATTCAAAGCCATGTCTACAAAATCATCAACCAGTTCCTGAAACAAGATTTTAATGAGGTTGGCGGGGAGGCGCTGCGGGCAGTCATCCACCTTGCTATTCTTGAAGTGAGTTGATGTTCATTGATCTTGGAGAGCTTAAATAATAGAGACTGACAATTTATTAGTTCTTCTGGGGCTCTTCTGAAATGCTATGGCCTCATGTTAAAGGACTCAATCAGATGATCAAACTCCGAGGAGGCTACCAGGCGATGAACGATCCCGTTTTGGAGTCAGTGTTTGTACTGTAGGTCTCTCTAAATCTCCTTCAGGTTGAAATACTGACTGTTCCTAGGACTGACTATGAACTTTCATGCTGCTTCGAGCGGAATCTCTCGATGCAAGATCTAAATCCTATGCGAGACATGGACCCACCAATACCTGCGTTCTATGCAGAAGCTTTAAAATGTCCCCTCGTCACCTCACCAACGACTTACAAGCAAACACGGGGTACTTTGAACCTCAGTATGGCTTCAGCGGAAATTCTAGACGACGTTCGATTCCTCACTCTATCTATTACCTCATCAGATGCACGACCTAGCACATCCAAGATTCAAAGCACCGCTTCGTGGCTTCACAAGCAGTTAGAAGCCATACCTGTACTCATAAATATATCGCAAACTCCCGGAGCTGACCTTGTCTTTGACATCATACGCACAACCGCTCTCATCTACACCAATTGTATCGCCACCCTAACACCATTCACAAACGCCTATACACCAGATGGACTTCTCTCCATCCTCGATAAAATCGCCACAGTCGGCCTCTCGAGATGGAAAGAAATGCCTGGAATATTCCTTTGGATCTTGCTAGTAGCTTGTCCGAGCGCGGGCGATGACTTGCAGGGTAGGTTCTTGAGGAAGAAGATGGCGGTCACGGGGATGACGATTGGGATGGAAGACTTTGGGTTGGCGATAGGGTGCTTAAGGGCTTTTTGGAAGGTGCAGAGGTGGATTTCAAGGGAGCGGGAGAGGAGGGTTATTGATCCTCTCATATTGGGGAGTAAGTAAATTGGTTATGCTGTCTTGTGGTCATGGCATCATAAGTGTTGCGGTTGCGGGAAGATGCTTAGCTGGTGGAGTGACCATCGAATACGATCATGAGTAGTCAGGAGAGAATAATCGCTTAATTAGCGTTATTAGGAGATGGCATAGTCTCATAAAACGATCGTGACAGGCTGAAAAGGGCAGCGGTGATATTTCGCTATAGAAAATGCCTCACCAGGCAGGAACAGCTTGTGGAATCAGATGCAGGGAACCAATGTAAGGGCGAAATTGATTTAATCTAGAATTCTAATCGTCAAGAAGGTGCAAGAAACGGAGCCCTTATATATGTGATAACCAGCTGAGCTAGATGGAGGGAGTGGCTGGACACGTGATGACCAGCTGACCATAGGTATGCACTCTAGATTCGACCATCGCAAGCAAAGCGTCAGGTAGGAAACAATTTGAAAGGGAAAGTTGAGGGCAGGTTCACAAATCCCTCATGAATAGTAATCACACCGCCTCGACCCTCTGCAACTTTTTCGTTCTCGTTAGCTCGGGCCATCTGCCCCTGTGATGAAATGTCTATTCTCACCAAGTCGCGTGGTCTGTCCGCAAAAGCTTCACCGTACATGATTCCGTGATATACGCCATTCCAATGGTTGTGAATCCATCAGCAGAATTTTGAAACTGGGGGTAAGATATATGTAACTAAAGTACCCTTGACGAGATATGTACCAATCACCAAGCCTATGTGATGATGATCAAAAGCCAAGATATCCTTATGCCGAACGGAGACGCCCTTGGCGACTGAAAATATATTTCAAGGCTCGGCAGGATCCTGCGGGCTGTTCAGCGCGTGGCCACAGGGGTCCGTGACCTGACACAAGATGACAGAATTTCTGACTCGATCAGATGAGATCTGCGAAGATGCTACAAAGAGGCTTCGGACGTTGCTGATCCGAGTTTTCCGTCATCGTTGAATCCGGGTTTCGTGTTCGTTTTCGAGCGATCTCTAGTCGCCGCCACTCGTCCACAAAGCAAATGAGGAGAGATGCGCCAGCCCCACGCCCGAACCATTTGTGATTCATCTCCAATGCATGCCCGGAGATATGGCTCAACGCGGGGAAGGGCCAGGTCCGTGCAATATGCAGCAAGCCAACCACAGCATGAAAACGCTAAAAAAGAGTCCTCCAATGTCTGTGCGCACGGCAGCCGTCGTTACACTGTTCGGATCTGGCCGAAAACGGATGGGTGATAGGAAACTGAGGGGAAACGTGGTGCCCTCAGGCTTCAGCTGAACCCGGGTACCTTTCCGCGCCGTGAATTTAGAGAAAGCCCTGTAATTACCCCAGACTCTCAATTGCAGCACCATTCCCAGAGCAAGCAAGTCTGCCTTCCTGCTGCTGCTCTGAAACTTAGTTTAAGGACTATATCACCTCGCGGGTCCGCTACCAAGATTCACATTATCTGGACCCGTTTTAATCTGTTCGGTAGATCCCTGGCCGAGCGAGTCGACCTTTTTTCGTCCGTTATCAACTGACAGAACGAACGAATAACAACAACGGTCTGGACCTGACGCCGTCCATGAGAGCTGATGGCTCTCGATGCCCTCACGACGCAGGCCTTCGTTCAGGCCAGACAAACCTCGACTGCCGACCTCCCTCACGATAACTATGGTCCACGGCTGAACGTAGCTATCTGGTTCTTGACTGGCCTGGCTGCTGTCTTTCTTGGTCTCCGCTTGTATTGCAAACGTATCCGGCAAAACAAGTTGTGGTGGGATGACTATATCCTCATTGCTGCCTTTGTACGAAACCCCGTCCTTCTAAGAGTTAGGACACTCCTCATTGATACCCTCTATTCAGGTTGCCTTACTTACTCAAACGTCTTTGCTCTCGGTCTGTATCCATCGGGGTCTCGGCAGACATAGCTGGGATATCACGGATTGGCCCGACTACCTATATGTGGCCAACATCACAGGCGTCTGCTCCATCCTCGCCGCTGCCTGGAGCAAGACCTCTTTCGCAGTCACGTTGCTTCGTTTGTCTACAGGCTGGATGCGCCGGCTCATCTGGTTTATCATCGCAAGCGTCAATATTTTCCTGGGTCTCAGCTGTATCTTCACATACGTGCAGTGCAAACCAGTAAAGAGGTTATGGGACACCTCCGTACCAGGGGCTTGCTGGAACCAAGAGGTTATAATCAGGTATAATTCTTTTTCGTCGGGTAAGTCCTCGCCTCGTCCATTGGTAATTTAGACCGTACTTTGCAAGTTCTTGTGCTCACTGTTTCAAAATCTAGCTTGGTCCGGAGGAATGGACATTCTCCTAGCTACACTTCCGTGGCGGCTCATTAATAAACTAACCCTGAACAAAAAAGAGCGTATTGGTGTTATAGTAGGGATGAGCATAGGCAGCCTGTAAGTCAAAATGGTCCCTCAGCGATACAGGTGACCTGACCACTGACATAATCTATACAGTGCCGGGGTAACGTCAATCGCCAAAACGGCGACTTTATCCGCCATCAAAAACCCCGATGCTAGTAAGTGAACTTCATCACTATTTTATTGTTCACGTACTAACAAAGAGGCCCAAGTTGCCACCGTCAGTTTGATGATCCTTGCTACAGCCGAGACTGCAATTACCATCGTCGCGGCATCTATTCCCGTTCTTCGCGTATTCATCAGAAATACCATGAAGTCGCAGTCTTCGCGAGACGACAGCCAAAAAACACAATTTTCTACAGTGCGCAATGTCAGCGGCTTCGAGCTTCTCACGCCCCCTTCTCCAGTTCGAATAGCTTCCTCAAAGAAGAGCGAGATTGGAACGTGGCTCGATGAACAGTCCAGTATCTCAAAAGAAGCGAGGTCAAAATCTACAGAAGATAGTTGGCTGAGCTCCGCATCACAGTCTCGTTTAGAGGTACACGGCCCCGAGGCCTAGCGGGCTAGCAATTATGTACAAGCTCAAGGAGCGAGTGCGTAGTTGGAAATACTGAATTCCCTTCGTTGAGCCGGTTCATCGTGCAAACTCTGCCTGATTCGTGGATCGTCTCGTTGCAAGCAATACATTGGTGATTCGCGATCCAGTGGTCACCAGTGCCGAGATTCTTCAGCCCGTCTCAGAAGCATGAAAGGCATTATATTCAGATCTATCTTGAAGACTGATTTCCAAGAGAGAGGCCCCACCCGTCGGATATGAAGTTGGCGTGGCTATTAGGGCAGGCGGAAGGTGTCAACCGCCGTGAGAGGTGTGTAAATGAGAGGCCATTTTGAAGACATGGCTGGGCCGAGTGAGCAGGTCTCAGTATTGAATGTCAAACCTGTTGTTGGTTGTTCTTTTATGAAGTGTATACTGATGGAGATGGAAGCAGTGTAGGAGAGGTATTGAGTTACGAGTGTGATGTATCTAAGTCAAGCTTTTAAGCCTGAACTTTGATAGACGCGTCACGGGGTGTGCTATTGGTGGAGGCAGAATGAACTTGAACGACGACCTAGTCTCCAGTTGTCTCACGAATTCTAAAAAAAATTCTCCATCCAAAAGATTTTCGATTGCTGCTAAGATGCATAGAAAAATCCGTTGATATTGTATGGAGAGACCCCCGACTAGCAGTCCAGGGGTTGGAAGTTTGGCTAGTGTTTTCAGAGTTAGCGAGACGCTGAGTCAGCGAGATCTGCGACTCGTACCCCTCACACGAGATATCACTGCCTGCTTTTACCAAACATACCTCGAGTCAGCCACCGCTTCTCAGAATCGTATGCCACACTCTCTGCAAGGGTGCCTCTGTATCGAATAATCTCCTCATTTTTTGCTGCAGAGAGATTGGCAGGTGAGCCTCGATTGTCAGACTGAACTCGAAGCCGTCGCAGCAATGGGGAAGCTAGAATCTCGACCAGTGGCAAATGTACCACGATCAAGGAGATCATTCGTCTGGACATCAATTCTACTTATCGGCATTTTTGGCTTGGCTAGTGTGTATCGGCATGGTTCGTGGATTTCGCCCTTCGTCGCGGTAGAAAAACACACGGCCCAATTGAATTCGCCATACGGTCGATTCCCCTTGCCCAAGGACCCTTTTCGGTTCATTCCTTGTACCAGTTGGAGTATACCTCCACCTCTCGATGATGACAGTCCCGAAAAAACTTGGGCAAAGCTTTTCGATCCGAATCCCGAGCACTGGAGTTGGGGTACCCCGCAATCAAGCAAGACGAAACAGGGTCATGGTAACCCTTATTCCGGGCGCGGCATCTACCTTTGCGGATACATTGATCTGCCTCTTGACTACACCAATAGTTCAGAAAGCCGTATCGTTCGACTTGCAGTGACAAAATTTCAGGTCTCGGGCTTGGCTCTCGTTGATTCAGCAAGCTGCAGCTCATCTGAAGGCAAGAAGAGTGAGCGGACGATTGTAATTGAACCCGGCGGTCCTGGTGGAAGTATGTCAAATATCTCTGCTCTTGTAGATCGATTTTCATCTATCCAGATGTTGCAGCACATCGAGACTTCTGTATTGGGCAAAGCTAATATTTGGATTGCTTAGGTGGTACTTCGTACGCATGGCGCGCTGCTGAAGATGTCACGAAGCGGTTGAGTGACGGAAAGTTCGATGTTTTAGGATGGGACCCTCGTGGTGTGAACACCTCACTACCCGCTGTCTCCTGCTTTCCATTCGATGCAGATCGTGACCGCTGGTCATTGCTGGCAGAGCAAGCCCGTGAGGTTTCCCCTTCACCCAAGGCTCAACTTGAATTCGCCGACGCCTTATATGAGTCCACCTTCCATTCTTGCTGGGAGAGACAAGGTGACCTTCCAAGATTTCTAACCACCTCTTTTGTCGCTCGAGACCTTGAGGAGATTCGGAAGGCCATTGGAGAGGACGAGCTGACTGGATATCTCGTAAGCTATGGAACTGGCATTGGCCAAACCTATGCAAATATGTTTCCGGATAGCGTTGGTCGCATGATCCTTGACGGTACAGAATATGTGCGTGATCATCGATTGCTCGGCGGTTTTGGGTGGACAGCGCTGGATAACGGAACCGATGCGTGGCATGATGGCTTCTTGGGGGAATGTCTCAATGCGGGACCAGACAATTGTGCACTTGCGAAGCCAAAACAGAATGAGATTGTCACACTTCCAGGACTGGTGAAGAGGATGGAAACTTTGATTGATAGCCTCATTCACCGCCCTATTCCAGGATATACCAGCTCCAGTGGCCCATCTCTTGTCACCTACTCCCGGCTAGTAGATGCTCTCTATGGTAAGCCAGACCAGAATTTTTTCATATCCTTTTTCTACCGAGGCGTTTCTCCACCATATGTTTTCCCCAGAATACAATCTTACTATTTATCTTGGCAAATACTCACATCTCAACGTTCCAGGGTCTATGTATAATGCCAATTCATGGCCAGCTCTTGCTCAAATGCTGTTTGAACTTGAGGATGGAAACTCGACCCTCGCAACAGCCTTTCTCGATAGATGGGAGTACGATCCTACGCTACCCTGTCCGATAGCTTCGAAGCCTTCATCAGACGAACTTACTTCAATGGTGATTTGCGGAGATTCTTACGATGCACCTCAGCCCATCGGGCTTGATTGGTGGGTCGATTTATGGGCAGAAATGACATCGAAATCTTGGATTGCAGGCAACGGTCGTTTTTATTCCGTCTTTCCCTGTCGTCACTTTTCGGATTATTGGACACCAGCTGAAGTATATCGTGGTGACCTCAATCATACGCTGAAGAACCCAGTCCTTCTTATTGGCGAAACATACGATCCTGCCACCCCGTAAGGATTTCCCCAGCTTTCCACATTTAAAACTGAGTTGCTAATGGTGTTACGTACAGATTACGAAATGGAAGGAGACTTCTAAATGAGATGGGTCAAAATGCAAGGCTAATCGCACATCACGGATATGGTCATTCGTCACGGGATACCTCCAATTGCACGGATTCAATCGCGAAGGCTTTTATCCTTGATGGAAAACTTCCAGAGGATTCTGAAACTGCTTGTTATGCAAACGAAAAGCCGTACCTGTACGGGAAGGACAAGGCAAAAGTCGAATCAAATGAGCTTTGGGATCCAATTTCGGATTGGAGGAAGCACAAGGAAGAGATGAGCTTCTTAGGCAGACACTGAAGAAGAAAACCCATCTAAATAGAGAGTAAGCTGTCTGATTTGTGCATTACATAACTTTGTATTGCTTCTGAGAAGTCGATTCTCGTGTTTACTGGACTGTCTTGTAACATGAGAGATGACTTGCTGAAAAGTTCCAGCAGTTGTCATATCCTCAACACATATACAACAAGTTCGTATACAGGATTCTGAGGTTCATCAGTTTCCGATTAAAGGTTTGAGGCAGTGAAACCAATGATCAAACTTCTTCTCCCTTCTCACTTTTTACACAAACGGAATTTCACGTGACTCGGCCACCAGCATGCTTCCGTTTGCTTGCAATGGCGGTGACCAAATGAAAATAGCAGACTCAAGTCATTTTTGGTTTTGGGTATGGGCTCGTGCCGTTTTAGTTTGTATGGATAATTCCAGCCCAGTTATTATTCGATTCACTTTTGCCTTCACCGCCAGCCTGCTCTCTAGAAGCCCTCTTCTCAGATTTCTCTGCAGGCTCTCTTCTTCGATTCTTCATCGCAAGAGAACGTGCAATAAGTCACAATTCTTGATTCAGGAAACATTTTCGTCAAGATGGCGCTGGTGGCAGCTTTCAGGTACGAAACATTGCCTCCCCTGGCCGGTCGGACAGCGGAGCTGACTGAAGTTTTAGACAGTGGCAAGCTGCCCTTGAGGAGAAGCGTCGACCACGATGCACTATGTGCAATGCCGAGAACCCACAGCTGTGTGCTGCTTGCGGATCAAGTGCCTACTGCTCCAAGAAGTGTCAGAAGGAAGACTGGGTTTTGCATAAGGAACTTTGTAAAGGATACAGGCTTTTCCATGTTCTACGACCTGGTTTGTGGCCAGTCGCCAAGTATTATGGCAATCCGTGTCCTGACAAGTATCATTTAGACAAAAATCATCGGATTGCCATTCTCTTTCCTGTTGACAGCCAATCTCCTCGCCTGGTTTGGGTCAAGATCGAGGCAAAGGCAGAGCAAAAAGAAGTGGCGGGCGGAAGTAACGCAAATTATCGCATCATTGAGATGAGCTTGCTTGCAGACGTTATCTTGGTGCCATTGCTTGGAGAGGAAGGCAGAAAGACCACGAAGATCATTAGCGAGTTCAACATTGCGCACGGCTTTCACCTTATTCACCAGATCGAGATCATTCGCTGCGAAAACCACAAGACAGAAAATGTCAACAAGAGCATCTCCGTTGCCACGAAGGGCAAGCCGGGAAAGTATTTGGAGGGACCAGCGGTTGTCACACGTCGATTGTACTTGGAAGATGCCAAGGATGACAAGAAGCCAGCAGAGGGAACAACGGAGATTCGATTGGCTCGTGGTGAGCAATATGAGGATATGACTCTAGCAGATTTGCGACATGCTGTGGATTTATTCTTGGCATTTCCTGCAGAGGAGGCGAAGGCCATTGCAGAGATTGGTGTTGAGTGAATGTGGTCACGGTGAAGATGTTCTGCATAGTAGGAGCCGGTAGGCGAAAGAAGATGAAGATGGGAGATGAAAGGATTCTAGGAAAGAGCACAACGCAAGGGTATGGGTATTTATGAGCTACAAAATTCCCATATTTCTGTTTCGTCCCAGTGATATCTTCTCATGGCTTGAAAGGAAAACGCTTCTGATTGTTCCACGGTCACGTGTTCTCCTATTTCTCGCCAAATTTTGTTGACTTCATTGTCACGTTCAAGCGAACGCAACTTCCCTTCCTCCTCTCCACAGCGAGAATCTCAAATCGTCAAGATAGCAAAGTCACCACGGCATCGACAGGCAACGTGTCATCAAGGAAAGGTGTAAGTCATTTAATGTCCTCCCTCTCAGCGATCACTGTCTGACTCGAGCTTCGCGCAGCAACAATCGCGATCCACTGTACGCCAAAGGCGAATCCACGTGGAAAAGATGGAAGACGAGCACGCTGCAGCGCCTGCAATCGATGTCAACGACATGGTACCAATGTTCGAGTCTGGCGCCGAAGTATGCGCAATTGAACAATCTGATCCTGAAGTAGTCTCTGTTGAAGGTTCCGAAGGTGAAGATGCTGATGTCGAAACTTCCGACACTGACGGCTTTGAAATTGAAGATGCTGCTGATCGCGAAGACTGGGTTGATGAGATCTCCGAAGCTGAACTTTCCGATGTTGAAGTTTCTGGTACAGATGGCTCTCAAGTTGATAATTACGACGATTTACGCGGTTACGGCTACTTTTCTTGCTATGTTATAGAGGTCTTCCCATCGGCTCTTACACTTCGTCCAGCACAGCTCCAGACATTCAAACTCTTTCCGAAGCTGCCGATTGAGATCCGCCACATGATTTGGCGTGCTACCTTTCGTCCACGTCGCCACGTATGGTCCTTCGAAGATGGATCTGGCCCTTGCTGCAGACGAATCGGACTCACCCATCCACCTATCGCTCTGTTCATCAACAAGGAAAGCCGAGAAGAAGCTCTCAGATGTTATGTGCAGCTGGATGAAGGTCCTCAAAGATGCCGGGGATATGTTCGTCGTACACCTTTTGTTTTTTTCAACATGAAATTGGCCACTCTGCGTGTAGCGAGCCCCATGGTACACGCCGGGGAAATCGAGGCATTTTGCAAGGTCCACTTTCAAAAGACACACCTGGAGATTCTTGGTCAAATTCGTTATCTGGAGATTGAAGAGTGGCGATTCGAGGGCGATCATGATTCTCCAATTCGTTCGGACGCCACCAACTTCAAGGATTTCAAAGGACTGAAGCAGTTGAAGTTCATTCCTACCGCCACATGGGAAATCTTGACGGTACAAGGCGAGCGGAGTTTTGCCAATGGCTACAAGGACTATTTTGCCAAGCTAGCTGCCGAGAATCCTGCTCGTACTATCCCGGATGTCATCATCGGCGAGAAGATGGATAGGGATTCGATGTGTACGTGGTACTGCGAGATGTAGAACTGACGTCCTATGCTCTTATTATCCTGGATGGTATCATTTATTATTATGCCGTCACTGTTATTAGGAATTTCGAGGATTTGCTAAGGAGGGTTATGACAGGCATCGTGTTTGCGAAGAATATTTGTTGAGAGAAACTGAAAGGCTGTGATGGACAAGAAAAATTAGCAATATATGGCAGGTGTTTGCTTGGACGATGGAAAGAGGAAAGAAAAGCCGATATGAGGAGCACATAACAAGAAATAAAACTCAAAATTTGGAACATACCGTCGCGGACCACCTGATGCCTTCTGTGCAGGGAAAATAGCGGCGACTGAGATTGGCTCCTTCACCTGCAACAACCCACATCATACTCAACGCAGGTGTGTGAATGCTCTTTCTTCTTGATTTCATAGTGTATTCTCTCGTGATAGTATGCACTCCCTCATTCATACCTTCACAGGTTCTTGAAATCACTTCCCGCCCAGACCAAACTTCTCCCCTACCAACTCCTCACTCAACCCCCAAAGCCTCTCTGCAATCTTCGAATCCGTAGCAAATTCCGCAGCAGGCGCAAGCTGGCAGTCAGCTAGATATCCTCCTGGCACATCTAGGTATCTACGTCAGCGCCTCGCCTCTTCTCAACGCTCGGAGAGAACGTACCATTCAGTTTCGGATCAAACGCAGCAACCATAGCCGTCGCCGCTCCCTGATCCCCCGTTTTCCACACCTTTCCCGTAGCTTTAATCAGCGCTTGACCCTGTTCATCGAGATTTCGCGCCAAGCCTGTCCAGATCGCTGTTCTCTGTCAGCTGAACACTCGCGCAAGGCCCGCCTCTTTCAACATGATAATCGCACGCCAGATTGAACAAGGAGGAGCAGACTCACAGCCGGGATGCACACTAAAACTTCTCACTCCTCTATCTCCCAAATATTCCGTCAACGACACCGAAAACAAAATATTCCCCGTCTTACTCTGCCCATACGCCACAAACGGACTATACGGCACCTCAGGATCCAGCAGCGCCTTCGGGACTCCCTTCGGCGGCCTCTCCTCCTCCGGCAATTCCTCCACCTTCTTCCTCAAATTATAATCCGAAAAGCGAATCGGACTCAAGCGATGGCCTGCGCTCGTCAAGTTGACGATCCTCGTGCTGCCTGTTATCGAGGACGAAGAGGCAGCTAGAAGGACTTTGGGAAGCAAGAGGTTGGTCAAAAGGAAGAGTCCAACGTGGTTTGTCCCGAAATGCATCTCGATGCCCTCTTTCGTCGTCTCGTAATCGGGTACGTTGAGTGCGGCGTTGTTGATTACGATGTCTAGCTTCTCGGTGAGGGAGTTTATCTCTTTGGCTGCAGTTCGGATGGAGGATTGCGAGGAGAGGTCGAGAGATAGGGATTTGATGGGACAAGATGGTGTTATGGCGTGGATGGAGGCGATGACTTCGTTGATTCTGGAGGCGGTGCGGGAGGCGAGGATAAGCAGTTGGGGGGAGTGCCGCGAGATGGCGAGGGCGATGTGCTCGCCGAGGGAGTTGGGACTGACGCCCACGAGGAGAACTGTATGATGGTTAATTGAAGATGTTAAAAAAAAAAGGCATAGCACAGAGAAGGGCGGGAAGAGATTGTTTGTACCATTTTTGCCCTTGATTTGATTTGAGAATGCGTCTGCTACTTCAGTAGCCGTCGTCGTGTCACCGAATTCTGAAAAGGAAGTCATTTTGCCAATCTAACAATTACAAAAGAGTGGATTCAGGTTTGAAGCTCCAGGAACAAGATAAACAAAAGTCAACAGCCTCGCAGAGCCTTGCAGGGTCGTCGGTGGTAGCTGTCCGAGCCCCACATGAACTACCCCGCACCTCGATGTGGGGGTGAAGCTCTGCAATTCCACGGTGCAATGCTTCCGAAGCCCCTGTAATTTATCCACTGTAGCAGTGAGTGGTTGACAAAGCGTAGCTTCTGAGGGTTAATCTTGGAGGATTCCCGACTTTCGACGACATTCTCGGAAGAATGTTTGCCCAACGAAGTTCAAGATAACCTCGCCGACTTCAACACTGGTTGAAGTAGCAAAGGTAACGAGAATATAGGCTTCATTTTTGTGTGTGGAGGGAAAGATGGCGAACGGATTGCTGGGCCAGTTACAGCAACTGGCTGGCCGATTAACGGTCAGTCAGGTGATACTCTTCACCCTCGCAGCTGGCTTTGCTTTGCTCGTTGTGGACTACACCCGAGTCTTATTGTTGCGCAGAAAGATGGTAAGTACGCTCTCTTCATGAGAACATGCACTTATACTTACTCCTTCCCAGCCACCAGGACCATTCCCACTCCCCATCATCGGCAATATTCATCTGCTACCAGACCGCAAGCCATGGATCTACTTTGAGCAACTAGCCAAAGAGTACAACTCACCCGTCATCACCTTCTGGATGGGCCGCCGGCCCAACGTCTGGCTTAATGATGCACAGTCAGCATCCGAGCTGTTCGATAAGCGCGCCGCAACTTTCTCATCTCGTCCTCGCATGGTTGTCTTCGGAGAACTGGCATTCGGACAATCCAGTCTCGTGACGATGTATTATGGAGACCGCTTCAGAGTCCATCGGAAGTTGACTCACATGGGTATTGGACTGCAGCAAGTGCGAGGATACCAACATTTGCAGAGCGATGAGAACAAAGTTGTCCTCTATGATCTGCTCACGGACTCGGAGAACTATGTTGCGCATCTGGAGCGCTATGCAGCGAGTGTGGTGTCGATTATTGGGTTCGGGAGGAGAATCTCGAATGTGACCGATCCGATTATCACGGAGGTGATTTTCCTCATGCAGAGAGCGGCCGAGCATAATGTGCCAGGAAACTCTTTCCCAATGATCATGGAATCGTTTCCAAGTATGTCGTCTATACAGGGAATGTGATCTAAATCTGACCTGATGATAGTCCTTGCTAAGTTCCCAAGATGGATGGCACCTTGGATGAAGAACATGGGAAAGCCGCGTGCAAAGAACTTCTTCTATGCACTGGCTGAAGAAGCAGCGCATAGCGACGAGGGGAAGGACAACTTCGCCAAGAAACTGTTCGAGCTTGCGCCAAAGTACAATCTGAGTGAGATGGAACTTTCGACCCTTTCTGGATCTTTGTTTGGAGCGGGTAGTGATACCTCGAGCTCAACACTCATCACTTTCCTACTAGCCTGTTGCGCATTCCCAGAAGTGCTGCCTAAAGCTTGGGAGGAACTTGATAGAGTGGTTGGGTCTCATCGAAGTCCAAACTTCGAAGATGAGCCCAACCTTCCATATGTGAAAGCCTTTGCGAAGGAGGTTTTGCGATGGAGATCTGTGGCAATCATTGGTGGACAACCTCATGCTCCGATTCAAGATGAAGTATATAAGGTAAATTTCTTCATGCGTCCTGAAGAACAGTTGACTGACGGGTGATGATTAGGGATGGTTGATACCGAAGAATACCTGGACGCAGGGCAATGTGTGGGCAATTCATAGAAACGAGGTAGACTTTCCGAATCCTGATAGATTCCAGCCCGAGAGGTTCTTGAAGGACAGCCCGCATCGTAGACCTTTCCCAAACGAGCGTGGATATATGACCTTTGGTTGGGGCCGTCGTGTATGTGCCGGTCAGGCACTTGCTGAGCAAGGGACATTTATCAGCGTCGCGCGATTGCTGTGGGCTTTCAACATACAGAAAGCGCTTGACGAATCTGGAAACGAGATACCTGTTGACATATTTGATTATACGTGAGTTTGCTTCTAAATTGAGCCTCCCAGGATGCTGATGGCAAACCAGTGATGGACTGAACATCAGACCGAACCCATTTAAATGCAGAATAAATCGCAGAAATGCTGAGATCAAGGCAACTATTGAAAGAGAAGGAAAGGAAGCACTTGACAACCTTTCCATTTATAATGGCGAGACAAAGTTCAGAATTAGCACATACCATTTAGAGAATCAGTAGAGGGGGGCCATATTCCAGACGAGGGATAGGCAACGTGAAGGGTATCATTAGCACGGCAGATAAAGTACAATACAACAAGACCAGACCAGGAAATATTTAAAGAGCTTCAAGACTCTAGAATTGGCGATGCTGGGTCCAAAAAGGACGAGGAATGGACTGGCTTCCAAGGTAAAGCAACTCTCCGTATCCAGGTAGTATGGTCATACGTGCGCGTCCAAGTTTGTAGATATCAGGAATAATCTGAATCGTCAGGAATGTCAAGAGATCGAAAAACATACCGCAGATTAGGCAATGAACCTTTTCTGGTGATATTGAGATCCATAATATCCCACATAAACTCCTCGTCGATGAAAAATGAGTAGCCAACAGGAGTAGAATCGTCAGAGTCTTCTATCGTAAAGCTGCATATTTTTTCCATTGTATCCGTGAGGATCTTTTCCAAGACGCCATCTTCGAACGCTTCCGCATGTCGCCTGCGTCGAACTCTCACGAATGTATGCCCAATCTTTGTCAAGACCTTGAAGGCATTGACCTTCGTCTTGAAACAGCTCCTTGGGTTGAGCTTCCATGATAGATCTGTCGTGGTTATTCTTTCAACGACTTCTCGGAGCAATGTGTCTCTCGGCTCTGGTTCGTCTTCGGCAGTGCATTTGGGGGTGTGAAATTGATCTTGTGTGAGAGGTTCCGTGGCAAATAACTCGTCCACATCAATGGAGCACTGAGCAAAATCAAGGACTGTGGAGCTCTGGATGAACAGGCCTTGAAAATCGATGATGTCCTTGAAAGTTCGTTCTCCCGACCGCTTAACCGCAAATGTTGTCACAGACTCCAAGGCAGCAAAAAGTTCTTGCTCTTCCCGAACTCGGTCAATCTCAGTATCAGACAGTCGTTTGCCGACCTTAACCAGGGCAGACATGAGGGCTTTTGGAAGAGGACCTTCATAGAAGGATGAAGACCATGCGCCATATTGCGGGAGGGATACCACGCTCTTTATGATGCCCACAAGGGCAGACAGACCATCAAGCTTGGTTTGGAAGTCGGGTTTCGAACGTCGATCCAGAATCTTCGTTACAATCTCGTCCTCTACTGTCTCCATGATCGATTCCCGCACGTTTCGTGATTTGCTACCTCGGCACCAAAACTAAGCAGCAGATTATGGTTCTCAGAAATTCTTCGATATTCGAGTCCTTGATCATTGATTCGGGTTCGAGGGGTATGGCATCGTGTAAGGCCTTCGCGATGGTGGCTTGGAATTCAAAAATCTGCTTTGCAAGCCCAGGCTGTTTCCCCAACCTATCGAGAAGGATCTCATGTGTTGTCGATCGTTGAAGCTTCTTCGAGATATCCGCAAGAGCATGCTCGAGTCGACCACGTTCCTTGAGATTGGTAGCTTCTGGAATTTTGCTCGGGGAGTCTCCAATTCGTTATCGAGGTCCGTGGCCGCGTTCGAGGGCTTACCCAAAACTTGAGTCGGCATCGCGAGGTCGCTGCGAGCAATTGAGAGCGGTCGTCGGGTACAATTGCATGAAAGTACGGGAGGTCGACGGGAACGCGCTCTTAACGCGTTTTCTATATATAAATTAACCTTAGCGCGGGGTTGGAGCCGAAGATGGTTAGACCCCGCCACCACATCAATCACTCATCGACCTCATCTGCAAAGTTAGAAATCCATCAAATTCTCATTCCGAGGTGGTATATCTAGCCCCTGCGCCTCTAGTATTATAGAGGAAGCATTGCAGTCGACGTTGCCAATGCCGCCCGCGAGACAGCCAACCTCGGCTTGATCCGATAGACCGAAATCGGATCACTCTTGGAGGAGAGAGGGGTATATCACGTTACGCTGCTTTTACGAAGCTGGGTGAGCTGACTGCTCATTTCCCAATACTCGGGTCTACCCGCCACATCTCCAGATCTCCAGATCTACGATCCCGTCACTGCCTACCCCCCCTTCCCGTACCGCTGTGCCTCCTCGTCTCATCAGCCTACCCAAGATGGCCGATAGACTCGTGTTAGCCTCGCAGGTATGCTGGAATTGCAAGAATGGAAAACGGAAATGCACCAAAGAGCTGCCGTCCTGTGCTCGCTGTGCCAAGTGTGTCCTATCCTCGTACGACATTAACTACTGCTGACAAGGTTTCAGACTCCTCCTGAAATGCGACTATGATTGGACAGCTGGAAACCCCCCTGAATCATCAGGGGCTCAGAGCAAGTCTTCGCCTGCGTCCTCAGTCGAGGCTCATACCCCGCCGTCACTGCAATCTGCTTCAAGACTTTTGCATTCGTTGTCACGTGGCTCTCCCAGGTCTTTCGGAGGCGAAGCAAACATCCCGTCTCAAGTCCTCTCCATCCTTATTGCCAATGGAGAAAGCGTACAGTCAGTGACCGCTCTCTACTTTCGAACTATTGACGTCTGGCTACCCATCATATCGCCCCAGAAGTGTGTCGACAGACTAGAAAATGTCACATCGGACAACAATCCCGAGCTCTCAAACCTCTTGCTCTGCATGTATCTGGTCACTCGCCAGCCTGGAAAGTCGAGTGGAGTCAAGGAAATGCAATCACCGGTCTATTTTGAGGCGAAGACACTGCTCACTACCCTCACATCTTCGGGAAACTCCTCCATTGAAGTCATCCAAGCGGGGCTTCTTTTGTCACTGTACGAACAGGGACACGGCATGATTGATGTTGCTCAATTGACCATGTCTGTCTGTACGAGAATGGCGATGAAGATGAAAGTTGCCCTCCGAGCTGCACCTGAACTGCAAAACACCGACTTTGGACGATTGTGGTGGGGTCTTGTTATTCTGGATAGGTTAGTTCTCCCCACACCAAAAGATGCCATTCTAACTTCACTCCCAGACACTTGAATCAAATTCTCTCACCAGAAGAGATACAGCTGACCGTTGGCAGCTCAAGTGATGGAGTGCCTTCGATGGAACTACCAGTTGATGACGAAGCTCATACCGGAATGAACAGACCCATTACGATGAGAACGATCTCAGGCATATCAGCTGCATCCCGGCCCACCACCCGACTCGGTCCGTTCTGTCGGGCTTCTGAGGCAGCTCATCTACTAGGCAAGGTGCTGGACCTAGTAGCTCGATCATCGTATACCAATGAGATGGACGAAGAAAAATCTACAGCTCTGGATACATCCCTTCAAGCACTTGCTATGAACCTTATGCAGCTCGCTGTCAATGGCTGGGAAGAATGCTGTGCTGCAATTGGCCTGACTCTGAGGTATTTTCTTTCAATGATGAGAATGGACACCTTGGCTAATCGAAAACAAAGTGCTCTTCTTCTGCTTCATGAGAGAACATGGGAGCTTGTCAGGGGCTCACCCGGACACGACGATAGAAGAGAAATTGCCGGCATGACCTTGAGCTCAGCGACGAGAATGGTTATCGACATTAGCCGTCGTTTCCACATGGATCTAGCATTCATTGACCTCCCAGCACTACCTCTTCCTGCGACGTATGCTGTGTATCGGGCCAGCATGTTATACATCGACTTTGCTGGGGACGAGTTCCTCGGATCTGAATGGAATTCTAACATGAAAAGTTTGCGAGGCACACTTGAGTATTTCGGGAAGAGGTGGAATGTCGGAAGTAAGTGGTCGCCGTTCGAGTCAGTTACTTCAACTAATAATGCAAGAACACTACCTCGATCTGATTGATACCGCTTTGGCAGACAAAAAACGAGCTCGGTCCGCGATGAAACCAGATCCGGCGGGGACTCACGGGGCCCATGAGCTGCTTCGAGATATGGACATCAGCCATGGATAACGCATTCCGCTGTTGAGCACTCATTAACGGTTGAAACCCGTGGTCGGTGATCGCTCGCTACTATCAATTGCTCAAGCTGGCATCCCCTGTTTCCAATATTTCCTCCACCGAAGGGAGACAGGTTCATCGCTCCATTCAACAACGATGAGGCTTCTATTATCGTACAATGACCTGTGATTCATTAGCGATATGTCTGGGAAAACTTCTTGCAATTTTACATCCCGACAACGAACATTGCATCGAGGACCAGATTCACAGCATGATCCGAGCAGTCAAATTTTCCTTCCAAGCACGACTCGGAGCTTAATTGTCAAAGTCGTTCGCATCTTTCCATATCAAGAAGCTGGCAGTATCGATCCGCATTTTGATATCCATCAAGAGACTCGAGACAGTTTGTCTGCTCAGAAGAGCCTGCGCCACTTCTCTGGAATTGCTTTTGGCAGACATGATCCAGACAGACATTGCGCCTACCGAGTAAGCTGATCAGGTAGACAGAAGTCACACAATCTGAGCATCTTTACCTGAAACGGCAAGAAAGATTTCGTCCCGGTACTCCGAAGGTGGTGAAGCGAGCGTGAGGCCCAGCTGTTGATGTATGGCCTGGGATGTCTATGTGCTTGAACACTCGATATGTGCTGGGAGGATCTTAGTCGACTCTACAAGGTATGCAGCTAGATCCTGATCCTTACCGTCTTGCCAAAAGCGGCACGTAGGATATTGAAAGTCAGCTCCGCGGTCATCCAAGCCGCAGCAATTGGCTGCCCACATCTTTATCCATGTCAGTGCTGTACAAGCAGTTGCAATGGAGAACTCACTCCAATCAAGAAAGGCGTTAACAACACTTTGTCATCAGACTTATACAATTCTTCAACTAAACTGGCCGAACCAACAGATTCACCTCCAACTCCTCCTACCATGGGAGTTGGGGGTATAGCCTTGATCAGTCACCTTCGACGGCCTTGTGGTAGAGCGGTGAGGTGATTGGAAGCTTGCTTTGTGCGGGGAATTTGTTGCAAGTGGCCGCAACAATTTAAAAGGATATTGTCAGCGAAGGAATTAGCCGTGCTACGAATGGTATTCTTACTCAGAAGACAGTGTGAAGTGAATCATAGTGCTAGTGTCAAAAGGAGATCTCGAGGGCGGGTTCTATAATGACGGCGAAGATGCTAGGCTTCTTTTCAACTTCGACGCGTGGGGCGGTTATCTGCTAACAGCTAGCTCGAAGTTATGCATGTCCGCGGCTTTGGGCTAGGTGTTTGATTGGAAAATATGGCCGAATAATGACACGATGCTTACCTGCTAGAGAGGGGCAGGGTTTATACCGGCGGATCGCCACTGCTTGGTGCGGCCGCAGCCGCACCAAGCTACTCGGTACTAATTCCAAATGTACCTTGCACATCCAGAACCTGAGAATTTTGCAACGCAGTGTAAACAGTAAGCCGGCAGCCTTTCCTTTGTCATTGTCACCAAATAGCCTTTCACTTTGTCTTGGTATCTTTATAATGCTTATATGTTAGCAAGTTTTCGGTGGCTGGGCAAATAACTGTACCACGTGACTTGATGTCAAGACTCCCTATATTAACTCAACTTTCCGTCCTCACCATGGCCATTTTAAATACACCAAGCTTCTCTACTATTACTCTTCCTAATACCAAGTCAAAATTTCCACCATGTCCTCAGACGGTCTCCTCGTCATCGGCAGTGGTCCCGGCATCGGCGTCACAACCGCCTCCCTCTTCGCCCAAAAGAAGTTCACTAAAATCGCCCTCATAGCACGAGACAACTCCCGCCTCACCAAAGATCGAGAAACGATCCTACAAGCTGCCAAATCAGCCGGAAAGACAGTCGAAGTGCAAACATGGAGCGTAGACATCACCAACAGCACATCGTTCAAGGCTGTCCTGAAAGAGACCGAGAAATTCGCAACTTTCAGCTGTGTGTTCTTCAACGCCGCAAGAGTAGAACCCAGTGATCTACTTTCCTTCCCCGAGGAGGAGATTCTGAAAGATTTCAAGGTCATTCCTCATTCCCTCCTCCCCATCTTCCATACTAACACTTTTCCAGACAACGACCATAGCCCTCTACACAATCTCCCACTGGGCCCTCCCAATCCTCAACTCCCTTCCCGCCTCATCCCAGCCCTCGTTGCTCATAACAAGCAGTCTTCTGCCCCACGAGCCTGTCCCATATGTGTTCTCCCTCTCGCTCGTGAAAGCCAGCCAGCGGAACTTGGCCCAGAGTCTGGCACTCACGTATCCGGATGTGCATGTTGCGCTTTTGAATGTTGGAGGCCCCGTGAGCTGGGAGGATAAGTGGTTTAACCCGCCTGCTGTGAGTATTACGCTCTTCTAGATTATCGATATTGATGCTAACGATGACTAGATCGCAAAGAAATTCTGGGAACTGTATACTCAAGAGAAGGATAAATGGACGTTGGACTTGGATCTTTTGGCTTATGAATAAAACACAGAAGTAGACGTGAGAGATTCAAATTGGATGAAATCTTGCTTGGTTGTTTTTTCTTATGGGTATTTTCAACAATATACATAGACTTCCCTTCATTTTCAGAAACCGTCCCCGTTATAAGCAATCAAGGTCGTTGTGGCAGCGTTCGCTCCCTTTGCCGCCGCACCGGAAGCTCCAGCGAGCTGTTTTATCCTGCTTGCCACAGCGGCGGGAGTGTTAAGTCCTTCTAGACTCATCAAGTATGCTGCTAATCCCGCAACATGCGGACTTGCTATTTATTTTGTCAGCCTCATATTGTCCCTCTTTCAATTCAAGAATTGGATTGCTCGCAAGCTGACAGACATACCCATACTCGTTCCACTCAATACTGAGCTTGCACTATTGCTTGTTATACCTACAGACTGCACCTTTACACCCGGTGCAAAGATATCGACTGCGGCGCCGAAATTCGAGAATGAGGCTTTGGTGTCGGTTGATGCGTCGATGGCGCCAACTGTTATGGCGGAGGGTGCGGAGGCGGGCGAGGTGGTGTTTGCATCGACCTTCTCTTCGTCAATCTCGCTTCAATTCAAATCCCGAAATTTGGTCGGAGTGGAGAGAGGAATGTGATAGGGGAAGTACATTTTCATTCCCAGCTGCAACAACAACCACCACGCCCGCTTTCGTCAGCGCAGCAATCGCACTATTCAACGCTGCACTCTTGCTCCCTCCAATACTCATATTCAGGACTGCTTTCCCTGCCAAGCCTCTTGCTGTCGCGTTCGTGGCGACGAAGTTCAGTCCCTGAATAACGCCGGAATTTGTCCCTGCTCCATCCGCGTCGAGCACCTTTACTGCGACAAGGCAGACCGCTTTGGAGACACCGTAAGTAATTCCTCCTACTGTTCCTGCGACGTGGGAGCCGTGCCCGTTTTCGTCTGTATTCTGCTTTTGGTCAGCACCTGATTTCACAATACAAGGGTGTACGTGCGTTGGTATTGACCAAATTCGCACCCCATGTTGCGCGGCCGGCGAATTCCTATTTCTATCAGTCTCTCAAACAACTTGATTCGGGAGGAAAGAAAGCTTACGGTATGTGTGAGCTTGATCCCCGTATCAACAATATACGCCACAATACCACTCCCAGAACTGTTATCAAAAACATACCCCGTACTCCCCGCAGCAGCATGACTTATCCTTCTCAATCCTGCCGGCGCAGAAGCTTGAGAAACCAACGCACCAGTCTTCACCACTGTGTCAGCCTCCACATACGCGACCTCCGTCGCTGATGCAATCTCCAAGATCATGCTATCTTCGGCCTCCAGACTCATGCCCCTCCATCCAGACATTGAGAACGCATCCATTTTTGTTGCTAATGACTTCCCATCTTTGCCTCTTGCTACAAGATTCCGTTTCCGCAAGGCAGTCATCACGGATGCTTGGTGTATGGAGACTGCATCGTCGGTGGCGTTGTTATTGTAGACGACGATGTACCGGTTCGAGATAATGTTTTTGGCATCTGTATTTGACACGGGGACACCGATGCCGTTGACTTTTGCTCCGTGGCGACCTGGTGTGGGAGTTGCTTGAACGAGTGTGTTAAATGCCGCTAAAATGCAGATGAGAATGTTGAAGGAAAATGAAACCATTGTGAATAACTTTTATATGACAGAAAGAAAAGAAACGACAAACTATAAACGAAAAAGTATTGAAGGAGAGAAGGGGAAGTAGTCGAGGATATAACAAAAACAAAGAAGAAGGGGGAAGGTCGAAGTGCCAAGGCCGGGGCGGGACCCGCCAAGTGACACTCCGCCAAGTCAGACAGCGAACGCGAGGCCTGTGAGAGGCGCTGCAAGCGGAAAACCATTTATTTCTGGCATTTGCCAAGCTGCCAAGTGCTATGCACACCATAAGGCACTTGCACTGGAAGATTTTGGCGCGCCGATGCGACGATGAAGGATGGGTCGGGCGGCGTCAGTGGTATTGGCTGTTTCAACGCTGGAACATTAAATGATATCCATTCACTTTCCATTCCTTCTCCAAATCTCCAACGGAGACAAGAGATGTATTTGATTCGAATTAGTTTTAGGCCGTGTTTTGACAGGAGCGAGGGCTTAGCCTATCTATAGGCACAACTCTCATTTGTACTCGTTTTCTACAAAATGAGGAACATAGGCTAAGGCCTACATAGTTTATGACTCCCCACAGTGAATAAGATCTGAAGAGAACTCTATTAAACTTGAATGATCTCAGCAGGCTTTGGTATATGAGATGGTTGTATCGTGGGAGACACCCAAGCCTTTACCAATTTCACAAACTCTGGAAACCACCCTTCATTTCTTCATCTCATATTTTACAAAGCCTTCCACTTTTAATTTTGAACCAACTCCTTTTGGGTTTTTCTTTTCATCTTCTGATTTCCTTTCTCCTTCAACCTCACGGCATTGATTAACTTAGTCGTCGCTTGAGAGGTCAACCGATACGCATCAACCTCCTCCCTGAATCCATATTGCGCCAGAGCCTTGAGCTCGATTGTATACGACTGCTTCACATTTACATAACAGAAGTCTCGCTTCATTCCCTTGCCGTTTCGAAGTTTAAGCGTGTCTTTGGCAAACGGCTTGCTTTCAGTTGCAACTCGAAGATAACCAAAGCGCTGCGCAGCCAGCGTCCCAGTGTTGACTTTTAGACCCTTCGATGCGACGTGTTTTTTGATCGCGGTTCCGTGGAAGGATGTCATCTATCGAAATTGAATTAGTTCAGTCTGTGAAGCTATAATTTGACCTACGATTACGAATTCTACGTGGGAATTGTGTTGGGTTGGCTTCGGACAGGAAATGATAACCACCGGGTGATTGAAGGCTCCATCAAGAAGCTCGGGATCCGTAAAAGCACCTTTGGGAATGCTTATTTGAGCTGGAAGAAACATCACAGTTCCCGGGAGGATTTTCGATGCTTCGTCTGCCCCTAGCAACTTGAACACTGCCATACCTGTCGGTGGCACTTGAGTTGTAGTCTTCATTGTCACTTCGAGCTGCTTAATAAATTTAGATTCAGGAAGAATTTGTCCATGCCCAAGATAACTCTTTATTCATTGACCATTTTCACGAAGTGCGCCGGATCCAGAAGGTCATAAGTCCTTTGTGTCACATAGACAAAGAGAGGAGGATAAGAAGCCGCCAGGAAATCCATTAGCAAACAAAGAGATTTCATTGAAGTTAAATTTTATGCTCTATGCGAGCACCAAGAAAAGACTAGTCTTAAATCAAGTGTCCTAAATTCGTTTTCTTTGGAACTAGGTGATTAATTCTAAGCTGTAAACAGGATAGCTATAATATTAATATAAGTGCCGCTTTCAGCTGTGAGAATTGCTGATTAGATAGAAAGCAATGTACTATCTTTGACTATAGTTTTATTATTATTAACGAGGTAGAAGTATTATAGAGCTATATTCAAAAGGTCAAGCAACTCGAGTAATAGACATTCTCGTATATAGTGCGTCCTGAACTAATAACAGATAACTACCTTGAACACAGAACTATTTGATTAAGAGCAATGTATGTATTAGGAAATGCAAAGGTGTCTTGGCTTAACGAATAACTCAATCTAAGGGTTACGAGAGGAGGTATAGAAGCGGAAGCGTCCCTTGCCAAGGTCACATGACTACAGGCACGTGATAAGATTCTCGTTAGAAAGCTTAGGCGCATTCTAAATAACAAAAGTAGTTTACAGTTACTTGATTATTAGGTTTTGGAAATGGAGATTTTATTAAAAAGATCTCTATGCATGGGAATTACTTCACCTTGGCATGGCCGCCACTCGTAATCTTAAGCGAACTGTTGCGAACTTCAGGGCGGCTACCTAACGTCGCCTCATCTACATTTTCCCCATCGACAGCAATAGATCCAAAGCACGACCAACATGGCACAAACTACTGAATTCCGCCTCTTAGAGCTAGTCGATGAACTTCTCATTGGAATTATTGATCATGTCGAATCCAAAGACGACCTCCGCAGCCTCGTGCTCGCATGTTCACGCCTCCAGGGACTTGCTGAACCAGCCCTGTACCAGTTCATTCTCATCCGTAGAGGCGTGGAGGCCGTCCAATTGTCTGATGCTATCTCAAGCAGGCCAATCCGTGCCTCGTTCATTCGCAGCCTTCATATCCGATATCTGCACGCGTATAAAAAGGATATCGGGGTTCTGAACCACAACCTTAAGAAAATGTGCAGTCTGCAGGAATTAATGATTGAGGCACCTTGCTGCAATGACAACCATCGGCTAGGAGACGGCTTCAAGAGCCAAGGGAAGATAGATTATGCCGAGTATTTCGCCTTTGCTTCCTCTATGACGCTGGAATCACAACCAAGAGTTCAAGTACCTCTCCAAACTTGTAAGTACATTTTACTTATCGTCCCATATCTTTATCTTCTTGCCAGGCAGATAATAATGATACTCTCCAGTTACACTCCACAGTCATAATGAGCAGGGCACAGGACGAAATGCTTTTAACATGGGAAGGAATGCGGTCATCTTCCTTCACCCCACACTTCGCAATCTGACAATATCCTGCTTTGACATTGAGGAAGACATCGAACCTTATTTATCAGCAAACCGCAGTCGAACAGTGCTACGAAACCTTACGTTCGACGAATGCAACATCACTGCCAAGGGTCTCGCAGCCATCCTCTCCGTACCTAAAGCTCTTGAGAAGCTAAGCATCGGAGAGAGAATGTATCATCTACACGGATACGATCACGCCCCACTTGGCCGATCTCCAGAGCCTTTCTTACAAGCTCTTGCCCTTCAGAAAGACTCTCTACAGTATCTCAAGCATATTGGGGGCCGCTGCGATTTTCCAGGAAGCATTGCACACCTGTCTATGGTTGCATTTGCCAACATCAGAGAATTGGAGCTGGACATACATTCCATCCTCTCTTCCATCCTTTATGAAGAAGCAAATCGTGGAGCGCCCTCTATTCCTGCTAATTTCCACTTTCGCCTAATCCGATCATATCACAACATATCGGAGCAAGCTTCGAATGGACTTGAGAACCCGCTTTTAAGATCTATGTATAGATGGTTCAAGCTTGTTCCTCATCTCGACTACATCATAGATTTTAACGGTCGGCAGGATGGAGACAGCATACTCACAGACCTGTGGAAAGATGAGAAGAACCATAAGATCTGGAAGAAGATCTTTGACCTTGCGGTCTCAGATGTCACCCAAACTCAGAATACATCGAATAAGCGACGGCTAAAGATTCTCATCGTCCAGAGCTCGGGATTCATTCCGCCATATATGTATGGCGAAAAGCGTCCAGTTGAGGCAGTGGTTTTCGATTCGTATAACTCCAGATGAGTGACTCGAAGCGAGAGAACTCCTGGCAGGTTGGTTAATGAACATGTGCCACGCATTTTAAATGGGAGAGATTGAATTTCGTCGAGAAGAATCAAGCCGTGAGACGTTCCATTGTGACCACAACAGAAGAATCGAAACGATGTCGACCTTTTCCTTTTCTACTTTTGCGCTTGTTCGTGGTTTTGGTAATTCATTTGTATGATGTCAGAATGAGAAAGCTGAAAGGTGGGCCAAAGGAGTTCTCGAGTCGGTAAGGTCAAAACCAGAATGTCCCAAGACCCAATGCCTTGGCCTTTTACAATGCATGTTTTCTTATTTTCATCAGCCTACTGCGATGCGGACTCGGAAACATGTTCTCTTCAATCACTATTTGTGTGGGCAAGTGGACAATGTTTTCCTTTGCCACTCACAACTTTTCAATAACTCCTTGAATGAGTCCTCGATTGTGATACGCTCCACACACCCATATTGAATTGCGAGCTAGTAAAAGTATCAATAAACGCTTAGCATACGGCTTCGACTATTCCACTGCTCATACTCCATACATCGCTTCACCAAAAAAGTCCGTATCTTGAAACCGCGTTGTGTCATCATGGATCTGCTCTCTAACTTCATCACCACCCATGAACACATCTTGCTTTGGTTGCTCCATAACTTGGTTCGAACGCTCCATAGGAGGACTTGTTTGCAGCAGCAGATGGCGATTCGCTTGTTCCGTATAAGGACTCGATTGCTCTGCCAACATCTTCTCATATGCATTCCATCCCAAATGCTGGTATTCTTTTGCGACCTGTTTCCATTGATCTGCTTGAAACTTTGGCTCAATCGGTGTTGCTTCCAACAAGGCTTTGCCTACGAAAATGACATCAACTCCTTTCGAAATTGCTTCTTCGGGAGTCTGACATAGAACGTATCCATCCCTCTTGCGAAACAGGTCGATATCTGTTGCAAAGGTCAAGAAGTCAGTCTCGTCGTCTTCTGTCGGTTTTCCCAGCGCAATGAAGCCAAGGACAGTTTCGGGGAATTCCTTTGCAATTCGGATACACTCCTTTGTGTATATTCCATTTGCAAAGGATCCCCAAGCCGCCGATTCTGCTAAAAGGACCAATCCTACGGTGTCCTGTCGCTCCTTTTGCTTGATAGCTTTCGCCAAACCCGAGATACATCCCTGACCAGACAATAGCGTCGCACTAATAAAGTCTGCCCAGTCCAACATTTTGAATGTACTGTTGTAGAGCTGGTTCCCTGCGGTATTCCCGATATCAACGAACTTTCGATCTTCGAAGAGGAGGAATTGATGCTTTGTCGCCAGGTCATTCAGTTGGTCGAGATATGTTTTCCCCCACCCTGTCATCATGTCCGAGTGTATCTTGAGAATGGCAATGTGCGGACCAATTCCTGCTCAATATTAGTGAGTCTTCTGGTTGACGTGGAGGAGAACGTACGCTCCATGAGACTGATGAGTTCTTTCAAGCTTGTGCAGTCGCAGGAGAAGCCGAGGTTGGACTGCTTTTCTTCCATAATTTCGAACAATCGTTTGACCACTGGGTGCGACTTCTGATGGAGACGGCTTCCATAGGGTTTTCGCAGCCTGGGCACTCCTTGTGGGAACGCTTCATTGATCGGAGGCATTGTTCCAGAGTTGCACCAACTCCAAAACAGCTGGTGGTGTCGGGGATGGAAGATGCTTTCCCTGAAGCGATATTGAGGATTGAAAGAAGATATTTTCGCTGCGTTGTTGAAGATTGCAGATCGAGGAGAGAAATAGATGCGGTCGCTCTGGGGAATAAGGAAGGAGCTCTGCACTGATAACAGCAACGAGCGAACTCCCCTCAGCACAGAAGGAACAAATCCATCGCCCTTGCTATGTATAAAATGAGAATTGCGAAATTGCGAGAAGCGATCGGAGAAATGCGTTGCACTGATGAAGTGTGGTGCAGCATACAACATACCCTCTCACCACGCATTTGCTTGAGTTTTTTTCCCCTTGCGCGAAATGAATACTTTGCTCATAATTATTCTATGATGATGAAGAAGAAGCATATTGTGCCGGGGGAGAATTGCTCAGAGAGATGCTTCGCACTGTTAAGGGGTAGTACAATATGCAGAGTGATCCCAAGTACCTCCCGGCTTACGGCAATACGAATCCGCAGATGTCGCATCTGTAAGCCTGCAGCCCATTTCAAGTTATATCTTCATCCTCGACTGCAAACCTAAATTGGTCAAACACAAGTTTGAGAGCGGGTGGCTGGCTCCATTACCGTATCGGAACGCTCTGCTGATAAATGGGGGAATGAGTGAACTCCACATAACTTGAGAGCATCGCACTAAAAATCAAGCACTTTTCACTTGAAAATCTGCTGTGAGTAATCTAGCTCGTGCTTTTGAAATCTCGATATTAAAGTTCTGCAAACCAACCTCTTGAAAGAAAACAAAATATTGGCGGAACAAGTATTCAAGATGGAGCTTCCCACCCTCGGCTCACCATCAGTCGAGACCTTCATGGCCAAAGTCTCCTCTTCACTCAAAACTACACTCCCAGCACCATCTCGAGTCCTCTCTTTTGGGTCTACTCTCTCTGAATTAATTCCAAGAATGAATTCTCTCGTCCTCTCCGGAGTCAAGCGCGGCATGGCCGGCTTTCCAGCACCAATTGATCCCATCACTGGCGACTTGATAATCGCCGTCGACACAGAATATCAGCCTGCAATCCTCGTTCGCGTACTGTCACGCACGGCAGTGCCATTCCATGAAGTGACATCGAAGTTCGTGTTTGAGGAAGGACATCCAGAGATGACGATTGAGTTTTGGAAGGAGTGGCACCAGAAATTTTGGGAGAAGAAATTGGATCATGATGGGACAGTGTTTGGGAATGTTGATGGTAAGAAGGTGTTGAATATGATTTTTGAGGTTGTGTGGCCCGTGCCGAAACCATTGACCGTCGAGAGTGAGCCGGTGAAGGCACTCTTAGAGTTGGTGGACAGGGTCACAGGACTGAAGGTTGACCTTTGGCAAATCAAGGAGGTGTTCGAGTTTGGGGAGGGACGTCGAGAAGATAATAAGAAAGCGAATTCGTTTGCTGTGGTGGGAAAGAAGACGGCTAGGACGAGCTTCCCTGTGCTGAAAGAACGGAGGAAATTGGGGGATTATTCGGTACGTGCTATATCGATCAGAGTTCTGGTGAAGTTTTCACTTTGAAGTCAAGTTGACTAACTTAATGTATTTTAGGTGGGCTGGGCTTGTTTGGTGAACCGTATCTGTTGATCCGCACGACTTGTGTGGAAGAAATAAAGTTTGAACTAGTTGAGGAAGACTTTGCTCAAGCAGAAGGTCAATATTCTACCAAGGAATGGAGAACAAATTGCATCAAATCTTGGAAAGACAAGAAAGATTATGATGGCGTTGCTTTCGAGAACGGCGTCTGTAAGTCCGTGCTGTGCGAAAATTTCAACACCATTTGGCCGACGTTGGAGGAACAGTTTCCCTGAACATATTATCTGGGATACATCATATCAGATAGGAGAATTGATTTCGGATATTTCCATCCTGGCACTCGCTTGTCCACGTGCTGTCGGGATCCTGGGCCTTTGAAGTTTGAGGGGGGTATAAGAGGCCGGCTCGCCTCCCGTAATAATACAGCTACTATCACCGAATTTTCCATCCAGTGGTTGACACAGGAACTTTCAACAACACAAAGAGACAGCGTTTGCTGCAGCTAGGAAAATTGTGCTATGGCTCAGGATCGTGCAAGTATGGGGTATATGAGATGTAATAAGGTCCGAACTTGAGTAGAGGCAGGAGGCTGGCTGGCCTCGCTTAATATCACAGCTACTATGGTCGACCATACAACAAGATGATTCGAACATCTGCTAGAAAATATGAAAGAAAAGGTCTGTTGCACATCGATTATATGCAGTATATAGTAGGATGCTGAGAATCTGAGGAATGATGGCTGGGTTAAGCCTAGAACTTGGAGGTCGACTTGCCTCTTGGATTATTACAGCTCTATTATCGCAAGCCTTCCCAATACATGGTTGGTGGGATTTTCTTTCCGCTTGAGAGACTTTAACTGTTGCACATCTAGATATGCAATATATATTAAGATAATGAATTAGTAGGCAATAAGAGCTGCAATACAAGCGTTGACTGGCACATGTAAAGCTGCACCTGCAGCTACTTTGCTACGGCGCAGGCTGAATTAGACATATGTGGACACAAGAACTAGAAACTTTGGTCTGTTGCACATCTAGAATATGTACTATAGATTGGGTTGTTAAAAGTCGGAGTAATACGAGATGCACTAAGCTTCGAAGCGAGCACACCTGACATAAAAACTGCAGCTGCCTTGGCTGTCAGCGCATCGGACTGGGTAAATTACCGAGAACGAAAGACAGCAGTGTTTGTTGCACATCGAATATATATCTATATATTAGGTTTTTGAGAATAAAAGGTATAACACAATAACTAAGTCTCGAAGCTGTGCCGCTCGAGGGAAACTGTTGGTGTTTCGTCTACGGGCGACTCCGCACTGGATGAGTGAAGCTACTCCAAAACAGACAATCGAACACTATTTGCAAATCACACTCTTATGATGATCTTCCAGTTTATTATACAAAACAATGTTTACTCTGTTGTTTCGGATAGCCGACTTTGCTAGCACGCACATCTGCCTCGAGCACGATGCTGGGCTAGATAAGAGGAACAAAAGGCACTGTATGAAGAAAAATTCTTGTTGTACATCTATATCCTGCACGATATATTGGGTTGAGCTAAATATCCGTCATAAGAGGTGCAAGAAGTTGCGGTGAGTGACACGACTGGCAACGAAAACTGCAGGTCTTTTGCCAGCAACGACACTCATTCGGATCAATGGCCACAAAAAAAAAAGAAGAACTTGTTTGTTGCAAATCGAACTTCTGCAATATATATTGGGGTACTGAGAGTATGAGCGATATGTGCTGCAATAAGAGCCAAGACAGCACACTCGTTGAAGACCTGCACTGGTTTCGCCACTTGGCATCCCAATGTGGACGCTATCCTCTCAAAAGGGCCGCAACATTTCCATCTGTTGCAGGTCGAGCTTCTGCAGTATTAGATTAACTTATTGTTATTATGGGAATAGGAGCTGCAATAAGTATCCGGGCACGCTGACGAAGAGGTTGGTGACAGTGCGCCATTTACGTACCTCTAAAAATCCTTCTCCCCAAACTGGATAAACTTTTGACGAAGAACAGCTCTGTTGCACGTCTGCTATTCTGCACGTATATTGCAAAGGTGTGCGTGCAAGGAAAGAACCCAGGATGGCTTCTCAATAACAGGTGATGGTATGCTTCCGGTTCTGCCCCGGACGTTGGGCCGCTTTGCTCATGCTCTCCACATGGCTACCATTGGACATCAGCAGCCTCAAGAAAAAGAGTCGATCGTTTGTTGCACATCTGCAAATGCAGCGCGTTATTAAAGATCCGCTCCTACCGGGTTCGAACATGATTCAGGAAACCAGTAGGCGCCGAATAGGGGAGTTAGTCTGACCTGAATGGTCAGATGGCCTTCTCGTCTACAAGCCTTGCGGACATGGCATTGGCTACGCCTCTGAAATGTCTGAACTGGGACCAGCAAGAGCTGAGAACCGGGGACATAGTTAATCTAATTTGACGTGGGCGTTCCGGGGAAGTCGCTGCGTGGTTGGGGGAGTGGGCTGCAGCTGGAAATCGTGGAGGTTGGTGCGTGGCTGACGAATTTTTACAAATGCGCTGGAGGTCTTCCGTACGATCATACGTGGCGGTGTTAATGGGGCGGGAATGTACGGTGAAGGGGGCTGCATTGCTTCTGAGCTGTGATGTCGTTGTGATTTGACAGCATGCATGTGCGGAAAAACTGCGGAGGCGAAGTGGAAGGGAAAGATGCAGGTGACAGTGATGGTGATGTGGCCCAAAGAGGGAGCCCGGAACTTTAATTTTGCGTTATGGCACAGGGGGGTTGGGCTATAAATAGGGGGGCGCATGAAAATGGTGCTGCGGTGTGGGGTCTTCCCAGCGTCACAAGGAAACCCCGCACACTCGACGACAACACTTCAACATTTTGATTGGCACTCGGAGTATATCCTCAATGTCAACTATCGCAAGGATGGGAGCTAAGTAAAGCTTTCAAGTCATGAGCGGAGACGGGTCCATTGCCAATAGTGTGGCGAACACAATCGACCGTCTTGAAGGGCTATCATTAAAGGCCTATCACCGCATTGTAAGGCAGTCATATTTTACGAAGTCTCACAATATCACGGCACTTCCTCCGAAAAGAGTCTAACGTACTTTCAGAAAGGCCCCAAAAAGCGTTACCAGCGTCCCCCATACAACCAGATTCCCCAATACCGCGATTATGACCCACGGCTTCCGCGTCACCGACCTCGAGCCTTGACTCTACCCATCCTATCTTCAACAACGACACACAAGAAAAAGCCCCCGCAGAATACCGATCCGCAGCTGGACAATCTTCTGATGCGTCTTCCCGCCGAGATCCGTATCTCCATCTACGAAGCTGTCCTCGGCCATCGCAGAGTCCATATTTTATTTCGGTCGGGGCCAGAGCGGGCTGAGCACGAGTCCATTGTCCGTGGCGAATATAGGATAAGGGAGCGTTGGGAATGGAGTTGGTGGAACACAATCTGTACTTGGGATCACAATGAAGATGCCGCCTACAAGAATATCATGACTGATGATATCTGCGGATATGCCAAGCATTTCGATTGGAGCAAGCAACATTGGGCTCCCACTACAACAGCAGGGATGCAGAAGTTGGAGTTTGCAATTTTGTTAACTTGTCGAAAGATGTAAGCACTTCCGTTAAGTTGTGCAATTGGAACCTAGATGTGACGCTAATACGCGATGGGAAGTTACTCGGAAGCTATCGACCTGCTGTATAGAACCACGACCTTCGTCTTCAATGACCCTAACCTGTTCCGTATATTTCCCCATTTCCTCCTGCCCAGAAGATTTGAAGCAATCACTTCTATCGAAGGAGTGTGGAGAATGCCAGCTCCCACCCGCTACGAAGTTCCAACCGACTCTGGTTTCACGCGGTTTTGGAACCAGATGTTCACGATCCTCGCAAACATGCCAAGCTTAAATCACCTCAAGATTGTTCTTCCGGAATACCAATGCCCTAGACCTGCACCGGACAACTTGCAACAGATGTGGCTGGGACCGCTAGAGAAACTCAGGGGGAAAAACTTAAAGGTGTTTGAGGTCTGGATCCCGGAAGGTTATGCAATGCATTTCAAAGTTGATGAACGGTCTCATTTCAAGCTAAATACTATTACTGATATCATGATCGGGATGATGGACAATGCGAATAGCCGCTTTCACTACTTGAATGGAAGTGGTGGCTGTGGCCCAGTGGGGTTTTGGCTTGGCAATTTTCCGTTACCATTCCCTCAATCCTGATTGTATAATACCCGGAAACGCAAATTATAGGAGATGTCTGAGTAGTGTAAAAGACGCGTGGTTAACCAATGAAATGAAGCTGATCATCGAGTGTGAATCACAACAGTTGTGAGTCATGCGCACTTCACCGCTTCCATTGTCCCACCCAAATGAGTCAACTCTCAAGATTTTCAATTCATTCTTGGAAGTCTGAAAAGAGCGTCGAAATCTCACAATAATCAACTACCAAAGAATTAATTGTAACGACACAGACCCTGAATGAAAAATGGCTCGCCAATTACTTTCAATCTCTTCCCTCACCTACTCCCAGAACTCCGCCTCCAAATCTGGGAGCATGCCCTTCCACCCCCACAAATTCTAGACCTAGCACTCACCGACCGGCGTCGCTCTCGAGAGATACCACTCTCAGTGCGCTATTGGGGACCTTTCAGCATCTGGACAACCAAAACGCCACCCAAACACTCTCTCCTGCGCCTCGTCAATCATGAAGCTCGCCAGGTATTCTTGAACCGCTACAGCAGGACTTCCAGTTGGGACGATCCAATAGTAAGGGCAGGGAGAGTAATCTGGATTGATTACAGCCGCGATACTTTATACTTCAGCAAATCAAATACCAACAGGCTGATCCGCTGTATTAGCGGAGAGAACGTAGATGGCGAGAGCTTTCCTCTCCACATGAGGTCCTCGTTCGACTTTTCAAAAGTTCGATACATCGCAGCTGAATGGCCACCACTCGGACCTTTTTATGGCGAGGAAGAGGCTGGACAGGTCTCTGAGGAGCCACATTCCATCGCTAAAGACCTAGGGCTGCTGTTCGAACTGTGTCCGAAGCTGGAAGAGTATGCTGTAGTTGTTGATGGAAGGGATCTGGACTTTGCTTGGGAAGAAGAGTTTACGGCTGATGAGGAGGGGCGATTTCCGGACTTGAGAGGCAAGTGGAATGGAGGGTTGGTAGATGCGACACCCGAGAGATGCGAGAAGGGAGGCGTGGTTGTGAGGGGTAGATCGATGCTCGCGCCAGGTGCACTTGTACCTTTAGCTGAGGCTATCAGGAAACAGAAGCCTGGTTTGAGGATACCCATGCTGAAGATAAAGTTGTTTATCAATGACCGCTGTCCTGAAAACGTGCGCAAATGGGATCTTTTTGCAGGCACTTGTAGGTTGACAGACGGTAGTAGCGATGCTGGTGGTGGGAGTATTTAACTTGCCAATGAATGAATAAGGATTGGCCTTGTTCCCGGAGAACCACAAAGAGTGGGTGTTGGTAATGGCTTTGGAGACGGTCATCCCGACTTGGAAGTGGGGAAGCCTTGGGTGATTGGAACCCAAAGGAAGCTAAACCCAACGAGCTTATCCATATTTTGCATCCTACAATTTTCATTTCAATTCCAAAATAGCCACAAAATCGAACACTCTGCCCTATTCAGACCTCAAAGTAAACAGCAACTTGCTACTTGGTAACCATGGCCCCCATACTCGAGAAGTTTGCTGGTAGCGACATTACCGATGAGATGATATCCCAAGCCGCCTCACTATTCAGCTCACACTACGGAGTCTGGGGCTCTGTTGCAGCAGAAAAGATGGGAGTAAAACAAGGTAGGACATTTTTTCTATTGTACAATCATGGCGTCAATCAGTGGGACAAGGTCCCAAATAATTGTAGATGTCCGAAAAGCTCTTAAAACATTTCTCGGCACACTTGCGCCTCTTGCTTGCGGAGGGTGAATCGAGGAAATCATACACCAAATTCACTTATCCTCTTCCAGCTCTCAAGTTTTGTTGCATATCGCAAATCTCATAATGAGAGCTCATACTCAAGTCTTATGAGTGCGAGATGAGCGTGAGCTCTCATTATGAGATTTGCGATATGCAACAAATATCTAGCTAGCTCGGCTCATTCACTCGAAAGCATATCTCGAGCTGCCATGTGGCTTCGAACATTATATTCCATACTCAAATAAATTATTCCGTCTTCAGCGCTAACTGCAATAAACGTAGGATCCCGCGTCAAGATATCCCCCAATAAGCTCAGAGCAGATATCCTTCCCCCTCTTCCAGTCGGTGCACAACACATTCTCATCCGCGCCCTCCTTCCTAACACCACCTCACCAATCGCCCACATCTTCGCAACCAGCTATGCTCACCATAACAGGCCCATGCTCTGGCCAACACAACTCGTTGTCCACTCTTCTCATCGAAACCAAGGAATTGCGAAAGCACTATTGCAAAGCTTGCGAGAAGGGAACGAGGAGCAAGGAATGATGATTGGCGTTTTATCATCCAATGCATTTACAATCGCAGCTGTACTTCGAGTATTCGGCCAGGGAATTGAGAGGGTCGAGGAAGTAGTGGAGACGACTCGGAGAAATGCGGGAGAGGTAATCTTCCGTTGATTTGGTTTCTCTTCTTAACAGAAGCTGTTTGCTAATTCTCCTCGTATAGGTAATGGCATCCTGCCCAGTCTCATACGTGAAAACTGCTAAGCTGCGCGGCTCATTATACGAATCAGCCGGAGAAGACAGGAATGAAGACGGCGGTGTGGTGTCATGCGCAGATACGGGATTCTGGGTTGATCATCAAGAGCCGGAGAAAGCGTTGCGAGTTTTGGAGGAGAAAGGGGTTGAATGGCCGTTGGGAAAGCTGCCTGAGGGGTGTGAATTCTTGGTTTTGGTGGAGGTGAGGAAGATTGGGAGGATCGAGCCGTTGATGATGCAAGGATTTGAGTGGAATCCGGAGATGATGGACATAGTGTCGCGCCGTGTATTGAGTTGAATGTTAAATGCTGAATGTAGACCTATGCTTTGATCGCGGAGCTGAGCAGAATGTCCAAAACCCCCCTAGATACCGCGGTAGGATGCTCTTTTGCTTCACTTCCCTGCATCACCAAGCCTCAAGGGTTCCATTACGAACGACTCGCAAAGAGAGTAGCTGTTTGTTCCAGGACATGGGACTGCAGTGATTAATGAGTAATTTTTCATACTTCGTATGTACATGCCATCTTTAAACGCCGATCCATGCATTTCCCAAAGCGCGATGAAGAAGCAGCAATTCATAAATCCTAAACCTTTGGAAAGAGAAACCCCTTACTCGACCATTGTGTCATTATTCTTCCCTAGTGTACTCGGACTCTCCGGGTGCTCATCATCACTCATCAGTCCTTCCAGCTCAAATTCCTCTGCGTCCCTGATTTGTCTCGAATCTGTAGCTCTTGTGTGTCCATTCATTCTCGGTCTTCTGGCTGGCCCATCGACATCTTTCGTTGGTACGGCTGGAGTCGTGTTCACGGCGTAGAGATGGAGGAGCATGTTGGTGAAGAGGAAGATGAGGAATGCGAAGCTGTAGAGAATGAGGATATAGGAAACATGGGTAATGCCCGCGTCGGAAATAAGCTGCATTTGCTCTTCTGTGGCGCCCATGAAAAGGAAGCCAGAGGCATAGAGCAACTATATATTAGTCAGCAGATGTCAGGAAGATAATCGGCAGAAGCTTACGAATGGAGGGATGTATTGCCAGCTGTTGGCATCGCCATCCTCAGAGATAGTGTTCGCGTCCCTGAGGACAAAGGCAATCTCGATAATCCTCGACAAGCCAGCGGCCATCAAAGTGTATCCGAACATCGTGTGGACCATCGTGCTGAGTGGCAGATGTTGGGGATGTGCAGACATAGCCCAGCCAGTGATCAAAATCACAAAACCTGGGATGAAGTTCCTCTTCGGTGCACCATCACGCTTTCTGCTGAGCCAGACACCAGCCAAGCCTGCGCACCACCAAATGACGCCCATAGTAGTATGCTGGATATCATTTGCAACCCAGGCACCTCCCCACCTGTGTTCGGTGAAGGTATTGACGCAACCCCATGCAGCAATGAGAAGGGAGTCGAAGAATTCCTGTGACCGTCCGGTCCTCTTCAACCATTCCTGTCCGACAAGCATAATGATGGTAAGAACAATCCCGTATCCAATGAATGCACTTCCCATGATGAAGTGGGCCAGGCATTGTCCCAAATGATCGTCGCGACAGAATCCCAAGGCTGTGATTCCACCAAAGAGCATCTGCACCCAAGCCACAACTGGCATCAGCTTTCCCACAATTCCGTGTCCAACCACAGCCACCTTTCGAATCTTGCCATGGAAACCCTTCGTGATGTGGAATTTCAGATAGATGCCGAAGACGATTTGAACAACCAACATCAACATCAGCCAATTCGCAAAGCCTGCATGGGCATTCTTCGCGAACGCCCTCCCCTTATGCAAATGCCCCAGGAAGTATGCTGGCACCGCAATCGCCGTTCCCACAACTTGTACTGGTACGTGCCATCGATTTCGAACTATCTGTTATACTTGTCAGTGAAGGCCATTTCCTGCTCCAAGGGAAACAAACCCCAAGCACCATTCCAGTCGGGAAGATAATGCCAAAGGACAGCATCATTAGTAGGATATGAATCCATAGTATCGAGTCCTAGCCGTGTCAGCACCTCTGTCCTTCCCAACAAGTCCGCAAGCACCTACGATCGGATCCACGCTCATTGCTTCGCCGTCCGCTATCTTCTCCATGTTGTGTCCTCCGTGTGCAGCAGCGCCTTTCGCAGAAAGTACCAAGCCGATAGACAATGCCAGAGATGGCGTGAGGTTCCTGAATCGGTCCATGTTCGAGATTCTGAGTCTTTCGGCGTCTGAGCGCGATTGTTTCGAAACGGGGCGACTGCAGAGCCGGGTGGGATTGCCGCGCGGCGAACAGACGTCGTTCGGGGAACTGGGACTGGAGCTGTGGAGACCAGACGGGGCAGAGAGTATACAAAGTGAAGATATCCCTCCCCCACGATATTGCGAATAGGAGTCGTCAATTGAGAGGTCGTTGGGGCGCTGCGTGGCCTCGGGACATGCGGTGCTTGAATGCGTGAGATTGGCCACGTTTTAGCGTGTGTTAATTGGGTGGGGCAAGAAGCCAGAGCAGCACGTGACCCTACGCCAGAATGGACTGAAGTCCTCCATTCCCCCTCAGCCCAGAGATTTTACTCTCCAAAACAGATGACAAGTAGCTTAACTACAAACACTCCAGTTTGCGAAGTTGCTCTGGAGAATATCACGAGATCTCTGAGCTATTATGCACTCTCGGGTCTTTCTGGCTGCCGAGTCGTAACCGAACGGCCCAGCCTGCTCGCTGAAATCTATTTTCCGAACTCAACATCATGCCTAGAGGCTGATGCAGTGTGCACCTCTCAAGAGCGCTGCCTAAAGAGAGAATTCGTTGCAATCTCCCCAATACTTCCATGAGTCACCATTTCTACACCTGTCCTGTGTTTCCTTACATATGATTGTTTGGCTCCCGGAGAAGGGGAAGATACCTGTCGTCCTGCAAATCTCGCTGCTGAATCTGTAGTCATACGTCTGGAATACGCTTAAGACTGCTGGGGAGCGCCTTTCTAGGCCTGCAAGTAGACTTTCTAGGCAAAACCAGCGGCGAATAGAGGTCTAGCCTAGTAGATTGCCTTACAGCGGAGTACACGGCAATGTCTTTCCACGCTACCACTAATCCGGCTGTTTCTCCCCCTTTACCAACTCCCGATCGACCCGAAGAAGCCCAGAATCGAAGAAAACATCCGTGTGTGTTGTGCCAGCAACGCAAGGTCAAGTGCGACCGCACTGATCCTTGTGCAAATTGTGTAAAAGCCCGCGTGGAGTGCGTCTCGCCCACTACTCTGCCGCCGAGACGACGGAAGAAACGCTTTCCCGAAGCAGAACTTCTTGCACGGCTAAGGAAGTATGAACAACACCTTAGAAGCTACGGCGCCGATATAGACGCCATTAATGCAGAAGGGCCCAATGCAAGTCCACAGTCTATTACAACTTCAACCCCCACAATCAAGGTATCTGCTTCCCCACTTGACAATACGAACCCGGAACCAATCAGATCGTTATCAATTCGAAGATCTCTCAAAAACATTGAAAAGTATGCAACGCAACTCTAGTGACCCTTGATAATCGCTAACTCACGCAGCAATTTATCTCGCGGGGTCAATCGAGAGGTCCGTTATAGTCTATTTTTCCTCAGGCATCATCACCCCTAATCCGACGAATCACACTAATCATCCTCTAGTTTCAAGATGCCGAGGAGCTTCTACAAGGTTCTTCCGAAGATGAAATGTTTGAGAATCCCATCAGCAGGACCTACGATGGTATCGACGAGTATGGGAGCGACCTCGTCTTCCCATCCCCAACCTCTGATGACTTGCGAGATCTCCATCCTTCAACAGTCCACATCTTCAGACTTTGGCAAAGGTTCCTTGAATCCGTCAACCCTCTGATCAGAATATTTCACGCGCCAACAGTGCAGCAACAAGTTCTCGATGCCACCGCCGACCTAGATAATGTACCGAAAGAGGTAGAGGCATTGATGTTTGGGATATATTCCATGGCCATCGCCTCATTTCCCGAATGTGAATGCACCCCGATATTTGGAGAAACCAAAGACAAACTACTAAAACGATATCATTCTGGTGCACGGTTAGCGCTTCAGAGAGCTGGACTACTCCGTTCATCCGACCTGACCACTCTCCAAGCATATGTGCTTTATCTTGTAAGTAACGAAACCCGATTAACACAAAATCTGTTAGTTGACTCTCACAGATGTCATGTCTCAACTTCACCATGGATCCACGAACTCTCTTCTGCCTCACTGGCATTGCTGTTCGAATCGCCCAAAGGATGGGACTGACGTTCGATGGCACATCTTATGGCCTTCCACCATTTCAAGTTGAAATGCGACGGCGGTTATGGTGGCAAATTCTACTCCTCGACACTCGCGTATCAGAGCTGTCAGGTGCTGGGTCATCAGTTGTAAGCCATACATGGACAACAAAACTTCCTTCAAATGTCAACGACAGCGACCTCTTCCCTGATATGAAAGAGCCTCCACAAGAACACCCTGGCGCCACCGAAATGGTGTTTGTATTGCACCGCTGCGAGGTGGCGAACCTCGCACAGCAACTACAAGATAAACAGATGCCACTTAGTGTAAAGGATGAATTAACCAACGAGCTCGAGAATAGACTGGAGAAGAACTACATTCAATATTGTGACCCATCTATTCCATTTCACCTGGTGACCATGTTAATGGTCAAACTCGCAACCGCCAAAATCCGCATGCTGCCTCGACATCCTCACCTAATGGCCAACATCTCCCAAGCCGACACCGAAGCAAGAGACTATCTTTTTCGCCTGAGCTTGTCCTGTCTCGAAGTCCACAACAAGATGATGATGTTACCCAGCCTGGAGAGATTCATGTGGTTCGTGCTCAACAACTTTCCGATGCCAGCGTCCGTGTTCCTTCTGTGCTCGCTGCGCTACAAGACAACCGGTGAGCTCGCCGACCGCGCATGGGAGCTGTTTGAAGAGCGGTTCTTGAATCAAAATATGAAGTTGAAGGACAGCGAATTCTGGCGCAAGAATAAAGATAGCTTGATCCACCTCGCGATTGCGAATTTGACAGTTAAAGCGTGGGAGGCGCGAGAGAAAGCGTTTCTGGCGATGCAGCAGCCTATCCCCGTGACTCCAAATTTCATTAAACAGATGCAGCAACAGCTTGCTTTGAAGAGGCCAGCGAAGTCAACGCGCTCATCGACTGTGGAAACAGAAACGACTCCACCAAGTGCGACAATAACAACGGGGCCAGGCACAACGATGGGGATTGGGATGGGTATCGGGGAGCAGTTTACAGAGAGCTATCAGTGGTTCAATCCGGTAGCTGGGGATCCAAACCAAGCGTTTGATCTCATGCCTGGTGTGATGACGAGTGATCCGCAGCAGATGGGGTGGGACTTTTGGAATGATTTGATGCAGCCTAATATGGGTGGGTATCTCCAGGATGGTGGTGGATTTCCTGTTCAGCAGACATACCTCTGATTAGTGGGTGCTTCGTTGTATAAGTATGGGACATATCCTACTCCTTCAAGAAACTAAACTACTCTTTATCTTGATTTACTTGTAGAATGAACTTTTGTGTGAAATCTTAATGCCGTCCGATGGTTAATTGGAAAACAGGAGGGAATCCTCAGATTGTAATTTTAACTCTATCAAGTATCGAGCGGTGCTTTGTGCGTCCTAGCTACAATTTCCTAGCTGAGTTTGAGAAGGTATTAGATGTGCTCCCCCTGTAAGGGTCGTTGCTAGAGCCGATTTGGGATCTTGATGGAATTACTTTATATTATAAAAAGACTTTCCTGTCTTGAGATGTATTTTTATATAGTATCGAGAGTGATAAAAGCACAGATATTGAGGGGTATATTTGCTATGTTCTCTTTCGAAACAAATGTCTATTTTTGGAGGGAGGATATAGTCTAACCTTGGTAGCAACGTTCCTCTGGGCAAGTAAGAGTAATAAAGCGTCTAGCTTTATTCCTAACTAATATTTGTATAGTGTTATCGAAGCTAGGGCGGCACTTGTATCGAAGAGAATAAAGTGCAATAGTATTGATGAGGTTTATCCAAGTGGTTTGGTTGAGATTTCTGTTTGCGTAATGAGCTGAGAAGGTTCTACATAAGCAAAGATCACCTCGTTAAGTAACCTCGTAAGCTAAGTTGGCAATGGGCCTGGAATGAATAGTTAGTCTGTGAACATAGCCAGATATATATAGTAGTGAGGTTGCGCCCAGGATGGATTTGTACTAAGGCTCATGCTGCCCCTGAAGTACGAGAACCATGCAAAAATGGCACATTTGTCTCAGTGGGAACGTTGGCCACTAATGTGCCCCCGGTGGTTGTGCTATTCTTAGTTGATCCCTCTAAGTTGGCTAGTCGTTCGGCAAGAGGGCAGATTAAGACAGACCATTATGCTGGCGATCAACTCGCCTCCACACTAAGCATGACGATATCCCGAAGGATGGCTGCAGTAGTGCTCAGCTGTGTTTTCACTCAATAAACAGTAAGTAAAGCCTTACAGGAAGTGAGTAGAGAGGTGGCTCCTTTAGTAGATGAGTCCGTGATATAACTTAAATACTCAAAGTAAAGATAAACAAGGAAGTGACATTCAAAGTGAAAGTAGTAGGAATTGGAAGACATTAAAAAGATAACTATAATAGAACGGCAAGGTCCATCTCGGCAGGTGACTTTTTTCGATGGATTCATTGTACTGTACAACTTTAATCAAAACGCTTTGCATCAAATGACTTGTGAGTAGTAAAATGTAATTCTATATTCCGACCCCTTTTCCTGGGCTCTGGGAACCTCCCTAAGATAGTGAAGTATCTAGGGGGGCGTCTAGCGAATTAATAGAGTATAACCCATCAGCCACCTCAAAATCCGAGCAGCCGATATGATGTTCGATTGGCTGGCTCGGAAGTTCCAAGCTAGAATTTGAGAAATGGCTTGATATTGCGGTATCTAAGCTCTAAGTCAAAAGACATGAGTTTCACCAAAACGGAACTTCGTTCTTACGCACTAGGCAATGCTTCTCAATAACCGATATAGCATAATTTCTGTAAGGGAATGCTCTATATTACTAAAAGGACTCCCAGAAATCCACACAGTATATCCACCCTCCAATGCCGAGGGTGCGGTCCATCTGCCGTGCCGCTCTTTGTTGATGTAGTTAGTATATTAATCGTTGATTGTGACCCAGCAGTCTTTTGTGTCGCTGTAGGTATAATTGGGTTTGAGACACTATTCGCTGATTGCGACTGGGAATTGGCCATGGGTGGCCCCTTTGAAGAGTTTTGAGACACCCCAGAGACTGGATTCGTTAAAGTTATGGTGCCACCACTTTCTGTATTCTCCGTATATGCCAGAGACTTTGGAGCCGATGCCACATATGTTGAGTAGACCTGGAAAGTACCAGGAACGTCAGAGCAGCCAAAAGCAGAGTACACCACGGCGGGGAACGAATATTGGTACATGACACAGCTTGGAGAAGCGTCGTTAGTGCTAGAGGCAATTATTAGTGCAGGAACTTCTGAATACCGACGTAACATTCGAAACTCTTCGCCAACTTACCAGAATACAGCACCGGAATCAGTCTGGCAAGATTGATCGCAACATATGTGGTTGTCCGAACAGGTGCTTGCCGAGGAAGTTTGAACCGTTTGATAGCAAGTGGTCTGTTGCCCGCAGCCGTGCGCCGAGTCTTGACCATTCGCCTCCACGTCGATTGTACAGCAACCAAACATAGTATTTATCTGATCAAATCCACAGAAGCCACTCGATGAGCAAGTAAAGGCACCATCTCCATACAAGTCAGCTTGGATCTTGGATATGTAGCGTAGACTAAGTTGATTTCATTTACCAAGTTCTCCAGGGAAATAACCACAAATTTCACTCTGTGGGTCATCCCTCCGTTGCAAGGCTGGGGCTGCAGTTGGTCCTACGAAAAACCCTACAAGCTCTGGGCGCCATGCGGTTTGTGTGGGCTCATTCCAGACAATGGAAGAAACCAAATTTGACAACTGGAGAAGGTAAAATATTTTAAAGAGGGGCATTCCGAAGATACAAAACCAAAGGATTTTGTATAGAATCGAGGCTGAGGCTCAGGGATCCGTTATTTGAGAGGTCAGTTGTGTCATTTTACCCGGCGGCCTTCCTTCGTAACAAGGCCTTGCCTTAAGCCGTGGCTTGAATCGCGCTCGCACATTCGCCAAAACGAGCGATGGCTTGCAGCATTCAATATATCGCTCTCTTAAAATGAACAACTCGGGAACAGTTCACGCCATGACTTCAGCCATGATCTGATACTTTTGGCCATCGTGCCGCTTAACCGTGTCGCAAGTGGCTAGTCTAATTTTCAACGTTCGTCGGTGTACGAAGTAAGAAGGCCGCAGTCAAAGTCTAGAGATCAAAAGGGGAGCAGTCACTGTACTCTTCGCGTACGGAGTGCATACATGACCGTTTCCTTGAAGGTCCGTCAAATCTAAACACTCGCATCGTTTGCAACATCTTTTTAGAACTGGGCATCCGAATCTTCCAAGTCAGAATTAAAATGAACAATCAATGGCAGCCTGGTGCTCTGTTGCGGCTCCCTTGGGGTGGGTTCGCTGCACTTTTAGGGGCAATTGGGGGTGTGGCAAGCTCTATCGTCGTTTTGATCTTATCGAACGGAGACCCTATTACGCGGTGGTCTTTCCAGCCTACTGTGTACCTCTCTATTATCTCTACGCTCACGAATATTATGATCCATTATGCGCTAAGTCAAGGCATCACTACAGCCTGGTGGAACCGAGCTCTGAAGACCAATACAAAAATTGCAGATCTCCACCACTTTTGGGCAACTGGAAACAGTCTTCTCGCAGCTATCAACAGCGGACGAAACTTCAATCTTGTTGCACTAGCCTCAATACTTGTGGCAGTTTCCCAGGTTAATGGACCTCTTCTGCAGAGAGCTTCTCGTGTGGTGCTTGTTGAAGTACTAAGTAACGTTCCTGTATTAGTTAGAATAGCTCCCGAAATTCCTCTGTATTACACTGGCGTAGTGACGGGACGAGAATATACTCCCGCTTTCTTCACACCAGCTTTTCTGCCAGTGGTCTCCGATTTCTACGATCGGTCAAGGATTCAACTCAATGATACCGGTTGTAATGGCATGTGCTATACGACAGTGGCTGGAGCTGGGTTTGCCATAAATTGTTCTGGATATGAGACTATCGTTAATGCATCAGATACCAGCACCTACAATGTCAGTCAACCCCTAGATGATGAAGGGCTTCAAGTATTTCAAAGCGACTTCGGCTGGGCCTTTGGATCAGGTAATTTGACCATCATATAAAATTTAAACCCGACCCTGGATGCGCTGGAAGACTTATAGTCACTACCTGTACATTAAGTCCCGCTACTGTTAAGTACAGTGTTGTGATTGACGGAAATCAAAGCACAATCTCCCTCCCTACAGGATCAACTATCTATGACGACGAAATCATCACCGACTACAACATACATGAATCATATGAGGGTGTGGGCTTGTCTGCATTTGGCGGATTATACTTTGCTTTGGCAAATCAGTACAACTCAGAGACAAATATAAGGTTCGCAGCAGCTCTTGGATACGTCTCTATTACCAATGGATCAACAGCAAGCCAATTTCTTCTTCCAAATTCGACTTACGATTGTGGTCTTTCCTTCGCCGATCCAACAACAAACCTGACTACATACGCCCGCGAGCTGATGTTCCGCACCGCTATCGCTGCCGCTAATTCATCCAATATCCAGTCCGTACGAGCAGTGCAGAGAGCATCAATTGCCGTCTATCAATCCCATTATCTATACCTGGCACTTGCTAGCGGTTTCACCAGCCTTGCAGTTATAATGGTTCTCCCTACATTCTTCGGGTATTGGCACCTTGGCCGGAAGGTTTCGATGAGTCCAATTGAGATTGCAAAAGCTTTCAATGCTCCTCTTTTAAAGAATAACGATTCGAATGCGGATTCAAGCCAGTTGGTTAAAGATTTGGGAGATCTGGGTGTCAGATATGGCGCAGCATCAATTGGATCCGGAACGAGCGATCCAAAAGATACGAAACAAGGGATATCAGCATCCCAAGCAGAGCTTTCTGGCAAGAGATTGGAAATGGCACCTCCAGGAGAGGTTATGCAGCCGCAAAAGGGATGGGTATTCATAAGTTGATACACGGAACTTTGACGTGGGAGATTGCAGAGCTGGGAAAGACTTTGGGGTGGAAGGAGGAGGCTGATAGGGGATTTGGGCCACCAAGCACTTTTCTTATCCATTTTATTGCTAAGGTCTTTCATTCTGAATATCGAACTTGCCTTCGCGGATACCATGTTCTTTGCTAGGATCTCACACTGCCGCACATAAGATTATATCCTTCTAGCAAAGGATTGAGACTGACCTTTTTCCTAGCTAGTAAATAAATACAAGTAGTTTACTAATTCGAGACTTATTAAAGAGGAACTCTGTAAAGTTTATAAAGAACAAAATTTATATATAGAGAGAGGCGGACTATACGGTGAATAGAATATCATGCATCGATTTCCTTATTTCAGCATTTTTTCCCATGCCTAGATTCCCCAATTCCAAGTCGACAATTATACGGGCCCAGTGCTCGCGCGGGGTTCAATATCTTTCCAATGCAGGCTTGCCATGAAGACCCGCTGCCCGTCCTCATCCCCCACCGGTGTGCCCAGCATTCCCCACCCATCCAGGAAACGGGGGCGATCGAGGGGTACCCGACCCCGGATTAAAGTACAAGGTCGCAACAAATTCAACGAACGTTACTGCACAGCACTGGCTTACTACGATTGAACGCCTCATTTCGAGTATTCCCATGAGTTTTTATTCAGTCAAAGTCGATAATAATCTAAGAGCTTCAGGTTATGTTTCATCTTAAACGGAACACGGAAGGATCCACTGTTGAGATTTCCGATGCCTCAGAGATTCCATATTAAGTGCAGGCAGAAAAGAGTTTGACATGAGTGTACGGATTTGATTTTCTCAATAGGGCAAAGTCGCGTAAACAGGGCACCCAGGGTTGAGGGCCAGCAGGTCTTCAGCAGGAAACGTAACACTGTCACAGGTAACCCCAACGACATACACATAAAACTATTCATAAGTTTTGAAAGTCAGCATGGAACGAAATGCGTTAAAGGGAATTTAACATGAAGACTCTGACCTGTGCGACGGCCTCTTTCAAGATAGGGTATACGCAGCAGACGCAGAAAGCGGAAACGATCGGAAGGAGAAACAACAGAAAGAAATAGATGTGTCAATACTCACTTGAAATCCAGCATGATACGGAGCTACGAAACCACGAACTGTTCCTCCTTGGACGCTATTTTGAAGTTGAGGGATACAAGCAGCCCATGCATCTTCGCCCCCTTCAAATGTAGTGGCATAAGGATATTCGTCGCATTGATAAGTGCTTCCTACCCCTGAGCAACAGGTTCCACTTGCGCAAGGACCATCATCACGGGTGTCATCGCCGGTATTGGACCCTGAATATGTGAGTAGCTGATATTGGGCACCGATGTAATAAACGTCGGGATTGTAGAGTTGTGTGCGAATTCCTATTACCAGTGAGTTCTTTGAAAACTCTGGAAAGATTAGGATCTCACCCAAACAAGTATTCTCGCAAAGCTGTAAAGAAGAACTTAGTATATTCCCAAGCATGTGTTAGGAAAGTCGGAGACCTCACTTACCTCCACCCCATTGATGACGTCGTCCCAGGTAAGTACTGCAGGCATACACTCCCCATTGTCCGCGCAAGTGGCGCCCTCACCACAACCTAAGCTAAAATCAACTTGAGGCAGAGAGTGAGCATTAAGATCGAAGGACATACAATACCCATCGCAACAAACATCATACTGGCCACAACACGCAGACCCCATTATTGTCGGCGGAGACGCGGAACAACACTGTACTGGATTGCCTTCGTCATCTTCTTGGGGGCAACAATCATCTCCACAGCAGTTCTCGTCTGTCGGGCAGTTTATAGACGTGCCCTCACAGCACTGAGTATCCGCTGGGTGGCAGTAGCCGGGCGCAACATCACCGCAGGATGTATCGCCTGTTGGACAGCAGCCATCAGGTTGACAGACTGGAGTGTCATCATCACAACATGTTCCGTCGGAACACTGTATGTATCAGTAAATATCTCAGCTATAGCTTCCGCGCATCTGGGACACTCACACAAACAGTGTCAGCTTCGCAGCAGATATCGTCAGGACACAATTCTAGAATTCCGAAGTTAACATAAGCTCTTGTTCAACTAGACGAACGAGGAGTGCATTTTCCTACCTGGAAATCCTATTGGGCATGATTCTTGTCTAGCAACAAAGCCAAACAGTGATCGAGCTTGAAGCGTATGGGGTGTCTTCGATTGTTTATGGGAAGTGGAATTGAGACTGTGAGGCGATTTACTCTTCGTATGGCCTTTGATGGGGGGCGGTGGTCCTCCTTCAGCTTGTGCGAGGCCGAGAAGAGAAAGAAATAAGATGGAGATGCTCAAGAAGATCATGATGCTATACGAGCTTTAGATCTTTTCAAGGAAGGTTGTTTTTGAAACTGGACAGAGCCCGGCGAGAATTGAGGATCGATACACTCATTCTAATGTGACTTCCATTTCAGGCCAAGTTATACTTTGAAAGGTAAGGCTACACTGGCTCAGCCTCATTTCCTAGTGTGATAAGCGGCGTGTTTATTGCTCCGAATCATCCAATCAGAAAGGAGGAATGCAAGGCATACCAAACCACTTGCTGCAAACAAACAATAACTCGACTCCAAATATTCCCATTGTGTTCACTTGAATGGCGCACATAGGTAACGTTACAAACAAAACTTACATTCTCAAGCTACGATTCGTTCAATGTGCCAAAATAGTTACACGGCGCGGCGTAATTACCCCGCAATGCGCCAAAAATAGGGGCGAAATCAGCCGCATTCGAATCCTTCACTCTCGTTACTTTATTAAAGCTGGAAAAAAACGCAGGGCTCGTTGCTCACCAAGCCAAAATGCCAAAAAAATATCGGCCAGACGGGACGCCTGCCAGGAGCGAACTGCGTTGACATACGAGCATGCTTGGCTATGTAATTTCATATTTGCACATCAAATAAGCATTCGTCTCGCACAAATTTCCCGCCTCGACAAGCTAAGTTATGCTTGTTCAGGCGTCTTGAGCAGAAGTCCATGTCAAATCCTTAGTCAGTGGACACTAAATCGCTTTAGACAACCTGTTCTACTCGTTGATCTTGTGAGTCTGATGGTATCACCCATTGCTACAACTAAAGGTCTTGTTCAGCTAAATGTGCAGGGTCAGATATGCAGGCCAAAAGTCTTACCTTAGTATCTTTTTTCATAGAGAAGGAGTTAGCAGAATAAGTGTTGAGATACTGAGCTTAATTTCTAAATCCGGCGGTGATGTTGTACCCGTATTGCGCTGCTGAAACCTTTCTTTCGTCGGCAACGGCGAATAAGAGTAAGAATCCAATGACTTGAGGGACCCGGAGGAGGAATACCGTATAAATAAGGTACTTCCAACTTTCCAGCTACGATCGCAGATGCAACGGAACCAACAGATGACAAGAGTGTGAAGAGGACGAGCCGGATTCTGCTCGGAGAGCGGAAGAGCTGCTGACGACTTCGAAGCGCTGAAGTGTTCGGAAAATCGAAACGTAAAGGGGTGCGCCTGTAAAGAGCGCGACACTTTATGTCCTCTATTAGCAGGCAAAGAATAAATTAGCCTACTCAAGTAAGCTACTTAGGGTACTTAGGTTACTCAGGCGAGTTAACTAAGTCGAGGGTGAGCCGAAAGCGATCAGTGCCTGAGCAAAAGAAGCAAGCTTACTAACCCCATACATCATTCAAGAAAGAGAACATTGATTTATAATACTCATATACTTAGGATTAACTTTTACACCTGGTGCTTTAGTATTAGCCTGTAGACCCAAGCGGCAACAGCTCCAAACTGAGCAGGAGAGCGAGCATCCTAAGCATAGCCTGATCCTGTGCATGTATTAAGGACCTATTTTGATATCCATAAGGGGCCAATTTGGCTCCCTCGAAGCCCGGCTCCACTTTCCTCGTCTTGTCTCGCTTTATCAGTAAGAACGAGATCCGGCTTTACGGTGATCCTCACTGGTCTAGCACTTCCTGCGCGATAATTGTGAAATTTCGCTTTCTAGGTCCGTTCCACGAAAGCAAATCCTTATCACGGAGGCGGCCAGGGACACTTCGAGTCGGCTGGGGCTGAGTTCTCAACGGAAACTTCCGTTTTCACTACAAATCAAAATCTGTCTTCAAGCTGAAAAAAAATCATCCTATCTCCGTCGCAGGTTCGCCGCACCTATTGGTCGGTGGCTTGCCAAGACCAAGTAGGCGCCAATGGGCTCTTATGCCCGAAGGAGTGCGGCGGGCGTTGTAATTCGAAACAGATATTTTTGGAATTATCTTTTAGATAGGGGTAAACCAGTGTGATGCTATTGATTGAACTCAGAACGGGGCGCTTTGATTTCCAAGGCGGAGTTGGCTGTCTACTCGTCCACAACCAATAGTAGCGTCCCGACGGATTTTCTCCTTTTCGCATACACCACCCTGATATATCTTGTGCGACTGCAGCAAATTTATAAATCCCGCCTCTCATTTCCTGACTCTCCTCTCCTTTCATCTATCATATCAAAGCCATCAAAGAGAGATCTCGCATTGCGGAATAGTCACTATGCCGGCGACTCAGACTCAGCCGCCCGAGTGGGATTCAACAGACGTTTCCCAGCCATTGCCAATCCTTGAACGTCTAGTCGAAGGTCAAGTCAAACACATGCAGATTCTAAGCAAGCACGAAGAGCACCTTTCGGCATTACGGAAACAGAGAGAAATACAACTGATGCTGGACCCGACATACGTACAGTTTCAAGATAGTCGCCAGAGGAAAAGAGAAATAAAAGGACAGTGGCATAACGAAATTCTCAAATGGAACCCCTTACAAAATTGGCCTCCAGATGACGACAGAAACTTCCACGACATATTTCCACCAGTTTCAATAGATCAACTATGGACAACCTGGCAATACCGAGCGGCGTACCCAAATACCGAAAAATTTCTTGCGAAAGCTACATCCATCGAGAAGTCACGTTCGATTGTTACTTGCGATTCCTATTTCTCGACTGGGGAAATAGTTGAGAAATGGAGCTCCGAGGAACCCTATGCGGAAAGGACAGGGAGGAAGATACCAATGCCAGAGAGGATGTGGGACATCGTTAAGCGTCGAAGAGTGGTGAACAGAACAGGGGAATCTGGCAAAGTTGGCGAGCGGTTACCTTCGCGTCTGTTATGCATACTAGATATCTCTCCTGCCATAGCAGCAATTCTTCTGGCGTCGACACCGAAGTTGGTTATCCACTAGGTATGCTAGTATAAGGGAAAATATGATCTGACAGCAGATTAGGAGCGTTGTCTCGAATGTCTCACCTTTCATAGAACGGTATCTGACCTTTACAAACTTCGGGAAAGCATCTATGCAGAGTATTAAGAGTGAGGTACGACAGTAATGCTTTTTTTAGGCGGATGCTGGCTAATGGTTGAGATAGAACGTGAACAGCTTTATCTTCGAGTATCACTTTGCTTTCTATTACGTCACAAAAGATCCATTGGAAACTCATTTGGTGTTCACTGACGTTCGCAAGCTCCGGAAGTTCTCGTGGTTCGGCCAACGACCCGACACCGATACTTGTAGTCGCCACATCTACGAAGAGCAGATAAGCTTCATCTTAATGGGACATGGTCACGACACTTACACGTGTTATCAACTGGGGGAGAAGTACTTCAACGGCCCCAAACCCAGCGAGTTTAGAACCTTTGTCAATAGTCCCACGTGGACTCCGTCAACGATGTTTTTGTCATGGATCGCTATGGCGCTCCACCACGTTGCAATCCGTTGGGAGGATGCGATAGCTGCTGTAGATGCTCAAATAGCTTCTGAAGAAGCGGTTGTTTTCCACCAAGTGAATAACTTCAGTACGTAATGCTATCATATTTGATGAAATAATTCGCTGACTAATAACCTACCTAGACTTGGCGAGTGGAGCCAAGGATCTCCAGATAGCGACGCTTCGTACTTACTTCTGGGCAATAGAAGCATATAAGCTATTTGAGGGGACGCTAGAAACAACGATCAATGCATGGGAGCAATTCAAACGACAATCATTAGACAAGGTTAACGACGGCCGAAACTCAGAAGATTATTCGAAATCTGTCGAATTGATCGAGTTAGCCATGGCTCGACTTCGAGATAAGATAGACAGGATTCGCAAGAAATCTGAACAAGTGCTACGCCTGCGGGACGGATTATTCTATGTCACGTCACTATCGGACACCAGTGTCACGATCAACCAAGGCGAAAATATCAGATTACTGACCTATTTCACCATCCTCTTCCTCCCGCTCTCATTTTCTACCGTAAGCATTGCCTCTCAAAATTTGTAACCGCACGCATAAGCAATTTCAGTTCTGACAAGCAATCCGTTCTTGAACCAGAGCATATTCGGCATGCAATCCATCCTGCCCAATACCACATCCATGAAGACATTTACCATTGTTCTTCCGGTGGTAACAGTTTCTACAATACTGGCGGTATTTATTCTCACCGGCGCGCTCCAGGATGTGCAGCAAGCCATAAGCAAAACCATGCCAAACCCCAGGCAAAAGCTACGCGAGTTTATGTGGGAACACCCACGGCAGAAGTTGGAAAAGGAGCAGTTTCACCACGCGAGGGTTTCTGTAGAGCAACATAGTGTCTGGAGATACCTTGTATTTTTTGTGGAGCTCTGTTTTATCAGTATTCCCGTCCACGAGGTCAAAGAAGCTGTGGGGTTATACGGATTATGCAAACGGCGTCCTGATTCTGGCAATAGCCTTAGCGGTACAATGTCACAAACGCACCTCGGGAGCAATACTATGCTCACTTCTGAGTACAGACCAGATACTGGAGAGAGTAATATCAAATCCCGCGCACGACAAGTAACGGAGCTTAAGGTTCAGCTGGCTGAGAAGAAGAGCGCCCGTAAGGGATTTTTTCTCATTACCCTTCAGCAAGTACCCACCTTTCTATTCATTGCCGTCCGAATCCTCTTGTTCTGTCTCTGGATTCCGCTGCTCCTGCTCGTGTACGTGTTTCTACTTTTCTGTTGTACTTCTACTGGAAGACGCCCCGAGCCAACGCGGCGCGACTCGCAACTCTGCATCAACAGACGCGAACAGGTCAAGCAATTCTTCATCCGCCCGTTGTTATTCCTCGGGTTCGACATTTCTCAGTTTCGCACCTGGAGAAACGGTGTAGCACACGAACATCAGTCGCCGCTTCCGGGTTCCGGACTTTGTGATCTTGCGCCTACGCCCCTCCCTAACTCTTATCTCTATCCAAACCAGAGTGCTGTAAACCCACCTCATGTGCTTGGGGGAGAACAGCGCGTGCGAGGCGCGCAGCGCATAAGACATGCCATGGCGCAACGAAACTTTCAGGCAACATATCAACAACAACCCTTTCCAGGTCCGAGTCCTACTGTTATGCCGGCACAGCACAATGTGCATTCGAGGTCGCATAGATATTCGAATTCCAGAGGTGGCAATTCGAGACGTGAGGGTGGTGTTTGGATGAATTTGGACGAAGAACCTGCCGAAGTATAGATGAACGGACTGATGAGCGCATCGTTTGCTCCCTATCTCTGAAGCGAGGGGCGAAGTACCAGAGACACTCACAGATAGGCCATTAGTGCAACAATCTCAAGATTAGCACTAGCAGACTTTTACTTAGAGGAGCTTAATATATTCTTATATAACTTAGAAAAGCAGATATAATAATGAACTGGGGGTCGCTTCTATGAGGGGGGTATTACACCTCGTATGCGAGCAATACTACGACTTAGGTATTCCACTAATAAATGCAATTACTATTTATCGATGCCTTATAAGCTTCCAGGCCACTCTTGTATACATAGCAGAAATTATTCTGAATATTAGAGGGGAAGTTCTTAAACTTTCCAGCAAATCGATCAGCGCCGTAGATGCTAATAACCGTCTTTCCCAATCGTAACAAACTCCAAAATTGACAAAAACGCCCAAATCGATGACCTCTACATGATCATTAAGATTTTTTTAATCGAGATCCATACGCCGTATAATCAACGTACCACGGTGTTTGATCGCCAGCCCACAGGTAAATACGTGGCTTCAAGCCCACTAGCCCAGGAAGAAAGACTTGTTTGCAATGCTCAGCCTAAACTCCAGTGACGTAAAGTATAAGTCCTCATCCGTTAGTCATGTCGTGTGAATATTGAGTTTTGCAAGGGACTCGTCGGAATAGTCCAACGCCATGGTGATTTGACCAAGTCTAAGAATGTCAGTTACTATATTTTAGAGTCAAGAAACCTCACGTACGTTAAAGCATCTCCCACCAATCCTTTTATGATGACTGGAATGAAAAAAGGAATCCACCCCTCCTTATCAAGAGGCTTGTCAAGCCCAATACGTATGCTTTCAAGTCTTTGGCTCAAATACGGGAAAGAGTGCATGCATGCCTCCCAAAGCAGGCCATATTGGGAAACAGGGCGTCCGGCTATGTTCATTAATCAGCCTGGCTTAATCCATGTTTGGAAAGCATGCTAGATTTGGGAGGGGGTGTCTTACACAAGAGGAATAACTCAGTAGCCCCATGACCCCATCCCTTCACGATAAGACCCCTGATCACTCGGTTCACCCACAGCGCGCCTCTTCTCAGACGGTACAGGTTTGCTGCCCCTGAACTTGACATGCAGATCCTCATCAAATCGTTAATGGTATTTATGGGTAATCCTTGCTGCTCCATTACCACACATAAGCTAGCAAAGACCAACTCTCTGAAATTATGAATCTGCGAGACAAACACGGAGTTGGTGCCCGAGGCCTTGGTATCCAATGCATACTGACGGGCAGATAGGATTAGTGCATCCTTCGTGTTTAATTCAGATCGACTCCCGCCGATGGGAAGAGGTGAAGAGCCAGGTGACTGTGCCCACTCAGAGGGGATGCAATTCTGCAGCCCTAAGACGAGCATAAGGGCTCGATTGTTCTGGTCCACGGAGTCGAGACCACAAGTGGCTCTTTTCAGGGCCCAACTCCGCGGGTCGTCCCACCCTGCAGTGATTTGATCGACAATGCGTCTCCATCTAGGATTGTTTCCCGGAGGGGACTTCTGTGGTGGCTTAACTGGAGATGTTGGTGATGTAGCTGCAATTTGAAGGGCCGGAAGTTGGTTGGTGGCATTTTCTACAGGATCACTAGACTCGTAGTCCATTATTATCTCCGGCGGAAGGTACGGTACGTCCGGCACGAGGACCATGGGGTCTGGGACGATCCAGGAATTGCAGCGCTCATGGTGCTGCTGGAGATAGGAGACCTTGGCCTCCAGGTAGCCAATGTAGCTGAGTAGCTCATTTATCTGACCAGCTTCGTCTTGCCAAGGGATGTGGGTCCGCCCTGGTGTTGTCATTGTTGAGTGTGGGTTGGGTGATCTGCGAAAATGGTACGATGTTCCGAAAAGTTTTGAGTGGTGTTAAGTATCGACAACAAGCCAACACGTCAATTTTGTGTTCCGCGGAGACATTAATTCACAGTGACCAAGCAAATCATCGCTTCGCTTCATAGCAGCGAATTTTACTGGGGGGTCCGGCAAACACCACACAAATGTGGTCAGTGTGGCTTTTCGCTAAGGCAATATGCTGATAAATCACAGAATGAATGCCCCTATTCGACTTTCTCGCCCTCTCATCTATTACTGAACACTTTTACACCACCATCACGCCACCCCCCTGTCAATCCGCGGAACTCACAGAATAGAGGTATAATCGAAAGATGCCACTGCCTCTTCTGTAGTGACGAGCTTTTCAACCACTCCCAAGTCCTCTTTTTTGATGAGATCCTCTCCACTCCAGCTCTTGTCTTTGTATTCGCCCCAGAACTCCATCATGACGCCCATTTCTTGTCCCCACATTGGCCAGAGACGATCGTATTCTTGAAGCGAGATTTGAATGTACTCGGTCTGCTTGCCAGTGAGCCGGCCCCAAGTGGAGAGGAATCCTTCGGCTGTGGATTCATCCACTGTTGCAAGCACGTATTTGCCATTCAAGGTCAATTCGGGCTTCTTCGCAATCGCGACGATGATTGGACCGACATTCTTTTTCTGGTCTCCAACTGACAGTATGGGTGTATCTGCAGGAGCTGGTTGGAGCCAAACGTACTTTCCGGAGGATTTCTGTTTTATTTTTAGCTGATTCCTAAGATGGCGATCGTGATCACTTACTATCAAGTTTGGAGTGAACATAGGGAAGAATAAGTTGCTTGCAAAGAAAGTGACCCAGACAAAGGTCGTCTTGGCCAGGAGAGCAGGGTCGCTCTTGATGTAAGCATCAATTTGATTTTTGGCCTCGAAGTGGGGGACAATGTATTTTCCTCCAGAAATCTTCTTGCTGTTTGGAAGGGTACTCCAAATGTAATGCTTGAGTGTTGGGGTTGCTGCAGCTGCTTTGGCCAGGTTGATCCCCTGGGCAGATTCGACTTGCATGGCATATTCGGGTCCTTTCGCTGCGAACGGCTCAAAAAAGTCTGTGACTGCGAAGATGAGAGTAGCACCCTTTGAATGTAAGTGTAAGTCTTTGAAAGTATTTGGTCAAATTACCTTGAAGGCTTGGATGAGAGATGCTTGGTCGTTGAGATCAGCTGTAACGACCTCAACACCACGGTTTTGGAGGGCTTGAGCGTTCGCGCTGTTGACATTTCGGGTCACACCTCTCACTTGGTACTTTCCATCTTTGAGGAAAGAATCGACGACACTGCCCCCTTGGCCACCTGTTGCTCCGATGATAACTGCGATTGGTTGAGACATTGCGTGAGGCTAAGAATTATGATTATGTATCAAAAAGTTTATCGATTAAGAAGGATGTGGAATATGAATTCAGTTTTGTTGTCTGTACTGTACTGTGCAATTGAAACCTTGTGCTGCTTGAAAATGCTTTCCAAAGGGAGGAATCTGAGCTCTATTTATCATCATTGCTCTAGACCCGAGGATGACAAAATGAAATGCAGCTCATTATTATGAAGCAAATGCTGCAACACGCTTTGCTGCGAAAGATGACCATCTTTCTCGAAAGTTGCTCCATCTGTGGTGCTGTTGTGTGTGGTGAAGTTGGTAATCATCATGCAGCCACAGGGCGTGTGGTTAACGTGGCCAGGGGTCAAGCGCCCAACCCCACACGACTTTGCGGTCATGTCACTATCAGCAGAGCCTTACTACAACAAATTTTTCGAGACAACGACGCCAGTTGTCATTAATACATGTGAAGCGTGCTAGTAAACCAGTGCTGCCATAAAGCCGTTAAATCCAGGTCACCCGGCTTTCTTTCGCTCAAGGTCTCAATAAATCATTATTACCAAGCTCTCGACGTCACCGTGAGGTATTTAATATTTGAGCGTTAACCATAAAGAGATCGACTTAGGCGGGTCTGCAAAGCAATCCCTGGACCAACCGTCACGTTTAACGAGATCTGCAGTCGAATAATTGATGCAGCGAAAAGCATGTACGGCACATAATCTAGCCATTTCTGGGAAGCAATACAACCCGCAATGCATCTAGCCTGAGCCAGTTTCAACTCCGAGTATTCCGTCGGTGCGAATCGGGTAAGCAAATCCACTCTCTACATCTATGTCTACATCCGTTCGTTGCACTAGAATTCCGGAAGTATCGAGCGAAACTTCACGAAGAATATCTGAGAGTCTATAATGTTTACTCTTATTGGGATGAATTCCCAACTCTCGTTGAGCTATTCGCATAGTACACCAAAATCCCCTCGCACAAACCATTGCTTAACCTGACGGCCACTTTTCAATGATAACAACTTCCTTGCAACTTTTTGGGTTCAGATTGCATCTAAATAACTTCATTTCTTCTTCTATAGGACTCATGACCATTGCGTTGTGCATTTTGTCGCTTTGAGAAGTCTTTGGCTTTGGCTTTCTGGTTCGTCGAGGGGGAAGAGAGTAAGCTCTTAATCTTCGAAACAATAATTTTTTTGGACTAATGTTTATAATCAGTTGCGAGGAACGTAACTAAACATGTTACTCTCGTTTCTCTTATCATTTCTCTCAACTGAGATAGACGTGCTCTTGGCTTAATAGTATGTGTTGCTTTAAACTGCAACTGTAGATACCCATTTTCCTTTGCCTCCATCTGTAACATCTGGTAAAGCAACGGCTCATAATCAGACGACAGTCTATCAAAGTTATAATACAACACCAAAAAAAAAAGCTTTGAGCATGTAACTCTCTCCAATTCGCGTGCTGACCTGATTTATAAGATACATATTCTATTAGAGGCGGCGTTGGTTCATTGGTTCGCTTGGAAACAAATATTTCATTAATTAGACTTAGAAATCTGGTCACGTAACTCGGTTTATATAAAATTCCTTGGTCCAATTACTTATAGAACTGAGGACCGGGAATCTGCGTCCAGAGAAAACTCATCTTGAATATTATTGAAAAGACTAGCGAAGCTTCAGGTTACTATTCAACGTTCAGAAAATTCGTGAACTTGGATACTACAAAGAAACAGCTGCTGACATCTTGTCTATTCTCTCATAGATGTGCTCGTTATAGTCACATTCCTCAGATACCCACACTTCAACGAGTCGTTTGATGCTAGTCCCTCGAAGCCTAAGTATCGGACGACGCCTCAGGTGCAAATATTCTTCCACCGGCAGTTACAAGAGCTATCCATCGAGTGATTGCATTATATGACTAAGCTTTCATACTTTGGGCCCAATTAAGTCACACAGTCCATGCTGAGCTTCGTTTATTATTCAAGCCCACAATGTCTACGTCTGGAACGTGATCCCCAAATGCCGGGCGCTCCAACGCCACATGAGGCTCAGTTGTCGCATCCTCTTCTCTTTGTTGATGGGACGATAACTCGAATTGTTAGTGAAGAGAGAATCTTAGGTTTGCTAAATGCTGTTTCTGGAACGGGAGTCGATATGGAGATGGCTCTTCAGGAGGCGACCCTATTCGGGTAGTGTTTACCAGTAGCGACACCAAACTCACAAGTAACAGAAGGATTTCTCATTTGACTAGGTCAATGTCGATTTTTATTGTTCTACGTAGTTGGATGGCTGATAACGGGGGTTTAAGATTGGCTGGTTTGTCCCGAGGGCGAATCAGAGTGAGGAGAAAGTCTAACCTGGCGTAGACAAAGGCTCGTGTGTCAGGTCCAACCAGCTTACACGAGCAAGGATTCAGGTCTCTGTCATTTCAAGGCACAGCCTTACGACAGCCCCGAATAGCCTGATAGGTCTTTGGCTAATTTCTGGACCTTCCGCTTCAAGTAAGGCCAGATTAAAATCCTTAACACCAGTTTGCCTACGATTCTCCGAGTTTGACTTGTGGGGAATAATGAGCAACCGGTATATCATTCGTCTTCGATGCTACACTTGCCTTCTTTGGTGGCCACCAAAGAATGAATTGAGGTTACAGTTGTGTGCCAGCGTACCGGGCGGCTAATTTCTCTGGAGGCGAACTGCTTACTGGTGGCTGAGACAAAGCGAATTAGAAGGCATACCCGAGCCACAAGCCAAGGTGAGGCTCAGTTGTTTTCTGAAAGAATGAAGCATACACGTATGCTTATTTCCTTAAAATGGTTTCATCGTATTAATACAAACTTTCTCAATTGCATCTCTAGCCCTGGTATGTATTCCCGGGCAGCGATCTTCCCTCAATTTACTGCGTATTCAACCAAACTAGCCTTTGTGGCCATGTATCTCATTTTAGCCCCCAAATGCAGCAGCTGCAGGAATTTCCAGGACGCTGAGCCTTTAGCGTAAGATGCTTACTGCAGGCAGCTGTCAGATCCTGAAACATCCTGGTCAGGCGCATTGTGACCTTGAAAAGAGGAACTCAGTCCTTCGACCTCCTATCGCGCTCGTTCACCCAACATACAACCCCCCCTTAATTGGGTGCCTCTCTCTGCTTCAAGAATTGAAGAGTGAACTTATATGATCATGGCCAATTTCGATCCAAATCACTGGCAGCAGATCACCATTAGCCCGAGCGATGAAAACACGGGCCTGAACCAGTCGATGGATGGATCAGTCCTGTACACAAAACAAGGAAGGGGATCCGTATTCTTTACGGACACAAACACTTCGGCGACAGAACAATTATGGCAAATATTCACCTTCAACTCCTCCTACTACGTCTTAAGGACCCAAGGCTCCGGCCCCGGGGGATACATGAATACGGCGTTGAGCCCAGATGAATCAACGCCAGGAAAGACAGTCCCGCAGATGGCCAACTATTCGGTATCAGATGATTCCATGTTCTGGAAGATCAGTCCGTGGGGAGATGGAACATTTTTCTTTACGAATGCTGCGAATGGGACGGCGTGGCATCTGGCCATCAAGTCGAACTCGTTGATGGCGATGACGAGCAATATCACTGCTCCTCAAGATGCGCAGAGATTTTCATTTACGCAACTGGGTACGATTGATGATGCTCGGTATTCTTCGGTCATTGTAAGTTAACTCTTCTGCTATTAACGAGGCAACATTTGTTGATAATGAACGCAGCTTGCTTCGACAACCTCAGCCGGTACCCCTACCACTGCCACGAGTTCCCCAACCTCCAGTCCTGTCACGAATACGCAACCCCCAAGTCAAACATCCGCGAGTCATACGGGCATATCCTCGGGTGCAGCAGCTGGCATAGGAATTGGAGTTGGAGCTGTGGTTATCATTTTAATTGTTATTGTTGGACTTCTCCTCTTTCGGCGAAGAAAAGCACGCACATTGAAAGCACAACCAATGCCATACGAGATATCTACAGAGCCACCCTTTCATCATGTGCAAGAATACAAGCCTGTGCAGGAGTTGGGGGTGCAAGTGCCGCCAGCTGAGCTACCAGAAATGAATCATGGTGGGGAAAGATGGGCTGAGTTGCCGGGAGGTCGCTGAGAGGATAAAGCTTTAGATCTCCACGAGTTCGATAACCTTTTAGAGGAAATCAGGATCCTTGAGATTTCTGTGAAGGCTCTTGGGCATGCCAAGGTGATATTTGGAGGAATACTCGACCAGGTGGTTAGAACCATCAACACGCTTTGCGAAGCAATGGCAGGAAATGCCGAAGATTTTGATGGAAAAGTGCAGGAACTACTAGCTCCACTTGAGCAGCGAAGGGGAATCGATGAGACGTTCAAGCAGAATGGGACGCAGAGGGACGGTCCAAAACGTCGATGCCCCGTTTAGCGCTGTTTCTGGCAATTTGAGGAGGCGGACGAGAACGGAGGAATGCGGGATGGAACTATGATCAAACTGACCATTATTTAAGTTGATGATAGCTACCATTCAAGGGCGAAGAAGTGGATGGGGGAGGTTTGTGGCGACAGGTGCCCATTGAAGTTTTAGAATTTGGTGATGGATATAATCGGTCTACTCTCACTTAATTTCGGAGATCAAGATCGAGTGTTTTGTCATCTCAAGATTGATTGGCAGCAAGCACAAAAGTAGATGGAATCGTGCTATTAATTTATACACAAAGACAAGCTCCCATTGCGCACCTTCCAAAAGAACTCATCAAACGATTATGTCTATACATTACTTACCTCTCATCCTAGATCTAATCAAGCAGTCGTCGGGACTGTTGGCGCGACTACCCCTTTCTCTTCATCCGACACTCTCTCGTTATGTTCTGGGCTGAATAACTTTTCGTGGGGATCAAGATCAAGCGTCTTATGGACCACAGACGTTCTCCAGGGAGGCGTGCCCAGGTATTTTGGACCTTTGGGATCTGTGAACATGGCCTCTACTTCTTCCAGTGATTTTCCAGCCGTCTCTGGGAACATGAAGAAGACGTGGATGAACATGGCAATACAGAACACACCGAAGAGAATATAGACCTAGTGCATGTTAATGAAATTTCTAACAGAGAGGGAAATTCGAGATTTACCTTCCACTGGATATTCTGGAATGCAGGAGGCACGAAGTACCCTAGCGCGAAATTAAAGGCCCAGTTCGCAGAAGTGCAGAGAGCGACTGCCTTACCCCTCACACGAAGAGGGAATAGTTCGGGTGGATAGGCCCAAGATGCTGGCCCCCAGGTTGGAGCAAATGATGCGACGAACAGGTAGCTCATGGCGATGATAACCTTCGCTGGTTTGCCAGAAAGGACCCAAGATTCGGCGGCAATACCATTGAGACCTCCGGCAGGAGCAGCGTGGCCGTACGTTGCCATAACACCTAGGATTATTAGCGATGGACTATGAAAGTAGTAAGAATAGACATGCCTGCGTTGATGAAAAGCCAAGTCATCATTAGTGCGGCACCGACGAGGAACATTGGACGACGACCCCAGCGATCCATCCAAATAAGTGCGGGGATAGTCATGATCACATTAATTACGTATTGGATTGATGACGAGAGGAGGACATTGTTGCCTTTGAGACTAGCCATGGCGAAGACATACTGAAAATTTGTTAGAACGTGCGTTCATAAGTTTCAAGGACTGAACTTACGGTAATGTAGTACATCATCACGTTCATGCCAGTCAATTGACTCCAAATCTACTTTCGTTAAATTTGAACAAGAGGGTGTTTGAGGACCACATACTTGGGTGAAGACGCCGATATGAACACGATTGAGCATTCCTGGCTTAATGAGCTCTTTCCATGTAACGTCGTCATTCTTTTCGTAAAATTCGACTTCATCCCTAATCTCCTTCATCTCCCGTTGAACGAAAAGGTCGTTCTCGTCACCATGGGAATGAACTAATGCCAGCGTTGCGAGAGCTTCTTGCCAGCGGTTGTTTTTGGCAAGCCAACGGGGTGATTCTGGTAGAATGAGGAGACCGAAGAAGAGCAGGATAGCAGGAATCATTTGGAGACCCCAGGGCAATCTGAAAGCAGCAGTTCCATGGATGTAACTACAACCGTAACAGATGTAGAACATAATCATAATGCCCCAGGTTATAGCCCACTGCTGGGCACCAATGAGTCGTCCACGTTTGCTTGGCGGCGCAAGTTCGGCGATATAAACTGGAACTTGTGCTGAACAGATCTGTAAATGATTAGCATGAGCAGAAAAAGTATGAAATGGTTCAAACTCACCCCAACAGCCAGACCGTTGATGATGCGGCCCACAATGAGCATGCCAATATCTTGTGAAGCGCAGACGATAATTGAACCGACGCACCTAGCGTCATCAGAACAGTGTAGAAAGCTAGAAAAGAAGAACTCACCAACACAGGGCCCCAACCCTGATTGCTTTATTTCGACCCAGTTTGTCTGTTAAATATCCTGATATGATTGCGCCAAGCCATGATCCGCCCGCCATGGAGGCCGTTATTCCACCTTGTGTATTTGATTTTGGTCCAGAGCAGTTGGTTGCGTCATTGAAGCCTGGTCCATCTGGACCCTGATTGAAGTAACATAAATATGGTTGAGTACTAATGATAGCACTCATAGAAGAGATATCAAAACCAAACAAGCCACCGCCAATAACGGCGATGGCTGTGATGAGGTAAATGTTTCCAGTGGTGTACATGGATGTGATTGTTTCAACTTAATGAAGACGTATGAAGAAGAGAAGCCATACAACAGAAGATTTGCGCGAAGATATGTATTCGAGAGGACTCAACAGGTGATGCATTTTACCGCTCAATGTAACGATCCAAGTATCGTTCCACAAACTATCACGGACAAAGATGGCTCGATTTTGCAGATCTTCTTCGTCGGTCTTCGACATTCAAGTTCTAATAGGCCAAAAAACCGACTGTCACTGTTTGATTGGTGGACTGCATTGGAAAATGCTGACGTCGAAGGCTCTTCTACCAGCAGCACCATGAGTAAAAACGTCGCGTGTTGGTCAAAGTGAACTCATTTTTGGTCACTAGGCCAGATCTATATGTGGGCTGTTGTTCCTTGCATGAACAAAACCCCGGTTCACCTGATTCTGTGGAGGGCATGGGGACGGAAGAAATGCGAGTGCGGAGTGGGATGTTGTCAGCGATGGAAGTGGATACATCATGCGGAGAAATTTCGGGGACCCAAGCAATTTCTCATGAACTCCAACCTCTTCGCCAGCGAGGCTTAGGTATTTCAGATGCTTTCATTTGACTTGAGTATCAACTGCTTGATTTTTGGTAGCTTCGTATGTTCAAAGTCTGATAAAAACCAAGCTGCGCGTGGTGAAGAATGTGATGAAAAGGAGGAAACTCGGCAACAGGTGAAAAAATCCCTAGCTCGGGAGTCGGGGAAATGGTCTCCGAGCAACATCACGCGTTCATGACGCTGCTCATGAAAAAAAGTAAGAGTAACATGTTCTCCATGTGTAAACTCCTGGCTATGGTTATATCAGGTAGTTTGCGATACCCTCCTTCTTGTAGGTCTTCTTGACACGTCTTTCAGGACAATATAGTCATGTGAACTGCTCTTTCACATTTGAAACTTCTCTAAGTCCCTTATTATCCAAGGACAACAGGTTGGAAACTTGTCACAAATGGAGCTGCGCTGCCTAGAAGTACGAGATTACCTTGCAACGAGAAGCTAGTCATTCTGCGGGCGTGGGTGTATAACGCTACCTTCAGTTCTGAATGTCTGCTAGCTACTCAAGGAGAAGTTTTTTACAATAAGTCGGATTCATCAATCTTATAGCAAGACATGGGGTGCCTAATATATCTCCTATATTGCTTTTTAAGCTTTGGTACCATTAAATAAAATCAAGGATTGTTGAGGGGAAATATCGACATAAACACGAGAACCAGTTTTGATAGCCTCTCAAGTAGTGTCCAAATATGGATCATCTAGTACATCTCGTTCCATTACCGACTCATAGCTGAGCCTTCTCTATTCTTCTTCCAATCTCGTCAAAATGAATCTGCTTCCCACTGACAAGAGCCTCCTGCAAATAAGAGCCAATCTCAACTGCTTTCACCGCATTGCTCAGTTTAATCGGGAGTGGAGTATCATCCAAGCATGCAGCCGCAAACTCATTAGACTCTTTCACAAACGCCATCTCGAACCTTCCCCAATACGTTGCTGGCACCTCTCGTGTAATACCGCCAGCATGGTAATAATTCACAAGATTCTGCTGCGGGTTGCCGTTGACAGTGAGTTTTCCTTCCGTCCCAATAATTTCAGTCGTATCCTCTTGCCCATGGGCCATCATTCTCGAGCAATAATAATAAGCAATCTTGCCATTGTGGAACTCCACGACCCCAACAGCGTTGTCATAATCGTTGTACTTCCGCAAGTCTGGCTGAACGGCAGTTATTCCATGTGCAGAAATGCTTTTGGGAATGATGTCATCGCCAAAGAACCTAAGGAATAAGTTAATACGATATGGGAGACACTGTTTACTGTCATGGGAAGAAGTTACCAAAGAGTGAGATCTATGTCATGCACTGCCATGTCGACGAATACACCTCCTGACCAGGCAGCGTATTCGACGAAGAAGCCAGAAGGATCGTGCTTATCACAAGTTTGACTTCGGAGGATGGCGGGTCGACCAATTGCACCGTTGCTCGTCTTGTTGTAGGCATCACGGTATGAATCGTCGAAACGGCGTGAAAAGCCGCACATGACTTTCAAATGAGGCCTCTTCTTTGCTGCTGTAACTACAGAGTTGCACTAAATTCACCATGAAATCAATAATAACCCTAGGACGAGAAATAGCGGGGGAACTCACAATATCAATGCTCGTGGAAAGAGGTTTCTCGCAAAGAACGTGCAGATTCTTCTCCATTGCCTTGATAGCCTCCTCAGCATGGACAGATGTGGCAGTACCAATCACCACAGCATTCAAACCAGACTGTTCAATCATCTTGTCATAATTATCATATAGAGTCACGCCAAAAGGCTCTAGATGTTGCTTCGCCCATTGCAACTCTGCTGGATCGGGAGAAAAGGCAGCAACTAGCTCCGCTCGAGGTGTACGGTTCAAAAAGTTGAGAGCATGTCGTTTGCCCATTCGACCAAGGCCGGCAGCAGCGATTTTGAGCTTGGGTGGCGCCATTTGTTGAAAGCAAGCCGAATTCAAGGAAAGAGAATGGAGTTAAGAAAATTTGATTTTGGATTGAAATGGAAAAAGGTAGAGGATTTAGGAAGTGACGAGAGGTTGAAGTAGAAGGAGAGCTTCTATTCCATTCGAAGGGGTAGGTATATATACTTGATATCTTGATAGCAACCCACTTTGTACATCTAACGATGCTGCAACTATGTTGATAGAGCAAATTGAACTCTTTCGGAGAGACTTGCTCCCACTGAGGGCGATTGTCTTCACAGAAAAGTAAAGGTGGGGAAGAGGGTCCCGAAACCCAGAACTAGAGGTCGACAATCCTGGTAGGGATTAAACAGACAACAAACGATTGATTTGTGGCACAAGTGAGAAACATCCAAAGTAGTCTCGTGGTAGAATCGTGCGGGGAGACTTTCCTTTGTTGAAGTGGAACCTCCGGTAGTCGCCGACTTCGGCCGAGCGCTCGAATTTTCCTCGTCAGCGGAAACAATTTCCTCATCTGACCCGTAACCCACTAATCTCACGTTTTCCCCTCGATGCTTTGGCCTTGATCACTGTAGCTCCAGGGTGGAGTATGCAATCGCTACTGAGACTATAAAAACCGGCATGAATTCTCCAAGGTTCTGCTGTTCCCCAGCTTCCGGTTGGTGGGAGGCATCTTCCTCCCTTGTATCCTGTCTGTATCAATGACTTCGACTATAAATAGACGACTTGGTCCCATTGTTCTTGCTTTGGATGATAATGTAACGTATTTATTCACATTCCAGCATACTTTATAATTTTGTCAAACATACTTCCCCAAAGCGTCAAGATTCAATTGAAAATCATCCTCCATGATGGTTTCGCCAGACTTCCAAGCAATGGCAAAGATTCTATAGCCGTCGACGACCCGATTGCGGTAGGCAACATGGTAGCTGGCATGAATTAGATATGATTCGTTCTTGCCTGATCATTAGCCGAATTGGAGACGTTGACTTTTCCTGTGGACGATGTGGTGCATGCCGATTTGTCTGGTATCACCTTCAGATAGGTTCCCATCTACCACAAGACCTTCGAGCTCGCATAGGGTGGGATAGGCTGGCCTGCCGTTCTTGGTCTCATTGCTATAAGTGGGATCTTCGGCTTCTGTGCAGCTCTTTGCTCTTAGGATATGAGTATATGTCATCTTCCACTTCAATGAAGCTTCCAATGTGGTTTTGAAGGGGGATAGGGGGGTTTTCGAACATGGTTTCGGTTTTCGTTATGTTAAAGAATAGCAAAAGAAGGAGAAGGAGAAGGGAAGTGCAAAGTTGGCAAGGTAAGCTATTCAAGCTGCCTGCTCAGGTTGTAGGAAATAAAATTTTGGGAAGAGAGTAGTGTACAAGTAGGTTGAAGTAAATATACTGTACAATGTATTCCTTGCTAACACCATTATCCATGCCACGTCCGCAATCCATGCTCCGGCCAATGGATGCATCTAAATCCCACAATACTTGTACATACTCCAAATTTCTCCTTCAAGAGCGGGACCATCTGTTCTTTGCAACCTTCGTCTTAAGTCGTAATTCGTGGGCCGTCTGTAATCTCAGCGGATTTCCCGTGGGAACTACCCGGAGGTTGTCAAGCGTGTCTCGAGTCGCCCGTCGAGCGTCGACCATTCCGACGATCCCTTATCCGACTTATAGTTTGTTCTCTGTTGTCTTTCTCCTATTGCTTTCCGCTCAGCCCTCCTTTAACCTCCGCAACTCCATCTCCACCTTCCCCACACACCCCTCAACCTTCGCCCTCTCCTGGGCACTCATCTTCCTCAACACATATCCCGCTACAACATCCGGCTCCCTGCTCTCCGGTCTCCCAATTCCAACTCCAATCCGTGTATACTCCGTCCCCTTCAGCAGTCCATTAATACTCTTCAGCCCATTATGCCCCTTCGCACTCGCACTGCCATTCTTAACCTTCACATGTCCCGGCGCTAGCTCCAGCTCATCATGCACAACCACCAGCCTTGCCTCTTCTCCTCTCCCTTCCTTTTCGAACTGTCGCCACGCAGCGGCAACGCCCACACCCGAAACGTTCATCTGCGAACTCGATTGCCAGAGCGTGAACTCAGACCCCGCAGATACGAGACCATTGCCGTAGGCTCGCGATTTCTGGAATGAGGGGTAGGAGAGCGCGGTCGCGAGCGCGGAGAGGACGGTGTGCCCTGCAGAGTGGAGGGTGTTTAGATATGGCCCTGGATTGCCAATTGAGCAGACGAGCAGGCGGACCGGCGTCGCCATTTGCGGCAGAGATGTGAGGAGGAGGGAGGATAGAGTAGCTGTTATCGCTTCGGACTCGTGCTGTACATCTTCGAGGGTAATTGGGGACTTTCGCTGTTGACGTCGTTCTTTGCGAGTCAATTTCTTGGGACTGGGATCTTCGCCAGGCTGAGACATTTTTTTGCTTGTGGCGACTGCAAGGCTGAGATGTTCTATTTTCGTCTGTGGACCGCCAAAAGTTCAATGATTTCGAGAAGCGACAAGTGTAAGTCACTTTTGTACTTTGGGGGAGTTCTTTGTTCATTTATTCATTTCTCAATGCTACGACCTTGGTTTCTTTATTCATTCCGCTGCTTTGTCACACTTTGGTACTGCTGAAGAGTCATACGGCCGGAAGTGGCGCAGCAATGACGGAGCACGCTGAGCCCTACACAACCAGACTGGAAAGCCTCCCATATGCGCTGAAAAACAAATCAACCCCATTAGAACACATCTAATAACGCCAGACTCCCCAAATACCCTGGTATACAAGTCCATGCGCCTCAAACAGTGCCGCTAATGCTCAATTCACGAATCTCCTGCAGGACCTGCTCAACCCGGCTGTCAAGGTGACCTTGGGCATATTGCTCGCGAGTATCCGCATCGAGGTATTGTTGGACCTGGGCCATTCGAGAGTAGGCTTCGGCACAGAATCGAAGTTGGATCTTAACAAGGGCTTCGAAGCTGGGGTCGAGGTATGGGACACGGAGATCAATGAGTTGAGGAAGCTCAGTGAACAGCTGCTCGTTGAGTTGCTCGTATGCTGCCTTGGCCATCTCAGTCTCCTTCTCTGCGCGCGGCAGCTTGGTGACATCCTTGTCCGGCTTCTCGACGAGCTTCTTGACCTTGGCGCGCATGGCATCGTAGTCGAGCAGCTTGTGGTTGCGCTTCTTGATGCCTGCAGAGTGTTAGCGTTCCATCTGCCATGGATCGAGGGTTCATACACTCATTAATATCCGGGAAGTACGCGCAGAATCGGGAGATGGGCTCGAGGACGGTGGTTCTGTAGATATTAGCGGTCGCAACTGCAAAAGTGCTCCATATGCGCATACCTGTATGGGCCATCAAGCGCCTTAATTGTCTCTGCGTCCAGGTCCTCAACTGCTTGCTTGTAGCTTCGGCTGACTCCATCCTTCGCACCAGCGTCGCCATAGAAAGCGTCGATTGTCTCTGCAATGCGCATTTGGGAAGCGGTCATGGCTGTACAAGTTAGCATCACCCTTCAAGATCGATCGGGCAACGCGTACCTCTCAGCGAATCTAAGTAACCCTTTGATTCCTTCTGCAAGCGGTTGGCAGCAGCCTCCATGGTGCGGTAGCGTCTGTATTCCAGAGGGTCAGATCTTTGCTCTCCGAACGACTTCAAGAACGACTCCCACGATGGCAAGTGGGGAGGAGGCTCCGAAGCTGAGCGCTCCCTGGTCTGCTCCATGGTTGCGGGTGGTGTTGGGAAGCGCGTGTAGGAAATAGTGTACGGACCTTTCCTCGACCTCGTAGTCTCTATCATTTGTTTTCTCCACGTGACCAGTCTTCATCATCACCTGCGTCGTCGCCCGATTCACATTCTTCTTGAAGCCTGTGCTTGTTAGCTGCGCTGGCGGGGTTAAATCAAAGGGAGCCGTCGGTTATCTTACCTGCCCACGACATGATTGCGGTGTCTCTTTGTTCGAACAGGGAAATGGTTCCTAGGTGGCGAACAAGCCTGCTGCAAGAGCAAAACGTGGTGGGAAAGAGTCCTGGGGCAATCTGGTGATGCTGTTCTTGGTGTTGAAAGAAGTTGGCCCCCGAAGCGAGCTGTGATCTGACGACACAGGAGTGGCTGAGTCGGCCATCGGAGCGGAAAATCTCCATCATCCGTGCCCCTCCAAACATCTGAATAATTTTATTCTCGACTTCTACATTCAGACAAACCACAACACAGTCACAATCAACCAGCACAATGCCGTCTCGAGGCAATCCCAATGTGCCAAATAAGCAGCGCCGCATCGCGAGTCGTGCCAAGGTCCAGAAGCGCAATGCTGTCAACAAAATCTCCAAGAATCCTCGAGGAACCGCACGAAGCAGTGTTCTCCTTCCAAACAGCGGACCATTAGCACCACCGTCTGGCAAGAAGGCACGGAAATTGGAGAAGGCGAGGAACCATGCACGCCAAAGGGCTGTTGAGAAAGCTATGGCGCAAGAAGGAGAGGTCCAGATGACAGGTATGCTGAGATGATGGAATTGACGTGACCTTCTGCTGATTCAATTGATAACAGATGCACCGAAGACCACGAAATCAAAAACTACGAAGAAGGCAGAGGACCAAATGGATGTTGATGGCATATCGTGATGACTCTCCCGGTGGAGCCATCAACTGGAAAGGAAGCTGCATGGCTAAAATCTTGCTAGAGACGGGTAGTGGAGAACCTTCCTGCAAGCAACAACGATCGAAGATGATCTGAACTATGACAATCCGGACATCGAAGAATGATGGCACGAAAGGTTGCATTTCTAAAGGACGGTCAGGGCAAATGTTCCCACGCTTCGCGAAAGAAGTAGGGAGGAGTAGAGACGAATAGCATTGCACGCTTCCAGCATTGCGTCAAAAAAATTCTCTAACTCGTTCTTTTCAAGTGGACTGAATTGTTCTGTTTGTTCATATCATTCTGTTTTCATCCTCATCCTACATTGATTTGATTCTTTGTTGCATACCGACGAGTTTCTGTGGCAATTCATTGCAGTGTGTAAGCTTCAAAGCCTGTAACCCGGGTCTTTTCAGCGAGTGCTGCTGCTGCAACCTCTGTAGGGCTGTTTGGCAGATCTACTCCCCCCTTCTTCACAACCACCGCCAGAAAAATTACTTATTGACAGCTTCTGTTGCCTCTCTACAACGAAGATGTTTTCGCGCTGCGCGGAGATTCACTCAACCCGTTGCTGGGCGCCTGGATTTGAGAGGTCGTTTCGACTTCATTGAGAACATGGGAATCAGCTGAGGTTACATGCCTACAAATATCGTATCACAATCACATCTTTATCTTATTGCACCGTTCTCACTACCTTCCCCCTAAGTAGAATTTGTGACTGTGCAATCAAGTGCAGGAGAATCAATTTCATTTATTCTTCATTGAAAAAGATTACAAGATGCCGAGAAAAGTCGTAGCATGAGTGTCGAGCCTAAAAGGCCCTCTCTAAAATACCGCTGTTTCAAATTAGACAATGATACTCTAAAGAAATATAAAAAGGCCATTGACAATGTTAGTCACAAAATATATCGGAAGTTCTCCTGCTCAATATCCGTCTCGTCTGCGCCAGCAGAAGGAAGTTCAACCACGCCGTTTCCACCATCTACCTGCATCAGCTTGCCTGGCTCTGCCTCGATGACCACGCCCTGCACCCGGTCCCTTCTTTTGTTTTCCCAATCCATATACTGCCTCAACGCCAGAATATCCACAATTCCAAGACACAAGCAAATGATGCACACCTCGCACCCAGTGCGATAATGCGGTGCTTCGCGTGCGAAGAAGACTTGAGGGCCAGCGATATTGCCAGCGCAGTACGCCAGAAAGACAACAGCACTCACAACCGTTTTCTTCGTATAGCCAGCTACATCACTTGCAATGATGCTGAGACTGAGCGGGAAGCCTGATGCATAAGCAGCAAATATGAACACACCACCAAGTCGACCACCAGTGTGAGATGCTGGTAGGTAGCCGACGAGACACCAGCCAAGCATCGCGATGCAGAGGAGGCAAGCGATGATAATGCAGCGGGACTTTCGGAATTTTGTGGTGAGCAATGCGGCGGTGAGAGTGAAGACAACTTGGCAGGCGCCTTGGGGCATACCAAGCAGGAGAGTGTGAAACTGGTCGTGGCCAAGACCCTTGATGATGACTGATGTAAACTGTTGGAGAAAATGTTAGCCCGCGAGATACTGAGAAAGAGAAGGGCCAGACCAACATTCGTGACTCCTCCATTTGGCAAGCTGGTGAAAGCTGTATAGAAGAACAGGAGCCAAGTCTTCGGATCGGTTAACGCTTCCACAGCTTGATACCGTTTCCAGTGTGTGCTCTTGAAGCTGTTGATATTCTTCTGGGGCCGGCTATGAGCAATCTCGCGTTCGTGCGGCGTCAGCCATCTCGCCTTCATGGCACTGTCGGGTAGGAAAAAGATCAAGCTTATCGACCAGACAAAAGTCATGAGGCCGAAAATTATAAACAACCATCTCCAAGCAGCAATCTTATCATCGATCTTTCCAATAGCATAAGCCAGAACACCTCCGAAGACGCTAGCCAAGCCATTGCCAGCGAACCAGATGGCATGACGGAGAGAATGTTCAGATGGCTTGTACCAGATCCCAGTGATCAGAGAAAATCCAGGACTGATGATGCTTTCGAACACGCCGAGCAGAATCCTGAGGATGAAGAGTGAGGTAAAGCTTGAGGCTGCGCCGTGGCACATTAGGACGACGGACCAGCAGAGGACCGCAGTGGAGAGGTATTTGCCAATAGGGAACTTGACGAAGCCGATAGAGCCGGGAAAGCTGGCGACGAGGTAGCCGAAATAAAAAGCGCTGCTGCACCAGGAATATTGCTGGCCATGGAGGTGCGTGTCTGTTTCGATTCCCATCACAGCTGTATAGCCCAGGGTGATCTTGTCGAGGTATTGAAGCATGTAGGTCACGAACATCAAGGGCATCAAGCTGATATTTTGTTAGTAATTGATGCGGATAGAAACGTCAAGGGCTTACTGAGCATCAATCTTTCGAAGAATGACTTTCTCTTCTTCGTCCACGATCACAATGGGTAGGGGAACTTTCTCGTCATTCCGGATATCAATTTCTTGATCTACTTTCACTTCCATCTTTGGCACACTGTATAGAAATCACAGTTGTAGCTGTTTACAAGAGACGTCTTCGAAACGAGAGAGGAAATGTAGAGACTTAAAATGTCTTCTGCTTGAAACGAGACACGACCGAACACATATCTATATGTTCTTGTCTTTAAGCATTACTTGAAATAAATAACATCTCAACTTGATGCATCCGTATCACCGAGGAGCAATATCTTGCCTTCGACGACCTGGAAAGGGGAAGAAAGATACACATTTTGAGGATCAATCTGGGGTACTGATAAGTCAAGAGACAAACGCTGGCCAACTTCTCCGACTCATGTCAGGTTCATTTGTTATCGCCAGAGTATTGCGCTGTGAGGCTGGAAACGGAATTCGTGCACATTCAGAAGCCGTAACGCTGTTGGTAGGATTTTCCGAGGCTTGTGAAGCCCCTCACTCCCCACTGCTGACCAGGCAGGCGCTTTCGATTGATTGGCCAGAATTTCCGACCACTAGGACCACAGCCTCATTCAACCAAGCAACGACCTTCGTGATAGATCTCCAGCCAGAGATCAGCTATTGATCCACTTTCTACCTTGAACTTGAAATTCTTTTTGTGATATTGAGCGTCGGGTTTGCTGTATTTCTAGCATTCCAGGCTTATCTGGGACAATTGTCGAAATGTCGAACCAGCCCGCGGAGAATCTCCGCCAGAAGAAAGGTAATTCTCTCCTGACTCTTTGTCGACACGGGGCTGATTTCGGAGGTTGCGATGCTTGTCGCTCCAGTAAGGTTAAGTGTGATGAGAAGCGGCCGTCATGTGGAGCATGTGTAAAGCGAAATCGACAATGCTCCTGGCCGAGCCCGGAACTGCGACTCTCACTTCGACGGAAAGGTTATGGGCCTTCGAAATCAAGGGAACCAAGGTCATGTCCGCCCCTGGTGCCAAGAGCCAGCAATCTGGCCGCAGAGATCTTCTCCACAAGGAGAGATCTTCTTCGAGCACAGCTTGACGACACTTCCCAAGATGACGCCATCCTTTATGAAGAGTCGTGGGCAGATATGGGCGTGGATGGCGAATATACGATGTCTTCTGTTCCTTTTGGCTACGCCGTGGATTATTTTCAACCCATGGATTCGATATCCGCCGGGTTCGGAGGATTTGACACTTTATCTCCATTGTCGGATTTCGATAACTACCTTGACCCTGCATTCCAGCCTCTTTTTCAAACACTATCAGACCCAAATATCCCGGCTGCAAATTCCCTCGTTCTTAATACAACAGAAGTCCATGCCCTCGACCACTACCAAAAGGCCTTCTCTATCTATAGAACGACGAAGCTGCCACGATGGTCAACTCATAGGCTTCTGTTGGACCTCGCCTCTGAGAATTCGATGATCATGCACTTCATTCTCGCGGTATCGATCAGCGATGTCTGCTACCGACACGAAACTGGGTCATCAGCGGAAGCAAAGAAGCACTTCAAAAGCGCTCTTCGAGATCTCGTAGAGCTAGTCAAAGAAGACTCGGCGGAAAATTACAAGCTCATCATGACAGCTTTCCTCTTCTTGTATTTGTACATCCCGAAGCAGAGATCTCTACCACCTCAAACCATCGATCAGCTGAGTATCACAGTAAGGGACTTTGTCAAAAGCCACAAGCTTGACAGCCTGTGCCTAGAGAGCTCGTCCGATACACACTCAGAAAGCGCTTTCACTCTTTCGGATCGCAATGTGCTTGCTCGTCTTATCATCTGGACCTTCGATGAAGATGTGAAATGTGGGTTTCAGGGCTACGGTGGTCATCTTGCTAAGTATCTGACTGCTACTCGGGAGCGAACCATGGCTGTATACGAAGTGTCTCGTGTGGTGCTACGAGCATTTTGGGGTTCAACGTACCCGAAAGATCAGGCAGTTGATGACGATGACAATGCCATGGAGTTGGAGCTGTTATGGGTACTAACCGCTTTATGGCAAGATATCAATGAGCTTTCTGGGAAAACATTAGCGGAATATGCCGAGTCGTGTTACGATATTGAGCAAAGGTTCAGTCTGATTAAGAAGGTGTGTCTCTTTCATCTTCACTGAAAGACATTAGCTAACATATATAGAAATATTCCTCGGTCTTTCAAAATTCGGCCATGGCCGACATGCCTCGCACGCGAGTTAAGATGAACGCAGACTACGACGTCGTCCTATACGATGCCCTCAAAGTTTACTACTTTCGAACGACAGTAGCAGAGGCCGAATCAGAGGCCCCACCAGACATTCGCAGGGCACTGAAGAATATTATGACCATCATACGGCGGACTTTCGCCTCAAATGGCAATGAGCTTTACGACAGATTGCAATGGCCTCTCTTCCTTGCTGGCATTGAGACAGACGATGACTTTTATAGCGACTGGATTCTTTCAAGACTGCCAAATAATCGTGCGAGAGCGGCTCTGAAGACTGTCATCCAGCGTCAGACTTATTCTGAGAAGAGTTTGAGGCGCTTGACGATGCATCAGATTCGTTGTTTGCTTTTCGAAAGCCAGGCTAGCGGGAGTTCGGCTGTGCCTATTGGTGCTGGGCAGCATTCGTTTTGGGATACGCTTGAGAAGTTTTGATTTGGAGTCATGATACCATTTTGCTTGGAGTTGTAACTTTTATGATCGAGAAATCTCTCTTGGCTTTTATTACCAGTCTCGAACTTCTCCTCGAATTCTCTTGCAATTCAAACAACCTTCACTTTCCTAAGAGCATTTAACTTTAAGGAAATTTGTAATCTTCCCCTAAAAGGCCCACCGTACGTTTTGCCATTTACTTGTACTAAAATATATATATATATATATATATGGTGGCGTGGAACTTACGCAATATTCCATACCATAGAGAAGAATCCGCTCAGCCTGTGTGTCTGTGGTTGCTACTCGGAAAATGTGACCAATCAAAGGTGAGTCGAGAGATCTTCATCTTCGCCCCCGCTTCATCAAACTTTATCTCAACCAACAACGCAGCTCGAAGGTGAACCACCTGATGTTTTGAACCCCAACTTGCCACTTGGCCTGTTGGTAGTCGGAATCAAGACAGAGACAGCATTATAAAGTTTCTCTCCCCCGAAGTGACGGAGATCACTACCAAATCTGGTGACGTCAAAAATTCAACTCCACACTGTCACGAGTCTCACAATGGCTCAGTCAAACCTGGAAATGAGTGACCGTCAACACACCATAAATAAGTCAATCGATGGTTTTGATCCAGTCCTCAAAGAAATCAACAGAAAGGTTACCGTCTCAATCTAAACATAGTGTATCATTTAACAACTTTTAGATCCACGAAAACCCCGAACTAGGCTACGAAGAATTCAAAGCCCATGACAACATAGTCTCCCTTCTTAGGGAGCAAGGCTTTGAAGTTACCCCTCATGCGCACGGCCTTGAGACTTCTTTCTCCTGCTCCTACGGAAATGGCGGAAGAATTGTCGCTTTCAATGTCGAATACGATGCGCTCCCCGGTATCGGCCATGCCTGCGGGCACAATCTAATCGCCACTGGCTCCATAGCAGCCTTTCTCGGCCTTGTTGCTGTCCTGAAAACCGATCCTTCTATCCAGGGTACTGCTCTTCTTCTGGGAACACCCGCAGAAGAGGGTGGTGGTGGGAAAGTCAAGCTCATCGCTGCTGGTGCGTACGAGAATGTCTCAGCATGTCTCATGACGCATCCCTTTTCCACTCCCGGGAACGTAACATACGGATCCTGCATGGCGAGCTCGAAGTTCAGAGCAACATTTACTGGAAAGGCAGCTCATGCTGCAGCGGCTCCACATGAAGGTATCAATGCTCTTGACGCAGCGGTCTTGGCATACAATGGAACCAGCATGTTGAGGCAACAGATTAAGCCAGATCAAAGAATCCAGGGCGTATTGCTGGAGGGAGGTGAGAGAGCGAATATTATCACTCCAAAGAGTGTACTTGATTACAATGTTCGAGGGAGTACTCTTGAGGAAACAAAGGAGTTGCAGAAGAGGGTGGTGAAGTGCTTTGAAGGAGCGGCGATTGCTACAGGTTGCAGCGTGGAGTTTCTTGAGTAAGTTTTGACATTATTGTACCATCACTAGACATCTGACTTCGTCTAGGACCAACACTTATGCGGACTTGAGACCAAGTCGAGTTATTTGTGTTGCTTTCTCTGAAATCATGAAAAGTGTCGCTCCAGATCACATCTGGACAGTGGGCGAGAAACCAGAGCCGGGTGCTTACTCTACGGATCAAGGCAAGTCACAGATTCTCCTGAAAATGCTATTCTAATATAAATAAGGCAATGTTTCGCACATCTGTCCTAGCTTTCATGGCGTTTATGCTATTCCGGTCAAGGATAATGCTGTCAACCACACGCCTGGATTCCACGATGCTGCGGGCACGGATGAAGCTCACAAGTTGACAATCTTGACAAGTAAAGGAATGGCAGGCGTAGGCTTGAGGCTTCTGCTTGATGACGCATTTGCCAAAGAAGTCAAAGACCAGTTTGAGGTACAGAAGCATCAAATTTGATGATGACTATGAAATTAAGCTTGAACCTGCAAATTCTTCTAATAAGCGTGCTTCATTTATCTATTACCTCATACTTAGCTCTGTTCTTTGTAAAATCAAACAAATTGCGCGAATTAAAACTCAGTGGCTCCCAACTCTCATGACAGAACGTAGCAGTTGGGCAATGGGAGTGAATTCGTGGCTTGCGTCTAATCAAGTACATAAAGTGTGTCCCGCACTTGCCGCGCCTACAATTTTAACCTGAAGCCGAAATCCGATCCTAGGATTATTACAGGTCGGTTGACCTGCACCCTAGTTCCTCGCGCTTCGCCAGCTATAAGTTCTGCATATGTCCTTGCATATCTTCTAGCACGTCCACGAAACCGAAGCTAGGCAGCAACAGCCAACACGACGACTTGCAAGGTATAATAACCAGTCCCCCTCCCCGCCTCGTTGATTGTATTCCTTCAATTCTGCGTTTTTGAATCAAAGGAAGTTATTCGTTCCTCGCTTCTCATCTAATGTTATAGGTTATCTTTGGAAAGCCTACCCTCGACAAACCGTCGCCTCGAAAAGGATATTACTAGAGTTTCCTCTCAAGATGAATCATAATACTACTACCAACGCGCTCGATCTCCAAAAGAAAACGAAAGCTGAACTAGAAGATCTCATCGAAACCTATACCAAGAAGCACGGACCCCCAGACGAGTCCCACTATGATGGCGCGAAGAATACACTCTTTGGCTGGACGGAGGACGGCAAAAGTGTCTGGATTCTGCCTACTACTAAAGCCAACTTTGAGCGTTTCGAGGACATAGCTAGGTCACGGCCTGATCTGGGACACGATGCGCACTCTCATAATGAGATTATGAGATTGGCCGGCGCGGAGTTTTTTGCGGATTGGAGAGACTCGGATAGAGTTAGAGAAGTGAAGAGCCAAGGGCGATAGAGGAGGATAATAGAGCACGAGATCATTCCTAGACCCACTGATACGGAGAGGCCTTGGCTTTTCGACCATTTCTACTGCGGCCACGAGGATAAATGCAAGGAGTTGGCAGCCTCGATTCAATTGCCTTGGGATGAGCGATTAGAGATGAGGGAGATGAGATTGGCACTGGAATTAGTACGGACGAAGTTGAAAAAATATATATCAAATAGCTCTTTTAGTCTTCGTTCCCCACTTCCCTTTATATTCCCCGCAGTTTTTAATTATATTGTTTTCTCCCCTAAGCTTCGAACCCCAAGGGATATTTGTCAACCAAATATTGCATCTCGTCGATCATTCTAAGATTATATTTAGCTTCTCTTATAGAGTTGTTTATGGGACAGCTTTACATATTTCTGAATATTAAATTTCCAGGATACAGCGCTGAGGAACAGGCGTCGAATCGACTAATTATCTATGAACTTTAAACCAGTGCAAACTTGCGCAGGCACTTACATTGCGTAGAGAAGATTGCGGTCGTCATGATCTTCCTCAGGGGCAGAGATTGGGAAATGCCGGTGGTATGCTTTCATGTATGACTTCCCGATTCTGTGGCGAGTGCATCGCCAGGATGCAAGATCGTCTAGACCTTCGGTATGACTTTAATACAAACAGATGTATGTATCGGACTTACATTCATTATGTGCATATAGAGCACTTGCGTCATAGATCACCGGACTCTCGGTATCGATTGCTGTTGAACAGTTGCCATCCCATAGGTCTCCATGCACCAAGCGGGCTTGGATCTGTCGTCCACCAGTCTCCAAAGGCCGAAGTAGCCTTGGGATAACCTTCTGGAAAATAATTTGAGAAAGATCCTCAAGTCGCTTATTGGGACCTTGAAGGTTTTGCTCGTGATTCAGCATCCCCCTCAGGTTGTTTGCGAAACATTCCTCCCAACTGTCTGTCCATGTCGCTACTTGAGACAATCTTCCTTGGTATGTCTGCACTACGAATCCAAATTTCCCATTAGGGGAAAGACCTCTCAGATGGAGTTCTGCCACTCTTGCCGGGAATTTTTCGATGTCCGGAATGTCCTCTGTCATGTCGATAAAGCTGCACAGAAAGAAGTACGTATCTGGAATCTCGACATACATGCCCCAGGCGATGGGTGTAGGAGCTAGATCGGGAATAGTAAGGTAGATTTGCTTCATCGATTCAAATTCCCCTAGCATCATCCCTCTCCCGACTTCACCTTGGCATACCTTCATTAGTATAGATAGTCAGTCGACATATTTGACTCCACGGGAACGGTCTCACAGACACCTAGAATAGCAGACCTTTAAAAAGAATGATCGCGGAGATCCATCGACTTGCTCTGTTCGAATCTCTGCAGTCCGAGTCCAATAGCTAGCGCCGTGCGGGAAGATGCCTTTGATCCTCGTTCCCTCTGGGAGTGCTGAGAAGGTTTAGCATACCTCGAATTGAAGAGGTTCATTGACGTACCTGCGAGGACTTCACAGTCAACGAACTGAATCACCGTTGCAGGGACTTCCATTTCAATGTTTTATATTTCCTTATTCATTGCTGACGAAATGAGCAACTGTCTGAACAGAGCAGGCACCTGGGGATGAAGTCGGGAAAGAGCAACAAATATGGTTATTGCGAATTTAACGTTTTTTGGTCGATTCTGGCCGTGCTCACGCACCCCGTGACGGCACACTTGGCGCGTACCAAATCACAATGCACGTGTCAAACTAGTCTACAGCTGTAGTTGGGCGTCACGCTGAAACCTAATATCTTCGCAGTCTGCAAGGCTTTCAGTAATTGATGCCTTCGGCTCCAGCGCAAGGCTTTGTAGCGTCTTTATCGCCATTTAATATTCCGAAGTCCTCTTCCAAATCCGCACACAAAGCGGCGTAATTCAACTCTACTAGCAGCATCCACTAGCCAAACGGCCAGACTACTCAACCGCTCAAACCTTGATTTCACCACAACAAAGGCATAAATCAAAATTCTGAGTGAAGATTGGTGATTAAAGACGTCAATATAGTAATCCCAGAAGTCTTTGCACTTTTCTAAGCACTTTGCAAAACCTTAATCTTTTGGTGTTCCGAAAGGGGCAAAAGTGGGTGGTTGGCTAGTGGTTGCTTTTTAGACTAGTGCCTCAGGAGGGGTACAACATCGTCTCCCCTCAACCTCGAGCCTTACGAAAGATCGCCTCTACAATTCGCATCCATGATATTGCTATTCTTGCTTTAGCTATTGTAGCACTCTTAATCTCTGCCCCCATCCCACAAAGCCTCAACTGGCGGGCCTGTCATCATTGTAGTTCGAGTCTTACGCATATTCATACCTGATTTGATAGCCTTGTCGGAACATATAGATTCAACTCGCAGATGACAGGGTGACGAATAAAAGGCTGTTACCAAGCTGCGCAGCTCAGTCGGTGCGTTGAGATACCCCAATTCCGGTAACTGCTTCGACTTCTATGTTCTAACTTATGCAACATAGACACTAGCACCTCAATGTATAGCCTGTGGCTCAAGAGAGCTGGGTCTGCGCGTTTAGGCTCTGGTATCGAAAGCACCTTAACTAGACGCGAGACCAGCTTTGCTAGTTCGTCCGAGGACACAAAGGACTACTTGGGGCTCAGCTCATTACCTGAACCAGCAGAGGCTGCAATCGCGGACTTGGTGTTCGTACATGGGCTTCCTGGGGGCTCCAGAAGTACATGGACATGGAAAGAATCGGGGAACACGTTTCTTTACTGGCCAGAATGGCTTCTTGAAGATCCTGAATTTAAGGATGTCCGAGTTCATAGCTTCGGATATAACTCCAACTGGGAGAAAGAGAGGACGCTGAATACCTTGGATATTTCCAAATCTCTTCTTGACTCGATATTGAACAGCCCTGTCATCTCTCAAAGATTTACCGTATGTGTTTTTGTTATCCCTCCAAGATGATTCTTACCAGACTCCATTTGAGCGAATAGTGGGCCGGAGTCTTGTTGAAAAGTCGAATGGCCCGTCTGCCTCGTTCCTGTTCCATCTTGTTCCTGTGTCCTCCAACTGTCTGCTAACTTATAAACTAGACCCCGCTGGTATTTATCGGACACAGCATAGGTGGCCTGGTGATCAAGCAGGCCTTTGTACTTGCGAAACAGAATCAAAAATATGAATCTATTGCTCGGCGAGTCGGCGCGATCTTTTTCCTTGCAACCCCACATCGAGGTTCCGATCTGGCAATTACGCTATCGAAGATATCTGCGGCGACATCGGGTTCTAGAGTATTTAATCTAGAATCGCATGTACATTCGATCATTATGATAAACGATGAATTTCGGCATTTCGGTTCAGAGCTACAACTTTACTCTTTCTATGAAACAATTGAGTCAAACTATGGATACGGAAATGGTCTCCTTGTAGACAGAGATTCAGCTATTTTAGAATATCCCAACGAACAAACTGCCTTCCTCAACGCAAATCATCATGAGATTTGCAAATACTTCAGCCGGTCCGATCCCAATTATCAAACGGTCCGTATGGCTCTAGTATCAGCCATAGCAGGAATTAGAGGCCCTCGCGTGCCTACGAAAAGTGTTCTTGATGAGAAAAAGCGAGCACTGGACGCCTTTATTGGAAAATATGATGACCCCGAAGAAGATTTAATGGCTCTCGAGTCTAAGAGAATAAGCGGATCTTGTGAATGGTTGATGGAGAAGGAGAGCTTTCGAACATGGAGAGACTCGAGTACGTCGCATATGTACTGGATCAGTGCCAAACCTGCCACTGGGAAGTCCGTTCTTGCTGGGTATGCTGTCAAGCACTTGCAAGATCTCCACCTCGACTGTATCTTCTATTTCTTTGCTCACGGGGATAAGGAGAAATCGCGAATCACCTCATTCTTACGATCAATGGCATGGCAAATGGCTTCAAGGAATTCAGAAATCCTTCAGACTATACTTGAAATTTGGGAGAAGAACGATCGCCTGTGGTCAATGGACCACCGAACAATCTGGCAAATATTATTTCGTCACGGAATTCTCAAAACCAAGCTTGAGAGACGTCAGTATTGGATAGTTGATGCTTTGGATGAGAGCAAGGCAGACACAGCCTCGGAGTTAATATCATTCCTGTTGGAAATCGTGGATATGACTGAAATCAGCATATTTGTCACTTCCAGGAGTAGATTCAACACATTAAGACAGGAGGATAAAATCTCGAGAAACAAGGTCTTCACCGACGAGATCGCAGTGGAAGACACACAATTTGATATCAAATTGTATATTCATGCTTATGTGGACCATATTCCTCATATTTCAAAAGAGCGAGAAGATATGGTAAACAGGATACTGCAAAAATCGGCGGGTTGTTTTCTTTGGGCGAGCCTAGTTCTGGAAGAGCTTCAGCAAGCTTATACGCTAACTGAGGTTCGAAATGTGCTCGAGGAGGTCCCTTCTAACATGAATGCGCTTTATTCACGGATGCTGGACGCAATTTCCGAAAAATCTCATCTAAAACGGATCGCCAAGGCCATTTTGACCTGGACTGTCTGCTCTATGCGCGCGTTGACAACGGACGAGTTACACCATGCTCTTCAGATTAGTCTCCAGGAGAAGATCGTCAGCGTAGAAAAATGTATCAGCACCTGTGGCCACTTGGTCTTTGTTGATAAACAGTCTCGTGTACGAATGGTTCACCAGACAGCACGAGAGTACCTTCTGCACCAGGATAGCGATTCAGAGTTTGCTATCGATAGAAAATTGGGACACAAAGAGCTTGCTATGACATGTTTGGAATACCTCAACGGTATTGAGATGAAACGGTCACTTATTCCAAAACGCAGCTCATTCGTAGCCTACGCCAGCAACTCATTATTTGAGCATATTAGCCGCATGTTGGTCGGTGATCCTAATCACGACATTATGCAAGCGTTAACGAAATTTCTAACTAACACCAATGTCTTATCTTGGATTGAGTACATTGCCCAAAACTCTGATCTGAATTGTCTAACACAGACTGGGAAAGCTCTCAAATATTTCCTGGAACAGTGCTCGAAGTATCTGAGCCCTTTGGGCAAAGACGTCTCTATTGCAGAGTCCTGGGCCAACGATCTGATTCACTTGGTCGCAAGATTTGGCAACCAGCTCTCTACTTATCCTGGCTCCATATATGACTTAATTCCGCCGCTCTGCCCAGCCGACACAGCGCTCAAACGCCAATTTGCATCCTCAACACGAGGCATCACAGTTGTTGGGCTCTCGAATTCTACATGGGACGATTGCCTATCAACGATCCTCCATCAACACCGAGTACTCGCTTTGGCGTGCTCTGGTAAACATTTCGCAGTTGGCCTATCCCAGGGAGACGTCAGCATCTATTGGGAGACCACATTTCAAGAGGCTCAGATTTTGACTCATCAAGAAAGCGTGAAAAGTTTAAAGTTTGGAGATTCCGGTGATTATTTAGTCTCAGCCGGAACAAAATACGTTCGTGTTTGGGATACCTCATTATGGAAGGAGATATGGAAATTCAATATCGAAGCATCATGCATGTCACTTGCGTTCAAAGGTGGAGACAATATGCTGCTTGCGGCCCTAAAGAACAACAAATTGATGGTGTGGGATCTCACGACGGGAAATTTATCGGACTCGGTAGACTGGACACAAGGCCTTGAAGATCAACACACATTCCGCCTTCCTACAACAGCAGAGTTTTGCATGAACCAGGGACTCCTAGCGATTACGTACAGAGGACAAGACATATTGCTGTGGGATCTTGAAAGGGATACGATATTGGCCACCTTTGCAAAGGAAGCACCTGGTGGAGAAAAACTTGTCAACACCACTGTGAATACACTTGCTTTCAGCAATGCTCCAGACGCAAATCTACTTGCTGTATCGTATTGGGACGGCGAACTGTTGCTTTTTGATACGTGGAACCGCTTGGTTAGGGGAAGAATATTTGCAGATGCGCATATCCTGGTATCATCGCCTGATGGGAGGACTTTAGCCTCAGATAATAGTTCTGGAGACATTCAGTTATTTGATTTCGAAACATTGGACCTGTTATGCCACATAACCACACATACATATGTTATCAAGGCGTTGGCTTTTAGTGGCGATAGCCGTCGTCTTCTTGATATCGGAGAATCTCAATGTCGAATCTGGGACCCAGTGGCTCTGGCCAGGCGAGATGCAGATGAAGATATGAGCGACACAACTTTGCTTGATCAGAGCGACTCAACTTCAGCAACACTGGGCCCACAACAGATCTGGCTTCGTAACCCCGATGAGATTATCTTGATCACGGCTCTCGCCAACGATGAGACTGGGGAGATATTCTTCTGCGGCAAAGAAGACGGCTCTGTATGGCAATATGAGGTCAGGTCGGGCGTCCGGATCTCAAGACTGTTTGGCCACGCTGAAGGTGTCTCAGTAGAGTCACTTTATTATAAAAATTCATTCCTCACTAGCACGGACGTCTCTAGTCGTGTGATGACCCATAGGTTATCTCGCCAAAAAATGGGATATACGTCTGGTCCACCAATATTCGATCATCGTGCTGGACCAGCAGTACATCAAATTTTGAGCAATAAGGAGCACAGCCGGCTTCTTGTATGTACTGCAAGTGCTGATACTTTGTTTTCTATCTCCTTGGATGGATACGGGGCATTGAAGGCTCTCCCTCACACTTCAGAGGAGCCTCGGAGCTGGACAGACCACTCCTCGGATTCGAATCGATTGATACTCATTGCTAGTAATATTGCACATGTTTATGAATGGGAGGCACTAGAAGAGGTAACCGATGATCAGGGAATTGTTTTGAGAGGCCTTGATCACAATCTCGGAATACGAACAATTACGCCATGCTTCAACGACATGATATTTGCGGTCGCATTTTCAGAGTCTTCAGCGAGTCGCTCCAAGCCAACTTTACTACTGTTTCCACTTGCCGATTTTATAACTTCAGCTCAAGAATCAGCACCGGCAGTCAGATATCAATCTCTTTCTGACAAGGTCGAGTGTTTGGTTGGCACCTGTGGCAGCAGATTGGTATTCTTAGACAGCAATGGGTGGATATGTTCTGTCACAGCCGACAGTTTAAGCATTTCGCGTCACTTCTTCCTTCCTGTAGATTGGTTGTGTAATAATATTGATTTGAAGATCAAAATTACGGGAAAGGGAGATATTGTTTTGGTGAAGAGAGATGAGGTAGCTGTTATCACCATGAGGCCACTCTTCGAAGAACAAATCGTCCCACAGCTCAGCATAAATGACAACTTGGATTTTCGAACAAATTTGGAAGAAGCAGAGTCCGGCGGAAAAGATAGCAAAGACAGTATTGGCCATGGTTCCGGTGGCGGCCACGAAGAATTGGAAGAAAGAGTTCCATCAGAACTTGACTCGGTACTTCAATTTCCGAACACTCTTCAGCAAGCAATTATTACAGGCAGATATGATGCAGTGCTAGGGCTTTTGACAAAATCGTTCGATCAGGTTGCAACGGGCAAATATGCTTGGCTACGAGAGTTGGACGGTGCTGGCTATACGCGGCAAGAGATTTCTGAGTTGTTATGGGAGAGTGAAAGCGATGCACCTTGGATATTCTTCGAAAAGAGATACATGACTTGCCTGGCAATATCGCCCAACAATCATATCCCAGAATGCGCTCATCGAAGGAGCCTTGGCTCAGCTTTGTCTTCTACTAGTCTTTCGGACTTCTCTGATAACGAAAGTCTTATTGAGGAGTTTGACTTCAAGAATCTTGCAGAAGGAGGCATCCGGAGATTAGTAGATGAGTTGTGTGGCCTTGGGGGCATAGTTCCAAACTCTCGAGATCGAAATTCGTGGGTTGGCCAAGTATTTTTCCAAAATCAGAACTCCTCGTCGATGGTAACATATGATATTCCTGGAAACCAGAAGTCTAATAAGAAGTCCGAGAGTGCTGCTTTAGTGTGTCGCATCTGCAATGTTCTAGAACAATTCTGCAATGCAGTTGCCTGGAGCCAACGGGCCGGACTGTGCTGCAACTCATTCACCATTCTTCGAAAGTCCTACGTCGACATTGACCAAAAGATGGTTGAAATGTGCAGAGTGTATTTCTGGCAAGCTTCAGGCCTTTTAAATCAAATGAAGCTACTGAAGGCAGCTTTGTCAAGCAAAGCTGGTTTGCTTCCTCGCGATTTAATAACTGCAGCTCTAAATGCATCTTTACCGATTATCTGTGTCCTAAGCGAAATCCGCCTGCTAGATGCGATGAAAAAAATCAAAAAGGATGAGCAAAAGGAAGACATCGATTTATGTCTGCAAACGTGCGCCTTGACAGTACAGTTTCTATGTCTTGGGTTTGTTTCCTATTGCCAGGCACACAGTGGGCCTATTCGCCCATTCTTCTTAGACACACCCCAGACTTCGATTATGCTGCTTGGCGGAGAGGTTCCCGGCGATGATGGGATATTTATTGCCGCACGACTCGAAAATCTGACTTGTGTTGGCGATATGATCGAAGACTCGGTTATAGTTTTTGAATTGACATCAGGGCAAGAGGAAGGTCTGCTATCTCGAGATGGTGTAAAATTCGATCTTCTTGTCTCTGCGGAAGATTTTATAGACACTTGGGGGCCCGGCCAATTTATGTTCGACTCTTCTAGCGATGGTCCCGACGTTATTCGTGCAATTAGCATTGGGGGTGGCACAATCCAAGCCAGCGATAAAGCAGAGGGCAAATTTCATTGGGCATCAGACACTGGAACTCGGAAGGCGTCTCCAAAACCGTTTGCTGTTTCGAAGAAAATCATCATTGGAGCTAGCTTTGAAGTCAAGGTTAACGATGAGTGTCAAATCGATGAAGAAAAATGCTGGAGAGATTCCGAAGAGCAGTTGGACAACCTGGGTACCTATGGTTGCGCTTGGGAGTCAATAGAGAGGAGCTTTGGGATGCAGGGAGGGAATTTCCTCAATGTTCAGGCTGTTCAAACATACGGCAAAATGCCAGGGAAATGCTTGAAGCAGTGCAAGCTCGAACTTCCGGACGACTTGCTATTTCCCTTTCTTCAATCACCGTGGGGACTACAAGTAAGCTTGTGTACTGGCATCTCTCGAAGGGTACTTCTGCGAGAGTTAATAGCTGATTTGATGCCGGCATTCATCGAGTCTTTTTTCCCAGTTCCTGATCTGTGGCAAGATCTAAGGGATAATTGCCACATTATCGATGCATTCCGAGGCCCAAACCTCCAAGAGTGGCTGGGAAAGAGGACAGGAGAATCTCAAGTTCTTATCAAACGAGTCGTGCGGGCGATATTATCCATATTGCAGCCTACTGGAATTGATAAGAAGGGGAAGCATTTGATTGTTGCTTGGATTCAGAAAAATCGACCATATCAGTGCTTCAAAGTTCCCTGCCATAAAGACACCCAGGCAACGTATTGGGCACAACTCCTTGCTGATTCGGAACATTGTGCAACTTTTGCTTACATTACGCCTAAATGCCTGGTCAGTAACAATCTCAAGTGCCGTGGGCCCCAGGCAAAATGGAGCAATGTCAGTGCTCTGCTCGAAACTGCCGTTTGTCGCTATCATCCTTCTCAGGGGCAGTCTGCCGTTACGATGCAGCCGTGGGCACTTAAGCATTCTGATTTATACTCGATTGGCAAGACCGATGCCCTATTGCTTGTCAAAGTACATCGGCCAAATAACGACGATCGACCACTGTTGCATGTCTCTTGGAGCGAGATTCCAAAACAAATCATTTATCGGCTACGATTAAAGATAACACCAAAGGGTCTTCAACGACTCCGAGAAAGACAGACTGAGGATTCTCCTGCAGAAGCTGTATTAATTCTCGCTGGAGGCGGAATTTGACTTAATTTAGAGGTTTATCTCTTTAGCTTTGAGTGTACAAGATTAACCAGCAATTCCATGGAGCGGAATTGACGCCCTCATTTCTGCCATATAGCTCGTTTTCCTCTAGTATCATGTACCTAAGTAGAAGTGGCCATGCCTACCAACCGAATGTGGAACGAAGATTGAAATATTAGAGTTGAACTACCAAAGCTTAATTTAACCCAGAACATGAAATTTCATTCAACGAGAGAATTTAGCTAGAGTTTTAGCTTACTGTTCAATACTACATGTTCGCTTACGCTTTACTTTGACCCTTAACCTCATACTGAAAACTTGCGATTTTGGGTGGCCTAGCATGTCGTGCTAGGCGAGCTTCTGTGGTTCACAGCCAATCTCATCCAAAACCTCAACAGATGGATGACAAACAATCGTTGTGAGCAAAATATTGTTTCTGCGCACTTATTACTAGAAGAAGGATGTTTTGCTGCCTTTGCTCATTAAGAATAACTTTATTCAGTTTCTCTTCATATAAAGCTGTTATGATATAAATACTTCAAGGCAATTAGATCAAATTATCCCCAACTAAATCAAATCGCTGCAAATTGTAACGGATATGCAATTCGACTAAGCTTAAATCCATGCGCTATAGAAATAACACAGGTCTTACGGCCCTTAATTGCTAGGTGGAATTATAGGCTTGCTACGGCTCCGAGCCTTGTTCAGCCCCTCTCGGAGTATGCGAAGCATGCCCTTATGCTCTTCTTCCGTGATCGTAATCTTGCCATCCTCGGCTGTTTACCTAAGCACCTCTAGGTGGATACCATCATCTCGCTGATAGATAGCAGACATCTCAGTAAGTAGCTCATTACTCAGATGCTGGGTTGAAGGCGGCAGGCCACGTTGTAAGACCTCTTCCACGCTGGCCATTTCTTCTTTGAAGACGTTCTCGTCTTCTGTTGAGAACGTGCCCCCGAAGTTGTGTAGGAGTGCTTGGCCATCCCCATTCCGGATGAGGAAGCTTCGCGAGCTGAGAGCCCCCATAAACAATCTCGAGACTGTGAAGCTTGGCTAAGGCCGCCTTGCAGGCTTGTAGGTCCTTGATAGTGGCGGCGCGGACCTGGGGACTCTCAAGCATATATCCACAAACTCGCTCTCCATTCTCGGTAATATGGGCGAGAAACCTTGGCCCAATGCCACGCCCCTCAATCCGGGAGTAGACCAGGGTCTCCTGGATCACCGCAAAGATACTATCGGGGTACCACTCCGTGGTTACTACTACCCGGTTAGCACCGAGCTGACCCGGGTATATTGCCATGTATGGACCGGTGGAGCATTTTAGTTCGTCGCGAAACAACCCTCACCCAGGGAGAGATGGTCCACTCGGGCTGGGTGCCATGCGTCCGCCCCTTGCAGGTTTGCCTTTTCCGTGCTTTGTAGCATAAAGTCGATCAATTTTCGTGTCAAGGTCGAGGCGGCCAATATTCCAGTCACCGTCTGGGACAGTCGTAAAGCCAAGCCTCTCGGCCCGATAATCGGCAACAGCCTCATAGAGTATCGGCGGCTTTGTAGGGAGGAAGGCAAGGTACTTGATTGTTGACGGCGCCATGAGGATTCGGTACTAGCCATACTCGTGCCCAGGAAAATTGAAACTAGCATCGATGACCGGAAAGGGGTTGCCGTCAGCTGTAAGAGCTTCCATGTCTGACTCAGGACAGTAGGAGAAATATTCAAAGAATGGTCTGTAAGGTTTGATAATTGCAAGCAAGAGATAATTTTGAGCCCCTTGAGGAAAAAAATAAGTTTGAAGTGTTAACTCGAGCCTGGGGAGTAAAGAGAGGTATTGAGGAGAGGTTTGCGAAACAGGGTATATATAGTCCTTTTAATAGTAAGCTTGCGGCTCTTGTACGCATAAAAGCAATAAGTGGGATTTAACCTAATCACTTGGCTTATACTATATACGAGAAGAGGTAAAGAGATGTATGCTGTGCGCCAGAATTTCCTGCATCTCTAGACTGTAGAGAGAGCTAACTAGGGCAGCAAATTCAGAGAGCTGGCAGGATTTATGTGTGCGATGAACATGTGAGCAGCATAGGGGGCCCTAACCAATAAGCGGGGCGCATGAGGGTCGTTCAACGCGCTCCACGCAGCCTGCATTCTGCATATGCACTCTTCAACGTAGCGCAGCTTGCATTCTAAATAGAGCCGCAATCATCTCTAACTGGCTTACTGATTTAGCTCAACCCGTAATTGTGAAAAGGCAGTGAAGTGCACACATGTCAGAGTAAGAAACCAATACCTTTCATTTGTCTATTGAGAGCAACCAGTTGCAGAATGCAACGTAAGTACATCGACTGCTCTTAGATTTCATCTGAAGCAACTCTCTACTCCCAACGTTCGTAACACGTAGAACCATCAAATAATGTTTCCTTGATTTCCATTTCCACGCAAGCCGTGCCAGCTGGAAGCCAGCCACTCGCCAAAGCCGTCTCCCGCAACCTCGTAGCCTTCTGCCGCGGGATCTTCGCAGACTGTGCTACATATTCCCACTACTGCAGCGCCAACTTTCCTATGCAACCTGTCTGCATTCGCCTCTACCAATCCCGCTCTGCATCCAAGTGTACCCCTGCTGCTTTCGCCTGTCGGCATTTGCATTTGATTGGCACTTAGAAACAGACTTGAGGAGAGGTGCTTGCCCGGTTCCAGCTAACAGGGTTGGGATGGCGCTCTTCAATCGGCATATAATGTCTATCGAAGAAGCGTTCTGCGCCTTTCTAGAACTCAGCTATAACCAATTTGTGAAATCCAAGGGGTAGTGGCGGTGGCAGGCTTCAAGGTGCATATGATTATCATGTGTCCTGTAGGAGAGCAAAGCAACGATTTCAGGATAAGCCAATGAGCATAGCGTGCTTTGTGAGGAAAAAAAGATCGTTTCCTGATGAGTAACAAGGCAGCTGCTGGAGCAAAGTGAAGGCTCGAGGGAGGTTTCCCGCAAGTAAACACGCTGCAAGCCGAGCCAATGTACATCTCAACATTGCGAAGCGCGTGGGTCGTGAGAAGCATAGAAAGATGGAACGCCACATGATTGGCGGCAGTCATGAGTCCAGGTAAAGGACCAATGGTCCTCGAACGCCACTTCAAGGCAGGGTTTGCGGGGAAAGATTCGGAATGCGGCTACATGGCATGGTTTCCAGCGCGGAAGTTGAACAGCCGGCATTGGAGCACGGAAATCGAGTCATCATACGTTACGTTATCCATACAGCCAGACATACAGATATGCCAAACGCCATTACCATGGGTGAAGAGACCAACGTGCAAGTCAGAAGCCGTTAATTCCGTAGAGATATGACTGAGGAGGAAATGGGCAGGTCATGATGTGGGTTCCCCGTTCCTTCTTGAGTTTCTGGGACTGGCGTCAAGGCGTTAGCGGCAATTGGGGGAACAGAAGGCAGTTGAGTCACGGGCGGAGGATTGCACGGTATAAGGCGTTGCATATGAAATTAGTATTCCTCAGTTTCTACATCTTCACCTCTACCATATACTTCCTTCACATATCTCGCCGAAATACTTCGACCATCTTCGTTCAAATCGGCATCATACACGATTCCTTCGACCTCTATATGCTATGCACTGCGTCCATCTTTTGCAATCAGCCCCAAAATCTACAGCACACCTCCGCCTATTTACTTTTGTTTTTTCGCCTTCTGCTTCCGGTGCTCGCCCTTGAGTTGGCTCTTGCCAGGGACAACGGTACTGAGATCATATACACCGATCAATATCGGGAAGTCGACGGCGAAAAGCAGGATAGCCAGCACAAGATACCAGTTCATCATTGAAGCGGCAAAGTAGGCCGCACCACCACCCTATTCATCGTCAGCAAAAAAGCAGAGTGATATGAACGAATTGATATACCTTGACAAGCTTGAGAGTAAGGCTTCGTTTGCTCACTGCAGAGGCTAACATTGTGGCTGCAACAGCCGAGTCTGTACCGCTCAGTTCCACCGCTGCAGCGGCATTCAGGATGGCCTGATTCTCGATGAACAAAGCAGCTGACACCAGGACAAAGCCGAGGAAGACACCGAATATAAGGACGACGAGTACAACGTTGACACGGGCAGAGCATATAAGCATTATGAAGCTGAAGACTGCCATGAAGACAAGAATGAAGGCTGATGAGAGGTTAGCGTTACTTCTAAGAAATTCGTCCTCTTACGTACCGAACGAAGCAGGATAGCCTGCTGATAGTTGGCCTGCAGCTTGGGTTGCCTCTTGAGTCGCTCCTGGAGTTGCAGTATACGCTCCAGCTGCGTTGTAGAAAGGTTGAAGAGTGGCAGCATATGTGAGGAACCAAGCACCTGAACAAAAGTCAGCGATAGAGAGAGAGTGTGTGTATGCGTGAGCCGTACCATAGCCCATAAACAAAACAAACGAGAAGGTATTGCCCATGATAAACTCCATCAATGCCGAGAGTACGACCGTCAAGCCACCGAACCACATATATGCACCACTTCACTGTGTCAGCGGAAGTCCCAGGAACGTAGGATTGATCTCACATGTCTGCATTTCCCATCTTCATCTGATCCGCTCCTCTCCATCCCATCAGGCAGCACGAAAGAGGCGTGAGAGCGACGCCGAAACCAACCAGTGCGCTACGAGTAATCAGCTCCTGCGTCTAGTCCAAACCTGAGACAAATACTCACAGAGGAGTTGGAATAGCGAAGGTCCTTCGAAGATCATGTTTTACCGCCGTCTGAGGATTGAGGAACAACCGCTCATACACAGCAGGATCCATGCTCAAGCTATCGACAGGCTGCAAATGATCCCCATTGCCATTCCTCTCAACATCGGTAAAGGCACCATTCTGAGCCATCGTTGCGACATATATTTTAGAATATACACTGTATGAGAACGCGTGCTTGGTTGCAAAAGTCAAAAGAACCAGTTACAGGGAGGTAGCGTGACTTTAAACACTGACGCAGGCAAGATCCGAGGTACTCTAACGGGATATCATGTGGAAAGAGATAATGGATGACGATCCTTTCGGCAAGCTGGGAATCTGGGGCACCCCACACTTCGGGAGGGAAGTGATTGGTGCTGGACTTAAGATGGTTCGCCAACGGTTCCAGCATCGACGAGACGGCGGCACACCAGGGGAAGCTAGTCCTCCACGTGGAGCTAGTGCTGGACTTAAGCTCTTGATGGTGGAGGCGGTAGACTTTCCCGAGGCACATTTGAGATTGAAGCGCCCCTCACATCAGAGGCAGCGCTAAGTGTGGACTCGAGAGCAAGTACATGAGCAAAGATTTCCCGTGAAGGACGAAGCTGACAGTCTTCTGGCGCGGGAGTTGCAGATGAACTCTGGCATCTTGAAAAACGGCAACACCGATAACCCGTCTTATAAGAGAGTGGATATATTGTACTTGAGTTTTCCCCTTAGAAAGTTTCGATGTGATGCGTTGTCGGTAACTTTTACCATAAGTCAGGAGGGAACTCCGGATTGGAGCTAGTGTCACTAGCCGGTCCGTCACCGAACACTCCTTCTTCTCCGTTTACCAAATTCAACTTCTGGGTCTATGACAGGAGAACTGAGTTTGTTCTTCGTTCCCGATGCTGAAGTTGGTGGAGTGGGCACAAATATGCCGTGTCTGTTTGTCCATTCCAGCGCTTCTTTGGCTGAGATCCGCTCATCTGGATTCCATGCCAACATTTGCTTCAAAAGATCGAAGATATTTTGAACTTCTTGATCTGATGCGTGCTGTTTGTTCCAATTATCTTGACTCAGGATGGTCCGATGTGCAGACGAGGTGATGAAATTCTGGTTCAACCTAAATCTGCATATGAACTCAAAAATCGTCAAGCCCATACTCCAAATGTCTGCGCTCTGATCATAGGTTGCATTGGAAGGTGCAGTCATATGTTTCAGAGCCATAATCTCAGGAGCTAAGTACCGGATTGTTCCTTTCATATGGTCGGATGAGGTTTTGTCCCACGTAGCATGACCAAAATCGATTATGACAGCTTGTAGTGGTTGAGCAGAGCCCAGAACATTGTCCAACTTGATATCTCGATGCATACACCCACTGGCATGTATAAAATCAAGACCTTGAAGCATCTGAGCTACCAGGACGAGCCTTGAATGGTTGTCTAACTCCGACTTGAGTATGCCTGATAGTGTTGTGGCAATGAGTGGCTTTGTAACAATGTAACACTCGTATACTCCGGCCGGGCCACTGGGCTCAATTGTGAGAAGCTCTACCAGGCGGCTTATGCTTTGCTTTGATAATATGAGTATTGAGATGCTGGATGGAAATGAACACTTACTGGGCAATCACAATTTGCAGTCAATTTCTTTAGATTGCTGACTTCTTCATTGACGTTCAGCCTGGATCTCCTGTTCTTTGCAATGATCTTTTTCACTGCAAATGGATTTCCAGACATATCGGTAGCTGCACATACTATGCAAGACGACCCGGTGGCAAATGTTCCTTTGATTCTGTACTTGTCTAACAAGTACTCAGAAGATTGGGGAGTTGGTGTCATGAAAAGTGGTGGTCTGTTATCGTGGTTCACTTCCTGGGCGAGATCATCCAGTTGTCGACGATATAATTCCTGGTCTATTGTCACCCACGAGAATTTGTACTCAAATATCCCGAAGGTCAAGATGGATGGCTCCTTTGGCAATTCTCGGCGTTCTCCCTTATAGAGAGTCTCTCCATTGAATCTCATAGTGCCTTCGGCTTGTATTAATAGTCGATTTGAGTCAAGATTGTGGATAAACCTGGCATGCCTTCCACGGACCGAGGGCTCGGTAGCGTTTGGGGTAAGAAGTATGTCTACAGCGCCGTGGGGATCTCTTGAACTTGCTTCCCATCTACCTCTTCCAATGAACCAACCAAACTGGGGCCTTGCAGGTCGTAATTCCATATTCAGTCTCCAGTAACCCCCCTGGATCGGGGTTGGAGGCCCCATCTGGATGCTCTCTCCACCGGTGGACTCCTCGTCGTCATCCTCCAGCGATTCAAAGGTCTTTCGAACATGGATATATCTCTGGTGCCAAGAGTATGCTTCCCAGCTTTCTTCATCCTGAAGGGAGGTCACAAGGTTGTGAAATGCGAGTCGGGACGAAATTGAGGACGGGGTCAGCCTTGCGAAATCACCAGATGACTCTTCTTCTGACTCTTCAACTGCTGGGAGAGGTTCCGGAGTATTGGGCTCGGTCGCGATCGACTTGTAGGACGGGGCATTTTGCGAAATAGACATAACGGGATTGCTTTGGTATATACTGCCATATGTACAGAAGTTGAAGGTTTTGTCAGCGCAAGGCAGAGACGAGGCAGTGTTGATGTCTGAAATACGGCGGCCCATCTAGGTGCGATGTCTCAAAAAGAAGGGGGCTTGGGGGGCAGGTCATCCTGACTGCTCCGATGACACGGCTGTGTTGGCTGCCTTGCGCTGAATCGGCCTGTCTCTGCGGATTGCACAGCCCGGAGGCCAAGGTCCGTGGCACTCTGGATGCAAGCAGGTGTGCGAATATCAGAAGTGCGGTGATGGTTGGCGTCGCTCGCCGCACTGCGTGCCCAGCCAACCATCGGAGATACATGGCCACGATCCTTTGGGGGCCAGCCCTTTGTTCTCTTCACCGTCACCCATCCTCAATCGCCATACACAATCACCCTTCACCACTTCCACAACTCACCACCCACTCTCGCGATACCGACTTCGGGCCTGCGAGATGGATCCTCCAACACACCCACACCATAATCGAAACCGCATACGAACAACTTCTTTCATCGCCGAAGATAATCCCCATTTTGCCACGCTCGCCATGCAATTCCACGCCGACCGGCTGTTCAGCAGGCTTGACCGGCTCTCCCCTCCACGATGGAAATCGCAGGACGAACTCTACCAAGAGGCCAACTGGAAAGCAGGCATGAGGATGACGCCTTGCACACCCACTCCATCTGGAACACCATCTCCAACTGCAACTCCGTACATGTTCTCCATCGACAAACGATACGACACGCCAGAGTCGCTATCACCGCCACCCTTCGCACACCCAACAAAACATCGTGGAGACTATCCCATTCACAGTCGCACACAAAGCCGCAAAACTTCAAAGTCATCTATCTCCGTCTCGAAACCGCATCGAATCACAAAGCGTGTCGCTTCGAAGCATTCCATGATCACTCGATCGCGGTGTGGAGGGAATTGTCTGCGACACAAGGGTTGCGTGCATTCTAGTCAGGCTTCGCGAATGCATTCCAGCATCCGATAGCACAACCACGACGAGGAATTTTTACAACAACATACGACGTGCTATACTATAGCATATATCTATCGTCAAGTCGAGTCCAGGTCGTGAATGGCGACTTTACTACCACCATGGTTGTAGGTTGAATAGTGGAATTGACGGAAAAGTCAAGAAGTCGAAATCTCTTTTTGCTCCTCGACATCCACCATGACTTGAGGAGTGTTGGGCACTTTGATGGGACTGAGACTTTCTCTTCTTATCATGCCTACCGGTCAATTCAACTGCCAGTCTCGACTCCACGACGATGATAGTTACCAAGGAAGCCGTTAATAGACGACTTCGACCTCCGCAGATACTTGCGACCATACCTTCCTCTGCCGATAGATGAAATGCGATGCGGGAAAAGCAAGAGGCTTGGTCCTGAATCATCGATGAGGAATTGTGCCTGTGTTCACGCAGAGTCGAAATCTCGCACGCATTTCTCTGCCACAACGCAGTCCAGAAGAGAGCCAAAGCGAAGCCTCGAGAATATATCTGCTTGTCATAAGCAACTCAACAGGTCAGTCACCCTGCCCAACTATCTTAATCCAATTTAAAGCTAACAAATAATAGATTGTCAAACCCATTGTGGTATTAGCTCGAAGCTCCTGGTAGAAGGAGAGGGCTAGGAGAATCGTCTTCCACTTCCGAAAAGCCACCGTGTAGCAGAGGATTACAGAGGCTTTACATATCAAAAATAACCACATTCAATGGATACATACCCTTTGGAAATCAATCGTGACCCCTTCGTGCCAACCCTTTCTCAGAATTCAACCCAACATCCGGAATAATCCTGAAGCCAGCCCGTTCTTGTCTGCTCCCCGAAAAAGACATCACACCCCAGTCCAGTGACTTGAATTGCAGCTATGATTTCTATACTTTATTTATAATTTAAACGAATGTACCGTCGCCGTAGGGCACACCAGCCAAGAAAGAATGCTACTCTCCACTTCTCAGTGTGCCTTCCTTCCCACGCAAACAATCATATCAGCCTCCATGAAACTTCCATAAAGTCTGTGCTCTTCGTACGCTGCTGCCACGTTCGCCCTCAATTCGTCACCCGCATATTTGCCTACCATTCGGTCTAGGCCGGTGCTTGCCTCTTCTAATGTTTGAAAGAGCAAATCCATCTGATACCCATGCATTGTTTTCGGGGCTTTGTACAGTTCCTTTTTGACGCGCACCAATCCGCAAGAGTCGAACACCCCATCAAGTCGAGTAACCCAGCTACAAAAACGAGTCAGTTGCTGCGATGAAGGAAGCAGCAGCAATCGCCGCATACCTAAAGTCCAGCATCTTGAACGCTGCGTCTGCTGTATGTTTGAGCCTCCGCATAGCTGATGGCCCTCCCGTATCAATTACTCCATCGTCCGTCACTTTGACGTTAGTATCACGTTCGTCCCACTGTAACGTTCCTCCTGGCTCTAGTGAGTTGCATCAGCTGGCTTTCCTTGGTATTCTTCCATGCCACCTACTGAGCATTTCCAATGCAACTTTAACCACGGGCTCAGGTCCTGTTTTACCCACTACGGGAGCAAAGAATCTAACATGAACTATGTCATATTTGCCGATGTATTCTGCTGGGACGGGCTCAAATACGTCGAGGTGGTGGAAGTGCACATTTGGCGGTAGCCATTCCGCGCGAGGGATGAGATTAGTTGTAACATCAAAGGCATCGATTGTAGCCGAAGGATGTTCAGAGCTCAGCTCGACGGGCCAAATGCTACGCTATTAGCACCGTTCTCTGCTGGACGGGAATTAAGGCGTACCCGGATCCAGTCCCAAGGTCTGCAATCCGAAGATTTTTGTTGTGGGTAGGAATCAGGGGGCTCAATTGGTAGCCAGTTTGCCATTTGAATAGGAAGTACTGGAGGTTCAATCTGGCGCTGGCTGAGTAGCCTCCGCTGGAGAAAACGTAGTTGTTGTTTTGTTCACCTTCGACGGTGTTGAGCCCGAGCTTGGAGGAGGCCATCGTCGAAAATTTTCAAGATCACCTTCTTGACCTTAGCACTTTACACGAAGAGGAATGATTTCTCTAATACCTTGTCTGAGGAGTTAGCTTTATTAAGTAGAATAGTGCTGACATGCAGATTCAAAGGTGACTAGTGTCTCACTTTGGCCCTGACATTGTAAGCTGATATCATCCCCCCCGCACGCAATTGCCCTGTATAGGTAATAATCTTTCAAGGGACATAACACGCTACTTATATGACCCTGAGAGGCTCACGGATATGCGAGAATTAGGGAAGTTGCGTTCATGCATCCACACATCGTACCTCGAAAGTCCAAGGAAGCTGGTTCACATGATATGTTTTCATTTCATCCTGAAGTCATCAAGCGTGGGCTACATATCCATCAATCTAGTTCTTAGGCCCTCTGTTCGTTCTTCGATCATAATCAAAACAATTACCCAGTTTCCCCAAGATCATCAAATCGTTACATCGTTCCGTGTGGCATGACTAATCTATCAATACAAGGGAATATTTTCGCTATCATCAGAAACACAACTTTGCAAGTACTTTCCTCACTCTCACGCGAACCATTGCAATTTTCGGTGCAGACGTGGGGACTGGCGTTCCAGCCAGCGGCACGCTTTGTGGGTTGTGGAAGATATCTCTTGGGTCGACAGCACTTTTAATCTGTTGCAATCTTGGGAGGTTCGTCCGCCAGTACTCTAGAGGCCCGTTCACAAGCGTGGGATCCACATAACCTGGATAAGCACCAAAATCCTGTCCTCCGGGCATTCCATTGCGGATAGTGGTATTCACGCCGGTAAGGAACTTTCTCGTGCTCGACTTGACTTTGCCAATGCCAACGGCGTATGACTGCAGGTAAAATAAGGCATCACGATGGGCGTAAGCGGTTGCCTCTTGGGGAACATCGTTGACAGCTCCACCAGCCAGATCGAAGATAATGAACCAGACTAGAGTCCCTTTCTCGACCCGCTCAAGGTAAGAAAACAAACTGTCAATGGCCTTGTCTGGAATCAGGTCGGCGCCATTGAAGGTCAGTGATTTGGCCACGAGAGGTGCCGCAAGTCCACCAGCAAGTCGAAGTGCTACTGTTTCTCCCCAGTGAGCAACGAGTCCGAGCCAGTCTCTGAAAACAAGGGTGTGGTGGTCCTTGTATCCTGGAAACTTCTTGTTCATTTCCAGCTTGTTGAATTCGGCTTCGCTCCCAAAAAACGTGCCAGAGACGATCATCCCGGCCTCGGAAATGATGACCTCGCTGGCAAACTTCCTGGTCAGTTCTGGGTCCGAAACGAACTTCTGCCAGGTTTTGAAGGTTGCGGCCAGGGTTGCATATGAGCCGACGGTGAATGAATAGGAGTAGTGCACACACTCTCCGGGTTCAGGCTCAGTTCGGACCACAAACTCAGTGACGATGCCGAAGCTTGCACCGGCACCTTTGACCGCCCAGAAGATATCAGGATTCTCAGTAGCTGATGCTCGGACTATCCTGGAGTCGGCGAGGACGACTTCGACTTCCTCCACGTGATCCAGAGCGGCACCCCAAAGTCGAGAGCTTGGTCCTAGACCACCGATAGTGGCATGGCCTCCAAGTCCCACCTGGGGACATGTCCCATGGGCCATTGCTCGGTTTCCGGCGTCATGCATCCGCTTCGTGAGGTCTCCCAGAAGCGTTCCGCCTCCCACTTTGGCTTTCCAAGTGCTCCGATCCATTTGAAAATGCTGCAAATGTCTCAAGTCGATGACCACAGCTCCATCGACACCACCAATGCCTAGAATAATCAGAACATATGCTTGAATCAGGGGTTGGGGGACGTGCAGTAGTTTGCATAACTATGGCCCCCGCATCGCGGCTGAACCTTCAATCCAGCGTCTGCAGCAACTTTCACAATTGCAGCAACCTGAGAAGCAGTTTTTGGGTATGTGACTGCTGCTGGCTTCACCGGAATGGTGAGATTGTATGGCCTAACATCCTCGAGTTGGTATGCGATTTTGCTCGGGAAGGCGTATAACTTTTCGTCCCCGTTCAGTGCCGCCTTGATTCCATTGGTCAGGGGGGTGCTCTGTGACGAACCCATGGTGACATTCCCTCCGAACCCAAACTCTACCAGAAGCTGCACAAGACATGGCGGGCTGCAGACTATAAATGAAAGCTGCGTGAACCGTGCTTGAACCGCGCTTGGAAAATACAACTGTCGTTATTGCTTTGCCCTGAGTGAAACTGGCGGTCAGCTGGCGCCACGTGTACGGGCATATGCAGTCCCAGCCCGTTCCCAGCAGAACGAATTAGCGAGAGCGTTACGGCCCCGCAAGCGACATTACAGTGGACGACACTGAGCACCCAGCGAGCCACTCCCCCGGAACGCTCTAACACCGGCGACACGCTGCAGGACCAAGCAATAATAACACGCACGCGCAGCCAGAGCAAACCACGCACCAGCAGAAGCACAAGCACAAGCACGCACAAGCACGCACAAGCAAGCACCAGCAAGCACGCGGCACGATGCTCCCGCCACTGATCACCCTCGAGGAGCACTTCTTCTCCACAGAATCCATCAGCAGCTTTGAAGCCAAGTACTCGGAGCAGCTGAAGCATCTGCCTGGGCTGGCTGGTAGGCTCCAAGACCTCGGCGAGCTGCGGCTCCAAGACATGGACGCCGGGCGGATTTCCATCCAAGTCATCTCTCACGGGCCCGGGACACTGTCCACGTCGCAATGTCGAGCCGCGAACGATCAATTGGCCACCGCCGTCGCCCAGAACAAGTCTCGTTTCGCCGGCTTTGCTGTTCTTCCCATGGAAGCGCCTGATGCTGCCGCAAATGAGCTGATCCGATGCGTCCGCGAGTTGGGCTTTGTTGGGGCCTTGATTGACAACCATGTCGACGGGAGATATTACGATGGCCGGGAATATCATCCTGTTTTTCAGGCCGCCCAGGATCTGGATGTTCCCATCTATTTGCATCCGACTTGGCCATCGGAAGATATGGCACCTCGATATTCGGGGAACTTCAGTGATGGCGCTGCTGCCAGTCTCGGCGCCTCTGGGTTTGGCTGGCATTCGGAGACGGCGCTGCATGTCTTGCGCCTATTTGCGGCAGGTGTCTTTGATAAATTTCCCAAGGTCAAAATCATCGTGGGACATTTTGGAGAGATGCTCCCATTCATGCTCCAGCGAGTATGTGATTTATCAGTCAGGTGGGGAAAGTTCGAGAGGCCGTTCAAGCAAGTGTGGGATGAGAATATCTGGATCACCACAAGTGGAGTGTGGTCACTCGATCCGATGGCTTGCATTTTGAGGAATACGAAAATTGAGCACATACTCTACAGTGTAGATTATCCCTTTGCGAAGAATGAGAAGGGGCTCGGCTGGATGGAAGAATTTGAGAGGAGTGGGTTGGTGGGAAAGGAGGATCTGGAGCGGATTGCATTCAAGAACGCAGAGACATTGCTGAGAATCAAAGTTACAGAAACCACGTCTTGAGTAGAGGTGAGGCTCGGTCGGAGCTTAATTTTATATTGAAAATCTTCCTCGTTCTCCATTTTCAGAGTTCTAGGATGTCGTTTGAATGCTCTCCAGACCCGAGTGAGAGATCAAGGGAATCCTGAGGCCGATAGTAATGCACACGCTCATATCGCTTCTATAAGTTCTTGGTTTCCTCTATCTCACTTTCATGCATGCGCTGGTCCCCAAGAACTCATTCATGGCGCAGCGAAGGGCCAGTTATGGACCATTGAGTGTCAAAAGAAGATGCTCTCCTAGATCTCAGTATGCGATGTTCCGTCGCTTCATTCTAGAATATGAGCATACATTTGACTGGAGAAGGATGTCTGATACGTGTATCTTGAAATGCTACGCCGTCTCACTGCAGTTGTCCTCTTACGTTTCGCTGCCGAGGCAAGATTCAACCCTTCTCCGTTTTTGTGCTGGGGTGTCCGAATAGTGTTTGCAAGTGCACCGTGCCGGGTTTCGTCTGATCTTCTAAGTCCATTCGACTAACTTCATCAGTACATTGGCTGTAACATTTCAAACTTCGCAAGAACGTTGACTGGTCAGTGATTGGGGTTACCCCACCTGCAGAGCCCCAACTCCAAGCTAGGCATGGACCGTGAGACTGGTTATTAGCCAGTTTTGCGATTACCTCGGGACGATCGCCAACATCAAATTCTTTCATATGTCGACGTTCAGCCTCGCCATGTAATGCTTGAATGATCACAACCTCAGCACTCCACCCTCTCCGATCGCCATTGTACGCTTTTCTTGTAGCGAGAGCGCGTACTGGTAGTACAGGTCATCTTTTACTCCGTAGAAGCATACAATGGCTACCGCATCTTGGATCAAGAGCCACCCCGGGAAGGGCATCTGGACACTCACCTCGATACTCTTGAATGCCCTTCGTTTTCCACTTTGGTTGGTTTATTTTCTGCCATCTTTCAACCGGCAAAGCTCGAAATGGAGCCTCCGTACGTATCTCTATACTGAAATTCATCACGACTTTGGCGTCATCATAATTTCTTTATCGTGTCGCGTTGACTTATTATTAGGCCAAGCTCTCGGAGTCCGCATCTTGCAAGCAGTGCTGCAAAATATGTCAGCGGTTGAGATTAAGACTCCCGAGAACCTGAATCCTGGTAAAGAAGGGGACCGATTTGTGACAATCCAACCTGCAAAGAAGAATCATTATATTGATATCGTTTCTAAAGACAAGGAGATCACTCCAATCACTATCGGAGGTACATGGTACCCGAAACGGCCATCTCCAGGTGCAGCGTTGGATGTAATTTTGCATTTTCATGGAGGTAGATTCCATAACATCATCAAGCCATCAGCAAGAAATAAACTAACACTGTATTCAAGGGGCTTATGTGATCGGGGATGGACGTCAGGCCGACTGTGGTTTCGCAGCCAAAACTCTGTTAGAGCACACTACTGCGACTCACATTTTCTGCCCACAGTATCGCCTTGCTTCAAATCCAGGAGGGCGGTTTCCAGCGCAGCTTCAGGATGCGATAACGTCACTTCTGTACTTGACCGAAGAGTTGAAAGTACCAGCCAGCAAGATCACCATCTCAGGTGACAGTGCAGGAGGCAATATATGCCTTGCGCTGCTGCGATACATTTCAGACAACCCAAAGGCAGGGGTGCCGTCCCCGGGTTGCGCTTTTCTGTGGTCACCCTGGGTTGACCCAGTACGTGCTCCTTATCCCTTCCCCCACCCTCCAAACTCTTATGCTTCAACCACCAACTGGTTTACGAATAGATCTTGCTAACAATAGAAACAGGCAGGGTCTCTTATTGACGGCTATCTCGAAGAATCTCCCAACGCAGTGACTGATTACCTCGTCGACACATTTGGCGCTTGGGGCGCCCGCTCACTAAGTCCATCGCCGTCATCAGGCATCAAGCTCTCCGACCCGAACATCTGCTTCATCGGCACCGCATTCGCAACTCCAACCCCTATCTTCTTCTCAACCGGCGAATGTGAAGCGTTGTATCATGACAATGTAAAGGTTTACGAAGAGTTCACCGCAATCAAAGGAAACAAAACCGAATTGCAAGTTGCTGCGCAGGCGGTACATGATATAAGTATGTGAAGGTTTAACCTTTCTATCCTTGAATGCCTTCATGATTTTGAGATCATTGCTGATTGTTTGTGTTCAAGTCCTGATAGGGAACGTCGTTGGTTTTGAAAAGGAGGCAGCGTTGGCTGCCAAGCAAGCAGGGGACTTCTTGAAGGCTTATAGGGAAAAAGGAGAATGAAAGTAAAGCCTTTGGGGATAGATGCTGCAAAATGGCGGAATCTTTTCACAGCTCCCTCCCAAGACGCTACTCTGATGATAACTTAGTCAAAAGATGATTAGGAAACACCATCATAATGTACATGTGTGTTAAACACCTGCCAGCTCATACTTGAGAGGCCGCAAGTATTCTCCAGTATTTCCGTCTCTTAGTCGCATGCCGCTTGCGAGGAGAGAGGTATTCTCCCGCCCTTGCTTTGTCTCCTTCAGAGCAGTACGTGGTTATCAAAGCATCAAATTCTAGTTCCATTTTGGTTGATCCCCAAATCCTTGGAAGACTGCAAATCTAGGCATGATGGCACATCGAGAATGTCTTATGTTTAGGATACAAAACTTTGCGCTGAGGAATGACTCTCAGACGATGGTCGAGTCTTTTCATTTTCTGCATTGAGGGAAGTGGTGTGCATGGTCTCATTTATTCAAGCTCATAAAGATGTTAACTACGCATAAATGTCCTCCTAAAATGGTAATATAGCGACAGAAGCGAAGGAAAGTCCCAACTGCTCTCAAAATCAAAAATCCAGGACCACAGTTCCGAAGCCACTAGACCAGCCTTCCAACGTCTCAGAAGATCAGTCGCAGGCCAAATGTCACGTCTAGACATACTTGACAAGAACCTCGGTGTCGCTGACTGTTACACTTGAGAGGACTGTTCCACGAGAAATCTCAAGGTCAATGACGGCTGCATTCTCAGCACCTCCGGAAGTTCCACCTGAACCAGTAGCCACAGTGTTCGTGATAGTAACTGTTCCCCAATCTGCCAAGGCAACTTGTCCGCCGTTCTCCTCATAATCTTCAACAATCCACTCGGCGTTCTGTCCACCAAGGGCATAGGTAGAGGAAATAGTGGTGGTGACAGATTTACCGGTGGTTTCATTTTCCAACACAACGGTTCCTTCGGTGGAGCTCTGTGTGGTGAGGGAGACCGTGATAGAGTCTCCAGCAGAGATGGTAATGCCTGTGAAATCGTATGCGTAGTCTGGATACCACTCATACCAAGCATCGTAGGAATAAGTCGTTTTCCGGTTTGACTTCGTTGCGGTCCTGTTGTCCGGAATCAGCTCGTACTGCGGGGAAGCAAGAAAAATTAATTATTCTTACACATCAATTCCGGATTGTCAGATGGCATTCTGAGGTATCGCCATCAATTCCAACCCAGATAGCTGCTGAGTAGGTCCCACTTCCATCGCCAGATGGGACGGATGGTTGAGGCACAACAAAGCTTGCGGAAACTGCGTTGAAGGTTTGACCGGCCGGAGGAGCTGTAAGAACACCCCCAGTCCAATTTCTACTGTAGTCAGTGTCCGTCTCGTTGCCAGATACGGGATGATTAGCGCGTTGGATTGGAGTACCGGTTCGAGCAGCTCTGCGTCTGGCAATCCGGTTCTGTCCCTTTGGCGCGGCGAGGATGCCACTAGCCAAGAGTGCCGTGCTAAAGAGGAGTGAAAGCTTCATGATTGAAGTAAATATATGGGCCGATTCAAAGTAGACTTGATGATATGAATACTGAAGTTCTAGAGGCTCGATTGTAGATGAAGGCAGTCTTGTAATATCAGCATCAGTAGAATGGGAAAGGTGCTCCTTTTATAGACCTGCTAATGGAGGAAATATCGTCGAGCTTATTGCATCATCAGACGACAACATGAATTGCGCGATAACCGCATAAGGAAGCTTTAAAAGAAAGAGGCATTTTAACCTACGCTAACAGGGCTGAAAGAGTAGCAGTAGGGATTGCGGGGTTATGGTGGAGAGAAGCAAGAATACGGTAAAGAAGGAAGATGAAATTTTGTCAATATCTTTCATCACACTGTGATTGTTCGCAACCTAGCAACCTACCATGCGTTGCATCGGTATTCGATGCTCATTATAGAAGGTAGTAACATCCTTTGACCCTTGAACCTATCTTGAACAAATGATGAAAATGAGTAACCACTAGATAATGCAAAGTAATGATTGCGTGCAAGTCTCACCATTTTGCTCATAGAAGCATCACGACATCACGACATAAACGCAGTCGCTTCTGAATTAGGTGAAAAGCCCAGAGCGCGAGCTTCTCTATCGTATTGATAGTGTAGAACTTGAAGAAAAAGCGAGAACAAAGAATTTCAAACCAACATTATAGATCGCTGGCAGTGCCGCAGTGGCCAATCTGGAGCCTCCCTTGGAGTGTGAATAGAGGTCTGGCATGCAGAAAACTTTAAGGCGTAGGTACATGTAAGAGCTCGCGGAATTAGTAGTCGTACACCCCCCTTAAATACCTTGTCCTATCTAGCTTTTCATGGATGTTCCAGGGCATCTAGAACAATCAATCTGAATCTCATCCAAGAGCTCTAAATGTCTGAAATCTTCGGGAACAATAGATAGGAATGAGATCAGAATGTCCTGGGGTGGAGGTACACTAGTGTATGTCGAGTAATGCCGCGAGCTCTTACATGCATATATCAACAGGTGGCTCTGTGTGCTTGCATGCATCTAGCAGTAGACTGTGCTCCTAGTGTCAGTCTCTGACCAAGCGTTTTCCTGCTCGTTGAGCCTAGGGGATATCTGTAAAATCGGTAGTTTGGATGTGCTTTGACGGCTGCCGTTGGGCCCCTTTCTTGGAGGAGAATCTCTTGTCAACTTCCTGAGCTCGCCGGCTGACCAAAGACCAATCATTCCAACGAATACCCAACCAGGAAAGAGTTACCAGGAAAATTCTGAGACAGACAGCTTCCTATGAGTGGTTTACCAAGCGCCGCTAGAGGGGAGCCGGACTAAGATTCTTGCAAACAAGCATTCGTGGTGGAATAGCTCCTGCCTCAATGGACGGTGCTCCGTATGTTACGTTCAGTTAAAGCTCGGGTAGATCCGACCAAAGCAATACGATTCGCGAAAGCGTTTTTCTATTGGACGGCATCCGCAAGGTTGTCGACGGTATTGCGTGCGCTATGCATGAAATCATCAATATTCCATCCCACGCCCCACATGGCAGCACAAGGGCACATCTATCAAAACAGGAAGCTGTTTAAATAAGCCCCCTTGTAAAGATGATGAAGATATTGGCTTTGCATCTTACTTTGATGGTGAGAGCATCTTCTTCACATGATTATGGCACCTTGTCTCGCAGAACCGAACCCTCTTCGTGCAGAGATGGATCGCTTAGGTGAGCGATGGTGAAATAATATCCGCTAGAAACGTGAAGTACGAGCAGTTGGGTTCTTGGATTGCTTCAGGTCTAGGGTGAATGAACGATAGCTTTAGTTCCAGGGTTGATAAGACATTAGTAACTAATTAAAAACTAGTACAGTGATGTCCCTTGAAGTTCTAGGTTATCACTGACCCTCTCCTGGAAGTGCTGGTTGGAAAAGTCACTGAGTTTGAGAAAGAGGCAGTTTTGGCTGCTAAGCAGGCTGAAATTTTTCTTAAGGGTTGCAGAGAGATATAAATGCATGACAGCCAGAACCTGGTAGGTAGCCGTGGCTGGATGGTAGCAACACTTGTTAAGAAGCTACTATAATATGATGAAGTTCCTAAGTTAGAGGTCATTCTCCTAATTCAGCCACCAATGCTCGAATTTGCGTCTGTACAACTCTGTTAGCATTTGGATAGGTTACTCAATTATTAAAATCAATAATTTAGTGCTCTCCTAGAAGTCTTTTAATTGAAAGTAGAATAGCTAGCTAACCAGCAATATTATTAAGATAAGCCGCTTCTCTACTGAGCCAGACTCCACGTTCTTATTACTACTACACTAAATTATTCCTCACCACTGAAGGTTTATCCGTCGGCACGAGATACTCGAGAAGTACAAGATAGTAATTCCAGCTTTAGATCTCAAAGAAACCACTCCCATACCTGAATTAGTCATCGCGAGTCCATCTTGAAGTGAAATGATGCGCAGCTGCGCAGTAAACAGCCAGGCTCAATAGCCTTGCAGGTGTTTCGGGGAGCGACCAGGAGCCTCAAAGTTTAGCTGTAACAGCCCCGCGCAGAGCCCCGAGGCCAGCCTCAAAAGGTGCAGCTGCAGCTAGCCGCCCAATGTTGAAGCACAGCCACCACAAAGGTTGATTTGAAGACCATAAATGTGGGCCTTCCCGCAACACCTCCAAGGAACTCGAGCAATTGTTACCTCGTCGCCTGAACCATGGGTGAGTACAAGATTGAATATATTACTAAAGACGTTGAAAAGGGAGCATCTCCAGACAAAATGCGGCAAGACAGGTTCGAGAAACACCTACCAAGCCTATACTACGACAATGTGGTTAAGCCTAAGTTACAGCTTTGGCCATGGCTCGAAAGCCTTGCTCATTTCATGGATCCTAATGCGAAGGGTTTCGCAATGGATCAGGCCAATAAACATAGGATGAATCATTTCGACATCAAAGTGATTCATTTTCTCAAATCCCAAAAACCGGGCTTGGCAATCAAATGTTCTAGCCTAGAAGACTTCGAAAGTGCAATGAAAGAAGACAGAGAAAAACGAGTAGGAACTATTATTGTCGCCAAGGGCATTTCGCGTGCAATGATTGAAGCCTTGGGCACTAGGTTCGAGCTGGAGCCAGACTTCTTCGCAGACTACTTAGTAGGAATTGAGCAGTATCGAATGGGCCGTCAGCTATCGCAACTTCCTGATAGAGCACCAAATTTCAGTCTGGGGTATTTTGAAAAGGCAGCATTCTATACCGCGGAGTTTCGGAGACCGTACCACATCGAAGGCAGCTTTTGGGAGACGATTCTTCAGCTGAGAGCTACCAAAACCACCACCCCTAGAGGCATAACAATGGTACACGATAACCTCCCGGATGTATTTGGCTCTGAGAGAATTTCTGTATACAAAAGGAAAGGGTCAAAGATAGGTAAGATAAGCATCAAAAAGTCTAAAAGAGCATGATTTCTAATCTGGACGACGTGTCGTATAGGAATTCTTCTCACCGATCAACTACTTTCGGACCGCCCACCTGGCTCTCATATCTTAATCCCGGTCACATCAACAGAAGCTGAGAACTTCGGCGTTGACCGCCGGCTGCACCAAGCCTCAACTAGACGAGAGATAGTTTCATGGCTCCAAAGTCTGACTGCTGATGAAGCCAAAGCTCTTTTCGATGATTGCAACCAGCTTGCCTTGCAACCAATTTTAAAGATAGTTGAAAACAGTGGCGCCATGTTCTTAGATCACGTTCGCTACCTTATGCAGCGTATACATGTTCGTGTTTGTGACGAGACTTTTCCCTACAGCAGCGCTTTCTTCCTGGAAGTCTCACACTCCCTTCAGATTCATATTAATAAACACAAGAGCCTTATGTCATCTACACTACGTGTTGCAAAAGTTCACAACAGCGATAACATCACGAATGTAGAACGGGACTTCGGCTACTTAGTTGATGACATGGAAAACGAGTTAAAAAAACTCAAAGAGCATGTGAGGCTCTTTGTCGCGGAGGCCTCTATCCAAGAAGGAAAGATGGTAGGATGGGTATCAAAATGGGCGGTTGTATTTTTGCCAGTCTCGTTGCTCGCTACTATTCTCTCTATTAATGACCCCGGGTATATAAAGTGGGCTATTTTAGTAGGCTTGGGAGTACCATTTGTTCTAATTTTGATCTTTCTAATGTTCTCCAAATGGAGTCTGGCGTATTTTAATAGTCGTTGAGTAAAGGAGAAATACTATTAGATCTATTTTCTACTGGCATCAAAGGTGGTGGCTATAAAGATAGATCAAGCTGGTATAAGATGAACTTAATAAACATAGTTGTCGCCTCAGTTCCTGGGTAAAATTGTAATGCTATGAGCCCTTAATAAATCAAATTTGTTAGGACACTACTATAAAAAGGTTAGCTATTTACTTCTTTATTAAGAAATTGGGCCACGAAATTCTTGAGAACTAGGTAATAAAAGACTCAATATAAAGACGTAACTAGCGAGTAAGACTAAGACTATAGATACTTGTTTCCAAAGTAGATCACAAAGACTGCTTCAATAACTGTTACTACTTTACTAACCCCAGATTTTTTAACTCCATGCTTTAACGCCTACTGTGCAACCGATGCCCTTGAATTTCCTGTCGTTCACGGGCTTCATTTGCAGTGAGCCCAACTGATACATAAAAGCAAACAATCATGAATTCTTCCACGACTTCCATGAATAGTCTAACCAACGGGTTTCCACTAAACACAGAAAATTCCTCATTGTTTGTGAATACTGCGAGGATACTATATAGTATTCGAACAGCTAGAAGTGGCAGAGAACCCATCACTGCCAAGTAAATCCGTTTCTCCGCTCGTGGAGCATTACCAATATCTTTTATTGTAATAACAACCAATGCGAAGATGATGATGTAGATCATACAGTCACGAGACACTGAAAAGGGCCCGAGCTCTATAAAAAGCGCGTTTTTACGCGTCACTCTCTTTCTTACTATATATCACAATAGCGAATATATCAATACCACGGCGTGCCCTTAGTGATCTCTCTTTAAATATTATTCATGGGAAGGAATTAACTCCAAAGATAAGAGGGGAGATCTTGGGGATATATATAGCCAGCTATAAAATACCTTATATTATAGTCCGGCTAAAATAGTCACGAAGCGCTTGCCGTACTACTATTAATTAAGACAAATTATATACTAATACCTACTCTTTAGCTCGTCCCGGTATAAAGAAGTCCTTTATATACCTCAATAAATGAAATATCCTTTAGTACACGTGAACCTTCCCGAAATATATATATAAGTAGCTTAAGAAGGATACTGGCGTTAAATGCTCCCATAAAACTATCTCTCATATCCTTAAGTCTAATAGTATACTTAACTGGCGTTACGCGAGGCGTCCACACCTTATAAAGAACACAGTAAAGAAGAGGTATGAGTAGTATAAAGCATGGCTTGGCTGGACTCCGGAGGAGTGGGGATTAATTATATGGAGTGACGAGTATTCTGTGGAAAGGGGGGCCGGTAAATAATGAGATTAGTACTTCTATACACTGGATTAGAAGTGGGAACCTGAGATAATTTAGACCTATAAGTATGGGAAGGATATAAGGGTTATAGTCTAGGGGTACTTTTGGGATACTGGAAGGACTAGTCTTTATCTTATGGATTGAGATTTTGAGTTAAAGAAGTATAGGTACTCGGTGAACTCTTACCTTGAGATTCTAGACGCTATAGTAGCACTAGTAATAGAGAAACTCAATAATCCGGGGTATATCTTTATATAGGATAATGCCTTTATTTATACTGCTTATATAGTGCGCGATTAGTTTAGAAATACGGGCTTAATTTATATAGATTAGCCCCTATACTCCCCTGATTTAAACCTAATTAAGCACGCTTAGGCTAAGCTCAAGGAATTAATTAATAAGGAATTCCCTGAGATATTTAGAGGGCTAGGAAAAGGAGAGTATAATATAGAGTAACTGGGGAGCGTATTATAAGCTTATTGGGATATGATTCTAAAGGAGTTCTTTAATGAATTGTATTAAAGTATACCCCGTAGAGTAAGGGCTTATTTTAAGGCGAAGGGATAGTACACTAAATATTAAGGCCAGTTTCTATCCAAATTATATAGTTTTTATATTATTGAGAAGAGGAGAATATAATAATCAAAATGAGCCAATTAGATCGCGAATAGGACCGTAATTAATGAAGATATAAAGGGTTAAATATGGATGGTAGAAATGGTGGGGTGCGGGGTCAAAATGGTCGGGCCCTTTTCAGTGTCTTAGTACTGTAAGAAACATGATGATCGCAGCTTTCATAAGCTTCTTGCCATTTGAGATGTCTGAAACGTTTAAGTTTGCTTCTTTTGTTGCGCCAAATATGGCGAGAGCAAGTGCTATCATGGTTGGTAGAGTTGCTATTTGTATGATTCGACTTCTTCGAGAGCTAGCAGTGGCACGTTTTGCGATACTGTTCACAATCCCTAAGGCAGCGGCCAGCGCAGAGAAGGCATTGTTTTCGGAGCGAACATGATAGGAAGCTTTATCGGTACTGCCATACTGTTAGCAGATCAATTAGAAGCGCTGGCTGAACTGACACTCGTTTTAAAAAACCCATGGTGGCCAGTAGAAGAGGACTCAAGCCAATAGATTCAAGAATGGCAGCCCATTCGATGTCGGTTTTGTTCGTTGGATTGTGTGTTTGTGTAATCCTAAAGCCAGCTCCCGCAATTTTAATACCACAGAATATGGCAAGATAAATCCAACCAGCTTGTCGCTTGAACCCATGGCGAAAGACGACGATCAGAGTGAGGATAGAGACAGGTATATAGACGCAGATCTCTGCTATAGCTATTCCTTCCTCAGTAGAGACCATTTCAGAGGGCTGATAGAGGAATAAAAACTGAGGATGTGTTAAACGACTGTGAAATGTGGTGAGACTGAAGAATTTGGGATACAGAATGGGAAAGGCTTTGGGTTTCGCTGCAAAGAGCCCATGGGGCTTCACAGATATTCAAACCCTGAAACATCCCAGAAACCCATTTCCTGTAGTATAGCCATCCCGAATCAATTATTGAAATGAGATGATGAGTTGAGCTGCGCAGTTTACAATCATGCTTAACAATACTACAGGTATTTGGAAGATCGATCAGGGGCCCCGAGGCCTAATTACCATATAATTTGCGCAGCAAAAGGCTTAACGTGCAATTACTCGAAGAAATATGATCAAGGGTGTCCAGTGGGAAGCCTGACGAGACTCCCGAGTAGCCATCGCTGTCAGCACGCGCTACTCGATGTATTCCAAAAACAGTTAGACCACCACGCGTTCACCTGCGAATATTGGTCATCAAAAATCTCACCCACAACAACCCACCATCTGGTACCGGTCATGCTGCCTTTTCAACTTCCAGAATATGACTCCTATGAAAACAATCGCTGCTACCGCAGGCTATTGGAGCGCAGGTATATGGTATTACCCATGTGCAAGGCGAGAAGAGAGGAGAAGAAAATTGTACGGTGTTTATGCTAGTGCGAAACCAGACCCCTGAGGAGACGAATATCGGAGCTCTCAAAGCTCACCCGAGACTATCGTGCGCAGCTTTTGATGAGCTTGAGCACTGAGCTTCAATCGCCATCATAGATTTGTTTTATCAGGAAGCCATCTACATATCAAGATGGTGTATTGCGGGAAACCATCAAAAGCATGCGGAGAATGTCGCTCGCGGAGGACGAAGGTATGGTGTTCACTCCAACGTTTTTCCTTGTACCGCCTAACGTTAAAAGTGTGATTACAAAAGACCATCTTGTTCTCAATGCAAGAGGGCTAAGCGAACTTGCAATGGATACAGAGATTCATCTGATACCATGTTCCGTGATGAATCAGAAAACGTAGTGCTCACTCACAAATCTCTGAAAGAACCTTCCAAACCGAAATCAAGTCCAATTGAAGTTATCGAATCTACTACTCAGAACTCTCCTACCTCTATAATTGTTACCACTAGCGGCTCCCTGTTGTCTAAACATCCTACCGCAATACCAGTCTTGTCGATTAACCCTTGTTCCTCTCCAGAAGAGCAAGCAACATGTTTCTTCTTCCAAAACTATATCCTCGAAAAAGACAATATCGCGTTAGGGAGCTTCGAATTCCTCCCAGATATTTTTCTCAGTAATGAATCAACGAAGTGCTGTCCGACAGTCTGACCGCAGTTGGCCTTGTTGGTCTGGCTCATTTTTACCGTGATCCAAGCCTGATGTTCACTGCAATCTACAAATATAACTCAGCAACGCGAATATTAAGCTTACGATTGAGGGATATGGAGGAGGCCAAATCAGATCAATATTTCATGGCTATTATGCTGCTTGGACTATACGAAGTAAGCCTATTCCTCCAGTAGTCCAAGTTTGATAGTTGACTATAATCAGCTCAATACCTGCCATAACCAACGGTCTATAGAAACATGGACGAAGCACTTGGACGGTGCTACAGCACTCATGCAAATGCGGGGCAAGCAAAGACTCTAAACCTCTCTAGGTTATCATCTTTTCAAGCAACTTAGAGCCTAAGTAGTAAGTAAAAACACATGCTCATTTGTTTTCTCAACTCTGACAGTGTATAGGTAATCAAATGCATACACCAGCACACTTCTGTTCCCCCTTTCATCACTGAATGGAGTCAACCGCAAGATTTTGAAACCATCGAACAGGCTTCTATCACCGCTCTTTCTTTGCTAGTAATCCGATACGCCGACCTTCGTGCATCCATGAGCTCTTTCCAAGATTACAGCGACCCAGAACGCATTATCTCTACTGCGTATGCCCTCGAATGCGACTTTGCAAGCTGGGTAAAGTCGATTCCCTTAGAGTACATCTATCAGACAATAAACTTGTCGGAACGAGTCAATGAGGTCTATTCAGATCATTATCACGTGTACTCAAGTATCCGAGTTGCGACAACGTGGAATCACTATCGATGTGCACGACTCCTAGCTAACGAGATAATACTAGATCAACTCAGCCACTTATACGAAACTAGTCCAACATCTCCTTTTCTCACCAGTCATTCGTGCTACTCCGAACGTCAAATTCTCGAGTCAAACGCTACGCTCATGCATCTCTGCGAAGACATTTGCGCCAGTGTCCCATACTACATGGGATCCCCATATAACACAGGACCAGGCTCGGTCAGACAACTACCCAAAGCACTGCACGCCAATCTTATCATTTGGCCTCTTTTTACCACTAACGGGAATTGGCGAGTCTCGGACCTAATGATAAATTGGGTAGCTGGGCGTCTACAATGGATTGCGGACGTTATGGGCATTCGGCAGGCAGCGCCACAAGCAGCGTTCTTGAGAGGAAAGAAACGTCTTCTGACTTGGAATTCCAGCTGGAAAATTGACGATACTCATATTCGTGAAACAGACGATTCCGAAGCAGGAAGCCCACCCACGAAAGAGTATGTCTTTTTAGAATTCAACAAGAAACGGGTCTCGCTACTAAGTTCTTAATGGTAGGCAGTAATCGAATTAAAGTACAAAATATCATCAGATATCATGAATATATTAGACCAGTTATCTCTTCTAAAAGATCTGTAGACATTTCCAGGAAACCAATGGAAAGTCATCGTGTTGAGGTTGGAGATGTTCTGGATATTCCAGGAACCCAGTCAGATCTCTGCGATCTGTGACAAAGAATTGTCAAGCATAACCACTTGTCTTATGCTTTATGCCACGTGATGATACAGATCAGGAGCTCGTCAATGCTAGTCCTTGTAAGCTTGATGAATTCAACGATTTAGTGAGTCTGACGAATCTCGTGCGTGCGGAGTGCTTAATCGAGACATCGGTGCGCAATCTGTCATAAGCGATTAGAATATAAGCACTTGACCTGAGCTCCCGGTGCTGAAACGGCATCTTCGGTAGGTGTATAAATGCGGCGGCTTTTATTGGATAGCGATGTAAGCTGGGGAGAGCAGCCGGTAAGATGACTAACTCGTTAAAACCACCCTTCTACGAGCTGCTAAACTACTTTTGTCCAAAAATTTACGAGAGCCGCTCAATTTGGAAGCACCAATTTAATGTGGCTGTCCCAGATAGGGCGACAGCCTCAACCTCGTAGCAAGTCGGGATGGGAAAGTCATATATATTTCTGTAGTTTCCTGAAATTCTTGGCATTAAGCAAGCACATCTCAAGTCAATTGAATCTATAACTCCAATAATTCCAGTCTTTCTTCTCCTCGAACAGTTAAACTAGGCTTCTCAATTCTTGTACTTGCAATGGCAGTCGATTATCGATCTGGTGTCTCCATCGGCGAGCTCTGTCTTTACAGCCCCGCTCTCCTTGTCAGCATCTTCCTCGCTGCTAGGCCCGGGTTCGGTCATAACTACGGATGGTACTATCTGATTCTGTTCTGTCTTGCACGCATCATCGGGGCCCCGCAATGCAACTGTCAACTCTCAACGGCCCTCCAAACGCCAGCCTTTACGAAGGATATGCAATTCTCAACAACGTCGCCATCTCTCCGCTCGAACTTGTGATTCTCGGCACTCTCAGCAGACTTCTTGACAGCATCCACAAAACATACAACACGTTCCTGAGAACGTTTATGCTGCAGATTATCCAGGTCACTATCATTGTTGGCCTTATTCTTGGTGTTGTTGGTGGGGTTGATGCGGGTAACTCCTTCGAAGAAGCCAACGCCGGTGGACAGCATGTCTTCCATCCTGGTCCCCTCAATAAAGCTGGGTCTGTCCTACTCATCAGCTGTTACGTTGCCATAGTTACCATTACGGCACTTCTCTCAATCTTTAGATCGCACATAGAAGCAGGCGAAACCAGACTCTTGCTCGCAGTTGTCCTCTCGCTTCCATTCCTCCTTGTGCGCCTCGTCTATACTGGCTTTAGCACCTTCAGCTATAACCCCAAATTCAATATCCTTGACGGTGATACCACGATCTTCCTCTGTGTTGCGTTGATTGAAGAACTCATTATTATCATCATCTTTGAGGTTGCGGGTTTGACACTTCGAAAGCAGGTAAAGGAACACAGCGAGGCTAGAAGACAAATTGATAGCTCGAGCAGCTCGGACCCCATGCAACCGAAAAAGAAGAAGAGGGTTGGCGAGGTGGCGCTGGGTCTTGCAAAAGCTACAATTTTTGGGCATCTTGTGATGGTGTTTGTCAACAGATACCATGGTGAGAGGGATGTGGAGATGCAGCCCCAGAGGGAGTGATCTTTCAGACAGGGTGTTGTGAGTGATGAAATGCACAAGGCTGTGGATGTTGGTCAGGGAGGAAACTGTATGAGTAGATATTGGACCGTATGAGGAGCACTAAAGTCGAATCGCCAGCTAAATTCTTTTGTATAACTCCACTATTTGATTTATTTTCGGTTCGGAAATCTTTCTAGCAATTCAGTATTACTGCCCTGGATTTTGCTTATAAATCTAACCTAGAATTTTTTATTGTGGAAATGTCGAGATACGTCTTAACGAGAGTATTCAAATCTGTAGGCATGGTATGGTTGGGAGTATCTCGGTAAGGCCTGTTTTTCTTATTTATCTGTCATGAGATAGAAATCTTACTTTTCAGATCCAGGATATGCCAAAATAAACCTCAGAAATCCTTCGTGTGCTTTAATTAGACTGCCACGCCAATTTTGGATGATTGAGGTTCCCCGTCCTGCTCTTTCCGACTATTATCTATATTGTCACTTCGAGCCCCATCTAACCCTAAGTCTTTTCTCCCGCATCTTCTTTCTACCCCCTCACACTAGCATCTGCATCTTTGTTTCTTCGCTTATTATAGGCCCCTCACCGGTGGGATTTCTCTTCCTTCTACCTACATCATCGTTACCTCCACGTCCCTATTCTTTCTCATCCCCAGTTGCTCTGTCATTTGATCCTTTCCGGCTTGATGAGGTTGTAGAAGTTGCTGAATTCTTCCTCTCTACTGGTATGCCTGAATCCTGCATAGCATTGAATATCATAGTATCTTTGCTAGCAGCAAATATGACCTGAATGTTGGATGTGTCTGAATGGTTCAAGATATCAGATTTAGCATTGGTTCTCTTTAAAAGACTTTTGGAATTCAGCCAAGAAAAGTCAGAAACGGAGTCAGGTACCTGAAGCTTCGCAGAGATGTGGAAACAAACTTAAATTCTTTCTATTGAGCTGGTTGAATCGCCAAACAATATACTTCGAAGCTTGACCAACATCATTACCACCACTGTAATCTGGGAAGTGGCTGCTCATCGGTGAACGACCTAGCTTCCAGCTGAAAAGCCCTGCGTTGCAGAGGAGCAAGATGATTGAGGTGCGCAGAAACCAGCGAGAATTTACCACAGAGCCGAAGGTTTGAAGAGACTCTATTAACATGTTTCGATTAGAATCCGTAGGGAGACATTGGTCATAACCGCCGAGGTCCACGGAATAGATAATGCTGGTGACGTTTTCGAATTGGTGGATGAATTTCTTCATATCAGAGCGATGGTCTCCGATGCTAATCATGTGAACTCCCAGTGACTCCAAGCTAAACTTGTATTCTCGGATTCCGGACGGTATGGTCTTGGCCATAAGAATATCGGTCTCGGTTGGAATATAATCTTCCTCGGCAATCCGGTGGATTTCCTTAACAAAGCTGTTTTGCAGTCAACAATCAATTCTCTTTGAAGAGAGCCTCGACTTACTATGGAGCCGATTTTGAAACGTTTATGTCGCTGGCATCAAACATTGCTGACTTCAGAGTCTCATTTTGCCACAAGCTCTGGACAGCGTTGGCAACTTCGAAAGTGATATTCTTTGGACGCGCTTCCCAACTTGCTAATTCTCTTGATAGAAGTTCTGCATGAAACTTTGCCGCAACATCAAGCCCAGGATATTCGCTTTCTGAGATGGAAGCCATTGACTCAACGACATCGAGGACATTGTTTCTAACTGTACCTTGATAAGATGCTCGCTCGTCGTCGGCAAAACCTCTCATATGTGAAACCTTCATATGATTCATGAGGGTCTATGTACAGGCAGGGTCGCCGAGCACGAGGATTTTGCACTCTCTACGTCTCCTTCTTGAATCTTCCTCGAGCCTTTGATCAATCATAGCAGATCTTTTGGCTCCCTGCGCGGTTGGTGCAGCACGAAGTTGAGGTGTGGTCGGGCGGCGAAAGGTTTCAACAGTGTCCTTGAGAGAGATTTGCATTGCTTTTTCGTATACTTTAGTGACTGAGAGCTGGTGATCGAATTCGAATACCTTAGATAGTCTCGATAGGCTGCCTGCACGCCTGCTGGATAAAGAAGCAGAGGTTCTTTCACCATATAGCGACGACGAGTCGTCTTTGACTCGCTGGAAGATTTTGCGGGAAGAGGATTTTTCTAGCAGTGCTTTTTGTTCTGAGATCGCTGTGCTATGAGCAGTCAGATTTGTGATACAAAAATATATATTGTATTATCTTACCAATTGCAAACCGTGAGCAAAAGTGTCAAGGCATTTGTCTGTCGTCCAACCATCTTCTGTAACTCCTCCAATGTACCACTTTTGATTATCAGCTTAAGCTTCCCCTGGGAGCTGAGCCCATTCTCAGCACTTTGATGCAAGTCAGAAACCTTTGTGTCTATCTCGTGAATTAGCAGCCTACAGCATGTTATGGAACAGTCCAAATCCATGACTAGTAGGTGATGCGCTTCGTCTTTATCGGTATTGATCCATTCTTGAAGCTTGTTCAAGGCAGCCCTGAGCGCAGAAAGCTGCGCAATGAGGTTAATAAACGTCAAATCGGCTTGTTTCCATCTCGCCTTGAGCTCTCGCAGCCTACTCATAGTTTTGGCCAACACTTCAATGATTCCCACAACAGACGAAGCGGTGAACGTTAAGGCATCAGCCATTTTCCACGAGAATTGAGAAGACGCTTGTAAGAATTGATCGAAGGTTGATGGAAGGGCAATGGAAGGGCGATGGAAGGGCGATGGAAGGGCGATGGAAGGGTGATGGAAGGCTGGGGATTTTAGCGCTCGGGCAGCTGTTCTTATCTCCTGTTTCATATTCGAGGCTGCGTAGATGCAGGGCGCGCAATTGGGGGGTTATGCAAGCCTCTTTCCTTGATTATTAGCGTGGTTACACAAGAACTTTTGGATGTTGTGTAAGGGGTGCAGATTGATACGCGAGGTTTCTAGGTTTAAGGGGCTTCTTGACGCACATAATACCGATGTGCACTCGCAGTTTGTAATTTACTATTACTAAAGTAAGCTAGTAAAGACTCATTTAATTGGGTGCCTATTTTAATTTTACGTTTTAATATATCTAAAACAAATAGCGTCTAGCAAAATAAAGTAATGTTTCTTGCTACCTTCCGCCATCTGGTTAACACGAAAAGTATTAGCAGATATACCTGTAGCGGTAACTTTCCAACAAGCCCGGAAATTAAAGCACCAAGGTAGAATAGCTTGAAATTATGATATGTTTCAAAGCGCGCCACAAATTATTGGTTGGCCATGATGCATCGGATTGAAACGCTACGGCTGGACGCGGCGGCTGCGCAGCCTGATCGAGTTCTTTGCTGCTGCCTCGCTGCTGGCATATATGTTCAAACTTCGCTCTAGAAATTCTCATGCATCTTTATTGTTTTTGGATATATTTCTACTCCAGTTATGGCTTCAGCAATGGACAAATACTTATGTAACGGGATTCCCGTCGACCACCGTCTAAAACGCTTTCTTCCAAGTGCCAAACCGAAGCATTCTCAAAGAGTCGGGAAACATGCAGACATTATCGAGAATTTTGGCAACACTATGATCCGCGATGACCGGACCTATCCCTCTACAAACGAAGCGGGTTTCGTCGCATGGCTTGCCAAACCGGACATGCAAGGTGGACTTGTAGTTGCGCTGTTACAGCCAGCTAAGACACAGATCTATACCTCGGATTTTCAGTGGGTGAAGGACGAATGCGCTACGCTGGCATACCTGGATGAGTCGCTGGCCTTCCTGAATAGCCCGGGAGGTCTCGTAACCACGAGCGTATTCGATGCTTTTCCATTCATTACCGAGCGAGTATACTCTGAAGAATTATCAACCGAAGCGACAGGTGCTCATAAGAAATTCATTGCCATGCTAGAGGCTAAAAAGCCAGAGGTTGTTTTTGCCTGTTGGCGAGTTCTAGGGCTGGACCTCCCCTTTTCTGGAAAAGGTGTTGGTGGGGCCACTCAAGTAGAGACCTTGAAACTCTCCAATGGCCATGTCGTCCGTGTCGTAAATGGATTCCATCCCAGCTATATGGCCAACTTTTATGCAAATGAAAGCTGCTTCCGGAGATTATTCACTATGGAGTTATGCAAGGCGTTTTGCGAACTGAATAACAGTTGGGAAGAAGATAGATGGATGAACATCCTGAGATGGAAGTGTCGAGACCGAACCCGCCAATTAAGGGAAGGTTGGTTTTACTTTCCCTTGAATTGGCAGTACGCTAACTTTTTTACAGGACAGGGCAGAGGTGGCGAACAACTTGATAGAGAAAGTGGTCACGTTTTTCAAGGATCACGGGAGGACGACTCTGCTAGGAAATTCCAGGCATACATCAAATCATTCGACAATGGTCTGCAGCGTCTCAAACAGGTGTTTGACCATATGGTTCTACCAACATATAAATCTCAAGGCTCGTGGGATCTCTATGCCTTTCTCGTCTTTAACCAGAATACATCCGAAGGTATCTGTGACATTCTACTAGCAGTCTCCGAGGCAATGAAACAGGCCACACCGGGAACTTACATGACCGACTCTTCGCTGAGCGATCATATCAGTGAGCAAACTCTCAAGTTTCTCGAGGATGATATCCCAGATCTCATGCAGTATTCCAGGGGCTTATACAGCAATCTCTGGAGTTTGCAATTTGAGACGAGCGCATCTCAAGGCTTAAAGTGCAGCATCGAGAAAATTACGATAACCTTTATCGAGAATCTTACAAAGCTCTTCTATAACTCATCAAAATCATCGCCCCATACTCTGGAACTGCTTCACAACGCTTTCAAGGAAATTGCAATCAGCTTCGAGGATTCTCTAGGCAAAGAGTATGACAGCCACCAAAGATCCAGAACAGCAAGAACTTCGAACAGTGTTGATACTCTGAGCGCAACTCTTGACACGCTATCGCTTTCAAGTTCTCGAGATGCGGGCTCGGCAAGGTCAGCTGGAAACACAACTCCTACAAGCTCTCATTCAAGTATTATCTGCTACAATTGTGACCAACCCGGCCACTATTCTCAGAACTGTCCGAGGCCCAAGAAAGGCAGCATAACCCCATCAAGATCCTCGTCAAACGCCACTTGCTACAACTGCAACAAACAGGGCCACTATTCTCGAGATTGCACTAGTCCCAAGAAAGGCAGCATCACCCCATCAAGATCTTCTTCAAATGCCACTTGCTATAATTGCGATGAACGGGGCCACTATTCGCAAGATTGTACGCGTCCTAAGAAAGGCAGCATAACCCCATCAAGAACTTCTTCAAGCACCACTTGCTACAACTGCAATGAAAAGGGCCACTATTCTCGAGACTGTTCGAGTCCCAAGAAAAAAGGCGGATGTTTTAAATGTGGCGGGGTTGGGCATTATGCCCCAGCGTGCAGTGTGCGGTGAAAGAGACACCATCACGGGAAGAATAGCCTATATGGAGATTTCGAGTCTTTTGTTTTATCCTATGAGTTACTACTGCATCTTGTGTAATGAAGCTTACTCTTTATTCATTCCTACAATCGTCGCCGTGTCTGTTGCCAAAATGGTATTGTTACTCTGGATACTTGTGCTACTAATATTCAAAAGCAGCTACAGTGTAGGATTTATTGCTGAAATACATTTCGTTTCAGGCTACGTAGGTAGGCACTGAACACATCGCCGAGGAACCTCGGACATCTGCTTGGTGCGCACTCAGACTTTTGAAACTGATATCCTTATTGTACGATGTGTATTTGTGCTTCATACTGTACTTTATACAGTGCATTGTAGTTAAACACTGTTCTTTCTAGTGCGGGTGCATCGTCCAACACGGCATAGCCACGGCGCCACCCGTTGTAATTCTGCAAGTTTGCGACCGATACGAGATAGCTGGTTGGAGAGAAGAGCTATAATTAAACGCTGAGAAGAAGCAGGAAAGGATATCCACAGGGATCTCCGTAACGTGTTGGTGAACGCGATAGTCTGTAAGTGTTGCTGTAAGGCCTCTTCGCAGTTGAACGATCGATTGCAAGGTTTGAACTCGAAAGTCGCGACATGTGCCAGTAAATCTTGTGGTGTGGTGGCAAGGCTTCTTCACTTTTGGAATCAATTGCAGATCTCGCAGTCGAAGGATGTGGCATGCGCAGCTGAATCCGATAATATCATGCATACATAGGAAAGTAAAAGAGAGTAATTTCAGCATAGCATCAAGATCAACCCTACTAGCAGGTAGCCTATCTAGTACCGCATTTAATATGCTATGCTACTAAACAGCCGAAATCCCAAAATCAGGAGATTGGATCGATTAATAGGACCAAAAAGTTGTTTTCAACTAACCATATCTCAGAGACTTACGATAGGCTCGCTTCATCATTTAGTTCTGTAACACAACATATGCCAGGCACGTGCGCACTAACACTTCCCCGCGAAACCAAATTAGCGATTCCTTCTTTCATCCATTCTTCACCAACTAGAACTTCTCCATCCCAAATTGTTCCAAATTAGTTAACTGATTTGTTTAGCCAACGTAAGACGTTATAATATCCACCACAGAGATCATGGCTTGGCGGGTGGAAGAAGGTCTTATCTCATCCGCAAGATTAGCCATGCCCACTATCTCACAAATTCACAGTAGCTTCTCAATTCTCTCCTCCTATTCAAACAGACACCGGAGCGCCAATTCAATTCTTCCATCTACTCAGCATTCTGAAGACCAAGCCACGCACAGGCTGGGTGGTGAACGGGATCCCCAACCCAGGTATGTAACCTTCCCACCTCCCAACAAGAGCCTGACTCTCTCAACAGAATCTATTGCCGACCATATGTATCGAATGTCGATGCTCGCCCTCTTTGCGCCGCCCAGTATCTCCTCCCGCCTAGATATTATCAAGGTTACGAAGATGTGCCTATTCCATGATAAGTTTGCCTTTATTTAAATCGAACTGGGTTGAGCCTATCGATCAAGCAAGTAATAAGACTAGATAATGCTGACTTTATGGTGCTGCACATGTTACTGAATCTATCGTTGGCGATATCACGCCAATGGATCGTGTTCCCAAATCCGAGAAGAATCGCCGTGAGGTAACTACCATTGACTTCCTAGCCAAGAAGGTCCTTGCTGGCGTTCCTGGTCATGGTGCAGCCGAGCTAGAAGCTATCTGGAACGAGTTTGAGGCTGGTGAGACAGAGGAGGCTAAGTTTGCTCAAGATTTGGATAAATTTGAACTGCTGCTCCAAGCTGTTGAATATGAACGCTTGATGATGGGAGAAAAAGATTTGAGTTCATTCATAAGCGTGGCTGGAAAAATCCAGTTGGTTGAAGTTAAGACTTGGGCGGAGATTGTTATTAAAGAAAGGAATGCAATGTGGGAGGGTTGGGGTAAGACGCCAGGGGCGGTAGGAGAAGAGATGAGAAAGCAGTTGGATGACTACTATGGGCAGGCCAGTAAGGAAGACGCATAACTTGTTAGTTCGGATTTTAATCTACGGGGTACAATAATATGCTAAGTCGAATAAGAGGTACGAAAAGACTTGGAAGAGTCACGCAAGACCATTTTCCACAGATTTCGCCCAAAATTTAGGACTGGATTACTTGGAAATAAGTGTTCGAATCGTAAATTACTCTTACTATCATTGCCGTCGCACCCTCAAGGAATATAGTAGCCGGTACATAAAGCTCTTTCAGGTCGGCTTTTGTATCCAAATCGGAGAATATGGTCATTGCTGGGGGTTTTTTGTTTTACATAGAAGCATATTTGACATAGCGCTGTAAATGATTGACTACCATTTTCATGAATGGATACTGTAAAAATGCATATAGCTCGATTGTCAGTATTGCACAAAATAGCTTGATGATTTCATCATCTAAGGCTTCGGGCCGTCACCTTGGACCAGCGATGGCCAGCCTATGCAAGTAAATGAGCTATACAGGAGAAATGTACCATCGTGGCAATCAAGCCCGGGAGTACGAATATGGGGTACGAGAACAGAGCGAATTGGAGAAATTAAGCAACAGGGGCCTTCGAGCAAGAGGTCGCAGTCACCTATAGGAAGGTTGCCGTATTTTTTCCGCCGTATGCATCATGCTAAACATGAACTACATCGTTCGCTTAACGTCTCCACTTCCAGCACGCCTTGCAAGCCACACCCAATTGAACCCTCAATCGAAATCGTAACACCTCATATCTGAAATGATATGTGATTCGTACGGCTTATTCCATCACTGTAATGCAGGTGATCCAGGTCAAGTACTCAGCTGTCCTGCAGGCCTGGTCTAGAACCTATCATGCCGCAAGTGATGGTGTGGAGTCTTTCCTCCCGAAGTTGACATCGTTCGCACATATGGTTGTTGTCTGACAGCGGCATCATGCATGACTCAGAAAAGCTACTCGGCTTTTTGAAAGCTGTTTACCAGTGAGACATCGGCGTTTCAATCCCTGATCTCAATCCATAGGAGCAAGAAAAGTTTCAGAGCTCAGCAAGCCACCTGATGGATCATACATTTGTACGCATACACCACTGACTAAATATGGCCTTGCCGGCTAGGGCAGTGCAGCAGCGGCAAGGTTGGTGCCCAGAAGCAGAGATTTATCTTTGACGGGCTAAGCTGAAGTAATTTCCAACTGCCGAGCCGACACTTTATAATGTCCAATCCAGAAAAACAAGCACAACTTGGAGTACTTTCAGTGTTCATTGAGCTGCGGTTTAGCTAGATTATATCCCATATAGTACAAATATAGAGTTCCTACGTTAATATGATTGGAAGAACAGTGTAGATCGTTTTACTTGCTTGCTTCAAGCTACAATTATATAAGTTTGTTTACCCCCGTTAGTATTGTTCAAGATCTTCAGCTCCTGCCGCTTTTTTCTCGAAATAAATTACAGACATTCGAGCGTGCAGCCTTCCTGGCTTTGGTACAACCTATTGTCCCGCTAGTGCAGGCTTTGGCTTGTAATTGCCTCATCTGCAGGAGGTCGAATGTAGTAATAGAATAACTCCCGGCGTCTCTTTGCAAAGAGCTATAGGTGCGTGCTACGTACGCCATGAAATGATCAGTGGAGGATCCATGAGAGTTTGGGGTCTGTGCGCCTTATAATTGGTTCTGTGATTGATTGCGTTGAACCCATCCAGCCAGCGTCACAATTCCTTTAGCTAGCTTCAGCTCTATATTCAAGGCACCTATTCTGCCTGCGCTGGGTCTAGAACCTTCAGGGCTTGCATTCAGCTAGGCTCGGCCCTGTATCCAAGCCACCTGGAGCTCTTGGCAAAACTGGAAAGCTGGCCAAGGTCTTTCGCGTTAGCGAGGCGAGAAAACCCTTAAAGTATATAAGAAGAGCTATGTCGTCTTTAGGACATTACTATCTCTAGTAGACAGTAAGAAAGTTTATCCAAAGTCAGATTTAAGACAAGTTAATAAAATTATCTATTAATTAATTATAATCTCTAACTTTAAATATTAAGATAATATTAATTATAAATACTTCTAAACTCCCTAGTACTTTTTTATTCTTAATTATTATTACACAAGATAATAAAAGCTTTATTATTATTACTTATAATAATAGTATTAAGAATAATACTAAGTTAAAAGATCTTTAAGTAAAGTACTTAAAAAGTAATAGAGCTTTACCTTATAATAAGAGATTTAGAGAAGTAATAAGTAATACTAAGATCTGGGATAATATTAATAAGACTAATTATAATATATAACCCTAATTTAATATTATTAACTTATTCTCTAATATTTATTTTAAGTAATATCTTCGGAAAAAATAAAAGCTATATTAGTCTTATTTAGTTATATATAAATATTAATAACTCGGCCCTTAAAAATAATATTTATATATCTTATTAGAATTATCTTAACTTTATAGCCCTAAACGGGCTTTATATGCCTTTAATAGTATATTAAAGGTTTATAAAGATCCGATAAACAGCACCCGCTGGCAGGGATTATTACTGATAAGAAAGATAAGAGTCTTGGCACGATTTTTGAGCGGACCCGTAATTAATTTGCACCGGTAAGCGCACCGATTGGCTAGAATTAAGCTCTAGCCAATAGAATCACTCGATTTCTAGCTAAGCGAGTTTTCTGTCTTACCCTATATTCCTAATAAGCTAGCCTTATATAAGCTAAGGGCTAATAATATGTCTAATCTATATTATAGAGCTAATTTAGTGCTTATAAGCGGTGTTTTTAGCTTAGGGCTAGTCCTAATATTAGAGAAGTTATAATTTTTAGAAAAAAAATCAAGAAAATTGAGGGTTTTGGAATTACAGCTGCGTGACGTCATTAGTGAAGGGAGGAACACCAAAACTCAATTTTCTCGTTCTAGAGTATACTTAGTAATACACTTATAATTAAGAGCTCTAAGTAATTTCTAATTAATCTATATTATAGAACTAATTAAGCGCTTTCTAGGAAAAAAGTTTATATGCAAATTGGATCGCTTTTAGAGAAGTTATAATTTTTAGAATATTAGAGTTAAAAATCTGCTCGCGCGCGCTCAAGCTTGGATTAGGATTAAACTTAGGCTCCCCGCATTACACTTAAAAACAATAAGATAGGAATTCCGTCTATACTAAAATGAAGAGCTCAATTAGACGATTCTAAAGGTTTACTTTTTATCTTAATGCGACCGTAGAGTATAGTTTTATAATTTTTAGAAGACGATAATAGAGCCGGTGCCGGGGCGCCTGGGCAATCGCCCAGCTAGCGGCCCGCGCCCGGCTCGCTTACGTAATCGTTTCGCTTAGTGCACGTGACGCGCTACGCTACGCAGCTGTGAGCCAGCTCTCTCTCTTTCTCCCCCCCCCTTAATAATACCCTTATTACTTAATAATAATATAAATAATATATAAAAAATATCTCTATTAAAGGCACTTGCATCATGCGTAGCTATGATCATACTATATTATTAATTATATAGAATTTTAATAAAAGTAATTTAGTCCCTTATTAAATATTATACTAGGGGAGTCTAAAGAATTTTACTATAAGTGACTTTATTATAGCTTTTTATAAGTTAATTATAATTAATTAATATATTATATATACTAGTATTAGTGAGTTAAATTAGAGTATAAAGGTTATTTAAAGAGGTTTTATAATTTATTCCTTAATAGTTTATTTTCTTTATTAAAATTAAGTTTTATAATCTTATATTTATATCTTTTAATACCCTTTAAGAGTATTATATTTATATCCCTTAGAGTTCTTTATACTTATATCCCTTAGTACTCTTTATACTTATATCCCTTAATACCCTCTAAGGGTATTAATAGTTTTTATTAAGAGAATATTAATAAAATCTAGAATTTATTAGTACTCTTAACTTTTATTAAATATTCTCTATAAAAATTTTAGATTCTAAAAGCCCTAGCTAAGTATATCTAAGTTATTAGGACCGCGTATATTATTAAGAGTCTAGATATCTAGATTCATAGAGCTATAATTAGCTCAGCTTGCTTTCTTACTTAAAGACACGTTAAGTCACTATTCACGCGTGTCTCTACTTCCCCCTTTCACTAAGAGTATAATTTTAATATCACTAATTAGCTTATTACCTAGTTAACGCGTCTCTTATAAGAAGATTACCTTAACTCTTACTTACTTTATCTCACTTATATAAACCCCTTTCCTCTTTTATTTAAACGTGACTCGTGCTTTATATAAACTCTAGATCTTAATTAACTCGGGCTATATAAGGGGAGAAGAGAGAGGGGAGGGGAGGTAATAGGGATAATAAAGTAGGATTTAAGAGGAGGACACAGGTAATTCTCTCTTTACTAAATCTTGTCTTTATACTTAATTTAATCTTACTTTATTTAATTATACTTAATTTAATCTTACTTTATTTAATCTTATAACTAGATCTCTCTAATCCTATTTCTCTTTTTTATATAAAGATATCTCACTTAGTTATCTTAATTCCTATTCCATGAATACTACTCTCACTACTTACTCCCTAGCTAGCTTCTCTTACTCCTTCTCCTCCCCCCTTATATAATAAGATCCTCCTCACATAAGAGGCCGCTAAAGATAAGTATCTCTGAGCCCGGGCTTAAGAGGTATAATAAGTAAGCTAAGAGTTCTTATATCCAGAGGATAATAAGATAACGCCATGGCTTATTTATACTAAGTAACTAGCCTTATTCCGGAATTATCCACTAGATATTATTACCGCGTTAGCTTAATTACTAGGGAAAATATATAAGGACTATAACCTAAGGACCTAGCGCGGGGCCCTACTCTTAAGCCCCGCGATTAATAAGGCTAAGCTATAGATCCTTATAAAAGCAGTGGATTATATATTTAAGTAAGTAAGAGTTACTTTAGTTTATATAAGTTACTAGTTCTAATACTAGCTCGGGACTTACTAGAAAGAGGTCTTCCGCCTAAAAGCCTTTATTAGCTTATTATCCTAAGCGTAGTATATCTCAGTATAGAAGTAATTTATATATTATATCTTTCGGGTTTATACTTATTAACCACTTTTATAAAAGGAGATTTATAACTTAAAACTCTAGCTAAGAGAAGTCTAGATAATTATATATATCTTCTCTTTATTAAAGGGTCTTAAGGAGGATCTTAAAGAGGAGGAGGGTTATAAGGAAGAAAGTAAGGAGGAGAGTAAGGAGGAGAGTAAAGAGGAGAGTAAGGAGGAGAGTAAAGAAGAGAGTAAAGAGGAGAGTAAGGAAGAGAGTAAAGAGGAAAATAAAGACAAGGGCTAGGCCGAGGTCGTGAAGAATAAGAGAGTAAATAAAAGAGGAAAGAGCTTTACTTTACCTTCCAGGCCGGCTTTAGTATTAAGTAAAGCTATATTCCAGCTCTTAATAATATTTTAGACTTATTATAATAGAGCCGGAGATATGGATTCCTTAGTACTTATCCGCTTTATAGTTATTCTCGGGGTTTACTAGTACTTATTAGCTTACTACTTAGTATATAACTCGATAACTAGCTTCGCGGCCCTTATTTGGGTTAGCCGACTCTTATTCCTCGAGTATACTTTACCGCTATATGCCTATATAACCTTACTAATCCCTTGGCCCGCTCGAGATAATTATCTCCCTTAGGAAGACTGCTTAGAAGTTATCTGGACTAAATACTTACTTCAAGGAAGCCTTTATCCCTTTAGAGAGGTTATTAAGCTGTCCGCGTATACTAAGTTAATTATTAAGAAGGAAGGGAGCCCGGGGAATTTATCTTAGGCTCCGAATAACCGCTCTTTTATAATTAGTAATAACTAGTAGATCCGGCTCTTAGACTTTTATATAATATATTATACTACTCTTACTTAAGTTAAGGAGTAAGTTAATAAGATAATACTTAGCTAGGAGCCAATTATAGACTTACTTATAATCCGAGATAACTTTACTTACTAAACACTTAGCTAGTCCTTCTTAAATTATAAGGAGAATAATCTAGCCTTCGCGTATAAGGCCCTAGTATACTAAGCTTAGAAGTCTTTATTTCTCAATTAACTATTTACTAAGGCCGGCCACTGGCTTTTATAAGCTTATATAATATACCTTATTACTAGGACTAAGCTTATTAATAAGATCTTTATAGTAATCCACTTAATAACTAGGATATTAGGCCAAGGGACTGAAATTAGGAGTGCCCGGTTATATAATACCCGGCTTACTATAAGGAATATTATAATTTAAGAAGGCCGGATCTTAATTATTCTTAGCTATAATAAGTCTCGAGTATTAAATAATTACGCCTTTTATATTATATAATACTTCCTATATAATTTAGGGATAAGTGTCTTTAAATACCTTATTTATATTCGCCCTTTTCTCGACTTTTTAGCTAACTAGCTTTAAGTTCCTTAATACTAAAGTATAGAGTTCCTCTTTCTAGACCTAAATTATAATTAAAAGTACCTCTTATTAATATAAGCCTCGAAGATCCTTAAGGACTTAACTCGAGACCTTTAAATACTATAGACTTTATCTCTCTATTACTAAGCTACTCTTATAATTATAAAACGGTATATTAGTGAGTTAATTAAGAGGGTTAACTTTTATTACCCCTTAAACACGGGTAGTTTAATCTTAATAATTATAATTAATATAAGATATTACCCTTAGATATTACTTAGTATATACGCAGTTAATAAAGCCCTCTTATCACGGCTTTAATTAGAGCTCTTTAAGATATATTACTGCCTCTTAACGCTTTAGTAGAGCTAGAATAAGTAATACTATTAAGACTACTATTAAGTCCCGGGTATTAATTCTCTTTCCTTAACCTTATACCCTATATTCCTTACCCCGCCTCTTATTACTAGATTAAAGCAGTAAGTAAACTCCTTGAGTAATAAGAGGTATCTAAAGAAAGTCTATAAGCTTACCTCTCTACCTCCTCTTACTCCCTTAAACGGCTTTATATATAACGCCGAGTACTAGATCTTAATTTATATTACTTATAAGTTAGTAATTAAGCCCGAGCCTATAAGCTATTACTAGTACTTAAATTTAGTCCACTAGATCACTGGCCCTCTTTATAAGGCCTTACTCGAGTAATTTATTATATATAACCTCTACTTATTTCAGGAGCTTATTATCCCGTAAGAGAGGATTACCCGGATTCCCGGGCTTAAAGTATAAGACAACTTCCAGTATAATATATATCCTAGCTTACTCGGCCTAGTCTACTTTATAATTAATAAGCGATATATAAATAACTACCTTCACTGGTATAAGCTTAGTCTTACGCTAAAGAAGGCTTAGGAAGCAGGAAAGTACTTAGAGTACCTCTTATAAACCTTCTCTTTTACCTTTAGCTTAATCTAGTACTTTAAGGTTATATAGTTAAGACTATACTCCCTTTTTTATATTTATTCTTAAGCTAAGAAGATCTCTTTCTATAATTATATTTTATATTTATAACTTAGTTATTATTAATTCTTTAGGCTTAATTAAATATAACTAAGTAAAAGGGAAGAAAATAATAAAAAAAAGGTTATTAAACAGGGCCTTACCTAGCTCCTATTTATAGTAATCCTATAATAACTATTACCTAGATTTAATTTATATTTACTCTTTAACCTTAAAGAGGCTAAACTCTAAATAATTTATTATTTACTCCTCTGCCTTTAATAGTTCTCCTTCTTAATCTTTTACTTATAGGCCCACTATTACTACTACTATAATATACTTTAATTTAACTCTCTTATTATTATACTTAATTTATCTCTCGCTATAAGCTTACTAGAATCGCTTAAGGGTTTATATATTAATTATTTTACCTAAGTCTTTTAAACTATTAATAGAGATTTAATTAGAAAAGCTTAATTTTATATTATTATAAAAACTAATAATTATAACTTTATAAGAGTTATTCTAAAAATACTTATTTTATTATATTTAGCTATTACTTAAAAAAGGTATAATTTCTTAGATATTAAACTGAGTTTTAACCTAAGCCTAGTATAAGTTATATTAATACCACTTAGACTTTCTATTATTTATTATAAGACGAGTATAGTAACTAATACTAGGATATTATATACTAAGTATAAAAGATTTAGGAGTATTATTAATTAGTCTAGGCGCGGTTAACTAAGGTAACTTTCTAGTAAAAGCCCTTTAATAAAAGACTATTATACCCCCCTCTTAAACTAGTATCTCGTTATCTCCTAGTATACTCTTATTATATTTTCATATAATTTAACCTATAAAATTACTCTCTACTATATTTATAAGTTATATATTATCCCAGGGGCGAGTAATCGAGAGTAATACTTATAAGTATAATTATATTAACTCTTAGGGAATAAGCTTAAAGTAATTATAGAGCTTTTTAGTAACTATAACCTAAGGAGTATTATAGAGCTATAAGAGTATAAGCCCTAACTAGAAAATAAGTACTAGCTAATTTAGTATTTAACTAGCTATAATAGTATTTACTATTTATAATTATAATATAACTATAATACTCGCTTACTCCCTAAGATAAAGAAGCACTGGGCTACTTATTATAAAACCGAAATAAAGGCTTATAAGAGTAACTAGTTATAGAGAGAGTATAAGTTATAAATATACTTTATAGTAAAGGGCTATATTAATTATTTTATAATAATAAATAAGGAGAAAAGCGGGGAAATAACTAGGGGCTCTATATTATTAATAGAGCCAGAGAAGGTATTATTTAAGAAGCTAGAGAAGGACTATAAGGATATAATACGTGATTTAGAGGAGTAAGTAAGTATAATCTATAATTTTAGGGATTCTAGAGTAGAGAGGGTTCTATAGCTCGAGTAAATAAACTTCCCCTCTCACTTAGCTAAGCTAAAGGACGAGGAGATTTAGAGCTCATATAAATTACTACTAAAGAAAGAGCTTAATATAAGTAGTGAGAATACTAAGGATCCTATTCTCGTTTATATTTTAGTTATAACTAAGGCTATCTTAAGAGATATATACTAGTTATATAATAATACTTTACTAAACCGGAAAATAATATAATAGCGGGCTAATATCCTAAATAAATTTTATACTAGGGCTTTAAGTAAAGTAAATAAGTTCCGATATTTTAAGAATATATTAACCCTAGTTATATACTTTATTACTATAAAGCAGTTATTAGTATATTATTACCGGGTAATATATAATAAAGACGGCTACTTTACCCGGATTAAAGCTAGACTAGACTAGTAATTACCTAGGGATATTATCTAGTTAACCTATACTCACATAGACTAGAGTCCTCTTAGTACTTTAATGATTTTTATTAAGAGTACTCTAATAAAATCTAATATACGTTAGAGTCCTCAACTTTTATTAAATAATCTCTATAAAAATTTTAGATTCTAAAAGCTCTAGGTAAGCGCTATAATTATATAAAGAAATTATTTAAATCGGATAATATTTAATAAAGTTATTAAAGGTAAAAGATAAGCTTAATTTTTAGTATTCCTTGCTTAAAAATTAAGGTTTAGGGCACGTGCGCCGCTGGCTGAGAGCGCGCGCAGCTGAGCTAGTAGAGAGGGCTAAGCTTAATAAGCGCTTACTAAGTATATAACTAGCGACTACTAAAAATTAATTTCTAGTAAAGTAAAGCACTTAGTCCTAGTTATTAGGCTAGTTATAAGACACTAGCTGAAAAGTATAACTTATAAAAATATACTATAGACTAAGGGCTATTAAATATACTAGTTTTTATAAAAATCGAATAATTAATTCTTTTTTAATTTAATTTAAAAGTAAAGAACTAAAGAAATCTTAATTATTAAAATATATTATTAGTAATTTAAAAGGCCAGCTTACTGGAGCACTAATAATTTCTTATTAGGGCTTTAGTAAGCTAATAATAGAATAATTCTTATTTAATAATATATTAGATATTAGATAATTATATAGTAAAGTATAAGAAATTACCTTTTAAAATTATAATACCTTATAAATATATAACCTTTATATAATTATAATATTATTTATAAGTCTACTAAGTATAATTAATAAGTTAGGTTAAATAGGTTCCTTATATAAGACTTTATATAAGAGTATTTCTATAAGGATATTAAAATGCCTTAAAAAATCTCTAAAATCATAAAAATTCTAACTTTCAAATTATATAACTTAGTGATATAATAACCAAATCACGTAATTAGGACCGCTAATAGTAGCCTATATAGAGCCCTATAAAATGGATTAAATAGAATTCTTAACTAAAGTACTTTAATATAATACCCATAAGGTTAAGAGACTTTTCTATTAATTAACTACTCGCGCTAGTTATATTTAGCTTACTCTTTATATATATATTATTTAGTACTTTATAATAGCCTAAGTAAGTTAGATAACTTTTTAATATAGGCCTTATTTTAATATAATTATATTTTTAAAGGATATTATATTTAAAAGAAATAATTTTAGTAATAAAAAAAGAAAATAAGTTAAATTAGGAAATTAGGCTTATAATTCTAAATAGTGATATTATTTTTAACTTAAAAGTTAAGTTATAGTAATATATATACTCTTATATTATTTATTATTAATTATTAGAATAGTAAGCTAATAGAATAAAAAATAAATATAAAAATACCTCTATATATACTCTATGAGTTTATTAATAATATATGGATTATAGTAGTTAATAAGGAAGGAGCTAATTTTATTTAGGTTATTAAAGTAAGTAACCCTAAATTTAAATTATAAATATAAGCTAATTATAAATAGAAAGTAAAGGCTAAGTAGGGAGATATATTAAATAAAGTATAGTTTATATTATTATTATAGTAAATATAAGCTGGAAATATTATACTCTTTTAAGAATAAAGAATAAATTTTTTTTAAGTTTTTTTTATTAATATATAATATAAACTATTTAAGATTAACTTATAATATAAATTAGATTAATTAAATTAAGTTAGATTAATTAATCTCTCTTTATTTAATATTTTAATATAAAATATTAATATCTTCTTTATAATCTAATTTATCTTCTAATATAATATTTCCTTCTTCTTTATTTATTTTATATATATTTAAAACTTTATTATATTATTAGTTTAGATTATATATTAGTATTATAATATAGAGTTACTTACTTTCTTTATTTTCTATATCCTCGACTTAATTATTAATCCTTTTAATTAAATAATTATTATTTAAAATACTCTTTAGATCTAATAAATTATATTAAATATTATTATAATAATTAATAATAATCTAACCTTTATAATATTTAAGTGAACTAATAGTATTTAACTCATAAATAAGAGATCTTAAATTATACTTTAAGTGATCTTTAAGATTAATTAAAGAAGAAATTAAAAATTCTTTAAGTAATTCTATATATAATATTAGTTACTAAATATTTTATAAGTATTATAAAAGAACTAACTATTTATAGCTCTAATTAAAGCTATATTATGTCTTACTAAGTGTTGAAATAATTGAATTCTAAGTCTTAATAAAAAGTTAAGCTCTAATTTAAACTTAAGCTTCTTTTTAATTAAGTTTCTTAAATAATTATTATCTTTAAAGCGACTTGAAAATCTTAAATTAATATCTAAGATAATAATAATATATTTTAAAATATCTTCTTTTAAAGATACCTTAAATTTATTACTCTTATATAAAGGAGTATTATAAATTAAGGATTTATAATAATGAGTTATAGGTTTAAACTCGTGCTTTTTAGAATATTATAAAGACATTTTACTAAATATAATTAATAATAATAATAATAATAATAATAATACTATACGGATTAACTTACTTTATTATATAAATAAACTATAATTGAAATATTCGAAGTAATATATAATATAAAGATAATAAAGTATTTTAATTCTAGGAGGAGATTTTAAAAGTATATATAATTATTTTAATAAATATAATATTAGAGAAAGTGAAATATAAAATCATTTTATTATTATTAAAAATATAATATTAGTAATATTATTAGAAAAAGTGAAATATAAAATCATTTTATTAATATAAAAAATATAATATTAATAATATTATTAAAGAAAGTGAAATATTAAATCATTTTATTATTATTAAAAATATAATATTAATAATATTATTAGAGAAAGTGAAATATTAAATTCTTTTAATATTATAAAAAATATAATATTAATAATATTATTAGAGAAAGTGAAATATTAAATCTTTTTAATATTATAAAAAATATAATATTAATAATATTATTAGAGAAAGTGAAATATAAAATCCTTTTAATATTATTAAAAATATAATATTAATAATATTATTAGAGAAAATGAAATATTAAAAAGATAATAATTAAAATATTAAAATAAATAAAAGTTAACCCTTATAATTAAGGCTTTAAGTTAAAGATATATAAGAAAGTAAAATCCTTATTTATCTTTTCTCTTCTTAAAATTAATAAAATATTATAATTTAAAGATAAGAACTAGTATTAGAGTCTTTATAATATTTTACTCTTATTATTATTTACTTTAATAAATATAAAAGAAACTATTAAATTTATATTTAATATATTTACTTTTATTTATTAATTAAATATTTATTACTTTTATTCCTATATTATTTATTTATTTATTAATTAAAACTACTTAAAAAAATCACTTCTTATTACTTTAATATTTATATTATATAAATATATTAAAGATTTTATTTTTAACCTCTCTATATTATTAATATCTTATTATTTATTATATAAAAAAATACTTTATTCTTTTAAATAAAGAAGAAAAATATTTAAACTTATAATTATTATAATTATATCTTATAAATTATATTTAAACTAAGATTAATTATTAAAATTTAAAATATAAGCTTATACTAAAATAGCTTTTAATAATTATAATAATCTTAATAAAGAGAGTTTTAATTCTCTAAAGCCTACTTTACTTAAAACTTTAAATCCTAGTTTTTTAAAATTTAATAAAGACTTAGAAATAATTATTTACTCTACTTATTCTTTAACTTTAATTAATAAGAATAATATTTAAAAATATTTAATAAAAAATCACTTAGAGTATTATAATAATACTCTAAATATTAAAGATATTATTAAAGATTTAAAGGCTTTAAATATTAAATTATATTTAGAAATAAGTAATATACTAAATAATAAATATTATTTTAAGGATTTACCTATTATATTTAAAACTTATAAATACTTTAAATATAATTATATTACTATATCTCATAAAAATATTAAAATACATTTAATTAAAATAAAAGGAATTAAAAACTCAAATAATTCTAAGAGAAAAGATATTATTAAAAATATTCCTATTATTATATTATACCCTACTCTTAATAAAGGGATTTTTATTCCTAAATTACTTGATTTAAGAGATAATATACCTTTAATAATAGAAGATAAATCTAGTACCCTTAATTATTCTAGTTCTAATTCTAGTTCTAATAATATAAGTATTAGGAGTAATATATTTAATTTAAATTTATACTTAGATTATAAGAATAAAAAAGATAATATTATATTAAAAGCTAAAGAAATAGGGGAATCCTCTATTAATAATAAAGCTTTAAGTTCTTTTTTAAAGAATTCTAGATTTAATAAATATTTAGAAAATAAAAATATAAAGGAGTTATTAGAATTAATAAGTCTTATAAATAAAAATAATTTAATATTCGAAAAGGCTATTTATTTAACTAATAAACTAGCCTATAAATTATCTAGTTTAATTCCTAATATTATTAGATCTATTAGAATAGATTTAAAAAAAGATATTATTATTACTTCCTTTCTAAATATTAAAGACTTTATTGAATTAGAAAGTAATACTAAAAAAGAATACTTTAAAATATTTAATAATTTAATAGTATTTATAATAAGACTTTATTTAATTAAGAATTCCCTTATTACTTCTAGTAATAAAGACTATATAATAAAAGAAATTAATTCTTTTATATTATTAGATAATAAAATTAAAGAATTATTCGAGTTTATAGAATATTATAAAGATAATAATATAAACGATTATATAGAAGATTTAAAAGATAATAATTATTTAACTAATATAGAAAAAGTAATTATTAATATATTTATAGAACTACTTAAGTTACCTATTAAATTAACTATTATTAAAGAATATACTTCTTTTAAAAACCCAGTTATTATTTTCTTTATATTAAATAGTATTAATAATAATACTTTAAGATATAAAAAAGAGAGCTTTATTTCTAATTTAGCTAGTAAAGTTATTTATAATTCAAAGTTATTTTTTATAGGGTATTTAAATATATTAGAAGAAGAAAATCTAAATATAAATTTAGAAGATTTATACTATACTTATAATAGTAATTTATTAAAGTCTATATCTAAGAATTATTTAGGGGAAATAATTAATATTAGAAATTATACGCTTAAAATAAGTAAAGAATCTATATCTAAAAATAAACCTATTTTAGAAATAAATTCAGATAAAATCTTAGTATATAATAAAGAATATATTATTATTAATTTAAGAACTTTCTTTAAAGATTTAATTCTTAAGTTAAAATTTAAATTATTTCATAAATTAATTAATATTAATTTAAGTCTTCTACCTAAAATTAGTTTAAGTATTATAAAAGATAATAATTTATTTAGTAATTTAGACTATTTTATATTAGATAATCCTAGTTTAGAAAAGTATAAGGATTATTTACTTAAATTATTACTAGATCCTAACTCTAGTTTATTTAAAAGATATATAAGTAAAATAAATATTAATAAAAAGATTACTTATAAAACTAGTAATATAA